>JACGCM010002698.1:0-469696 GCA_014058105.1 Kingdonia uniflora
AATGGATGGCAGATGAGTTTTTCATTTTATCCTTTTTGGATCTTTCAAGTTCGATGTAGTTATTAACTACATCAATCATCTGTGTCACTGTTCTGGATTGTGTAGAGTATGCTCTTCTCAACTATAGAGTCGATGTGTAGGGCAGAGTGATGGCTGAAATAACAATTTTGGGATCTGAGTTCCCATTTTTTGAGTTTCCTGCAAGAAATGCTTGTAAAAGCTTGTCAAGGTTTCTTTTCTTTTGCATCATTCCCAAAGAAAAATAAGGAATCTACTGTAATCTCTCGCTCCTTAGTGTAAGCATAATTTGACTCGAATAAATGTTGTAAATGGCTGAATGTGGTGATAGAGCCTTCTTGGATTGTATGGAACCATCAAAGGGTTCTTCTTTCATGTTCATGTTGAATAATCTGCATAACATGTGGTCTAGTTTGAAGTATAATCCCACTGCATCTTTAAAATGTTGTACATGGGTAAGTGGTCAGTGAGTCCTGCATACTGAATGAACTTCGGCATGTGGAAATTGTTTGGGATGGGCATAACTTCGAGATGTGGGAGATGGGGTTTGTCACGATTCTGTCATGCGCGATCTTTTCCCTGGGATACCATAGTTTATGGCCTGAATCCTATTATTTAGGTCGTCCAAGGTGATAATTGTTTGGGAGGAATGGTAAGGCTTCAACTTGAGAACAAAATCTCCTGTCCTTCTGGTCCCAATCTATCTTTGATTGGTCTTCTTTATGGTGGTGGGGGAGTTTGATGACGCGTGCGTTGACTTCCCTGAGTTATCGATGCTGAGGATGTCAAACCAAAATGCTTAGAAGCCCTGTCTGGATTTCTAAATTGATCGTGAAATTCGTAACCTGCCCTCTTTTGGTTGATCATCACGTTGAGTTGCTCTTGACCGACGATCGCTTCGGGCAAGTGGAAGTGAAGTTTGTCGGCCAGTGAGTCGATCTTGGGTCTCCTTAATCTTTCCATTTCCTTTTGATGTGTTCGACTCTGTTGGTCTAAGGCTTTCCTTCGTTCTCTCTTTCTGCCTAAAGATCTTGAGAATGAATGCGCTGATCTTCCAACCTTTTGGCTTTTCTGATTCTATTTGTTTATGAAGCTCGATCACTACACTATGTAGTTTGACTATTTCTGGTGATCTCTTACGGTGCTAGAATGACTTCAGAGGTTCATATTTGTCATCGGATTATTATTTGATCGGTGATTGTAAAGAAAAGTGTGATAATTACCACAGACGGTGTCAATTGTAGTGACGTGCTTTTCAGAAGGAGAATCTTCGCCAATATAATTCGTAAGGAAAATGCAACAATAGGTTAAACAAACAATATTTTACGTAGAAAACTTAGTAAAAATTGAAAAAACCACGACCTCAGGGAGGATTTTGATGGTAAATCCAGTATGTTGCTAATTATTATAAGTTTTGGAATAGTAGGGTTATGAAGTAAGGATAGTAAAGTTATGAATGTCGGGGGTGTGAATAATCTATTCTCTGCCTGTATTTATAGTAGATGCAGGCAGTTTACAGAAATAAAGAAACAATCTCCTATTTCTGGGGGAGTGGGAGAACTTCGCAGATTTCTAAAAGCTTTTTCTTGACCAGGAACAATGGCTACTTTTGGTAGGTCGAGGACTTATGGTAGCTTCTCGACTACTGTTTGTCTTCGACTATACAATACTGACTGTCTTCGACTATGTTATGCCAGCTTATCCTTGTCGAATCTGGGAGACATACTACTACAACAATATTATAAGATCGAGCGGCTACTCCTCACACTCGTCTACACTTCACATAAACTCAAGCACTATTTTTATGTTTATTTAGTCAAAGTCATGACAAATTATCCCCTTCGAGAAGTACTGTCTAAGAAGGAGAAATCATGCTGAGTGCAACAATGGTTCGTCGCTTTGGGAGAACACGACATCAAGTTCGAACATAAAACCTCAAAAAAAAGAGTCAGGCAATAGTTAATTGTTTAGCAGACTTCCCAGTCGAAGATCTAATTTGGGAGAAGCATGATCTAGATCTAATAGAAGAACTCGAAGATGATCCACCTTTAACACCTTTTGAAGAACGAGCTGAGTGGGTTACACAGAAGGGATAAAGACTTCTTACAGACAGATCACCAGGACCTACAGGGTTAGGGATTGGAATCATATTGATTACACCCTCTAACAATAGAATTGAGAAATTAATACACCTCAATTTTAAAGCCTCAAACAATGTCACAGAATACAAAGTATTAATTCATGCCTTGGATATGGCATTGGAGAGTGGAATTCTTAAACTATCGGTCTGCACTGACTCATTGTGATCGTCCACTACTACTCCGAGTAATACAAGAAGAATAGAAAAATGGTTGATTATGCCACCTAGTTGCTGACAGGATGAGCTGATTCAATAAAGCTACTCTTAATTTTTTACCCCGTGGTAAAAATTGATAGGCCGATTTCTTGGCTTATTTAACGGATCTTAGGTATAGATGCAAGGTACCTCCAAATTGAAGTACTTTAAACCCCCAACGATGAAGAGGAGGAAGAAGATTGGAGGAAACCTTTCCTCACATATCACGGCACAGAGAGCAAGTGTGACGGGCCACTTTCAGAATATCCAAAAGAGTACCGATAGTTGATTGAAAACTCGAAGTGTTACACAGTTCAAAAAATGAATTATATAGAAAGTCGGTCACTGGATCATACCTCAAGTACCTCCGAAGACAGAAGCTGATGGAATGCTCAAAGATCTACATGGAGGAACTTGTGGCTCCCACATGTCAGGTCGATCACTCAAAAATAGAGAAATTATACAAGGAGTATTCTGGCCTGGAATGTGAAAGCAGGCCGAGGAGTATTCACAAAAATGCAATGCGTGCCAGCAATATGGTAATCAAATACAAGTTCCTGCTCTTGAGCTCCACGCAAGTAAGGTATTATGGCCTTTCAAGCAATGGGTACTTGATCTCGTGGGAGAATTCCCTAACACACTGGGTAACTGAAGGTTCTTACTTATAGCATCAGATTACTTTACGAAGTGGGTTGAGGCAGTTCCCCTTTGTCAAACTTGGGAGGAAGAAGCCATCTCATTTATCAGGGAACATATCATCACACGATTTGGTTACCCCCACCTGATTTGGATCGATAACGGCCCACAGTTTGTTAGAGAGATGGTCGTGACATTTCTAAACAAGCACAATATTATTCATTCACCCTCCAATCCATACTACCCTCAAGACAATGGGCATGCCAAAATCAGAACTAAGACTATAGTGGATAGAATCAAGAAGAAACTTAAATAAGAAAAGAAGGGCAATTGGATAAGGGAGCTGTCATATGTCTTGTGGGCTTACCGCACGATACTGAGACAGTCAACAAGATGTTCTCCATTCCTACTTGCTTATGGAACAGAAGCCGTAATCCTAACAACCTATCATCATCCCGTCAAAGATCACGAGCTCACTGATGAAGAAAATGAGTTTGAGTTAGTCTGTAATATGAATTGGATCGACGAAACATGAGCTCGACCTGTTACCAACTTAGGTTAATATAATCATATGCTAGATAGTTTATACAATAGAAGAGTTTAGAGTCGCGAGTTCAAAATCGATGACCTTGTCCTCCGAGAGATCTCCAAGAGAAGAAAAAAGTTAAATGCTAGGAAGCTCGTAGAGAACTGGGAAGGTCCATTTTTGATTGTAGAACAAATAGGTCTTGGATCCTACTACCTCATGACAAAGGACGACATCAAAATACCAAAACCTTGGAATACTAGGAGATTGAAGCGATATTATCTTTAAATCCCTAATTTTCTAAATACAGGATACATCTACTATTTTCCCTTTCATTCCATGAGTGAGATTACAATTTCCAATAGTATGTACATTTGTTTCTCATCAATAAAAGCTTTGAAGTTGTTTCTCCCACATTACTCTCTACAATCATACATATATATATATCTACTAAATCTCAAATGATTAAAGTAAAGGTAATACTAGCTTTTCATTAATACACATCTACTATCTCTAACGATTAAAGCAAAGGTAAATACTAGCTTTCAATCAATACACATCTACTATCTCTAACGATTAAAACAAATGTAATATTAGCTTTAAATCAATACACATCTACTTTCTCTAACGATTAAAACAAATGTAATACTAGCTTTAAATCAATACACATCTACTATTTCTAATAATAAAACAAAGGTAAAACTAGCTTTCATCTCTCTAATGTCTACAATACAAAAACGAAAACAGGTTACAACTTCGGAGCTTTAGAAGACATAAACCCTTGTACTATCGCATCAACCACCTCTTTGCCCCTCTCTACTCGTTCCTCCGTAATGGGACCAATACCGGTTTCCATAAGGTTCAAATAGTTACTTCAATTTACATCAACCTTTCAAATACAACCCTTCAATACCGGACAGTCATGCAACATGTCCCTTTCCATCTTGAGCATCTTCTCTTCCTTTACAAAATAGGCAATTGCTGCCATTATCTCCCTAGAATGTACCTTGTCTAAGGAAAGTCTGTGTCAATCCGGTACGGCCAGGTCAGGATAATTCTTACGTATAATCTGATAATTTTTATTTAACTTTGCGTAGTGAGCCTTGGTTCCCTCCAAATCTATTGTAAGACCATTTAATACCTTTAACGATTCCAAAGATTTACCACGCTCGACCTGGTTTTTCTCTTTATGTTCGTTTAACTCTTGTATTTTCCTTCACAACGCCAGCAAGTCCGCCTCCTTTTTCTGTAACACCTCATTTATGTTATGTTCACTAAAGGAAGCATTCTTCAACATGTTATCCTTTTTCCTTAAAGCTTCCTCCAAATCTATTTCCTTAATTTGAACAATATTGAACTTATCCTCATTCTCTCTAGCTCGCTCATTTTCTTTCCTTATAGCAGCTCGAACACATACCAGATCCGCTTCCAATGATTTGATTTGAACCTGAGCACGAACAAATTTAGCTTGTACGATAACCACTTCACCCTCCTTCTTCTTTAATTGCTCCCTCATATTGCTAAGATTCTACTTTAACTCTTTTCTTTCCGCCTCTAAGGCTTTAATATGATATTGAGCATGATCTGCATCTCTGTTTTTCCCCATCATTTTCTCTACATCTCCTTCCAACCTTTTTATAATACTATTCAACTTCTCCACCTTAATTTGAGCTTTTACTACCTCACGCTGAGCGCTACCCAATTCAGCTTCCTAATCCTCGATCTTCTTAGTCAGCTCACTAGCCGTCGCTTATGACTTCGTTAACTTCTCTTCCAATGCTTGCTTAACCCTATCTAATTCGAGCTTAAACTCATGATTACATTTAATGACATCCTTCTTACATGATCGTGCAGCATCTAGCTCGGCCTGCACAATAGTTCGATTTCAACTTCAACACATGGAACAATATCTAATATATGTTTCTCATATAAATAGTTCACACATACAATAGTTTACATACATTACTCCCATTTCTTATAGTCAGTTATATATAATATCGACACACCATAACGAGCTGATACTTCCAAAGCCTTCAAGCTATGAAGATTTCTCGCTCTGGCGGTCGTACACTCTACAATTTTAGGATCGGGATGAATACCACGATTCTCAAATATTTTACGGTAGACCTTTTTAAACCATCTCTCACTATCTATTTTAGCTTCTAAAAAGAGGGTCAATTACATAAAGTCTTTGGATGCTCCTGGTGCATATTCCCTAATACCACCAGGCAATTTTTTTAAAAATTTACATACCTACCCCTATCTTTTCTAACCACTTCATCTTTCTCTATTTTTTCTTTGGCTCCCCTAAACGTGCTACAAATAAATCACTCCAATGCTTTTCACTACGTTCTTTATATTAACTCACCTGAACCTCCGTACGGGCAGTCAGTAGAGTTGTTGCATATACATATTTTTTTTCCTTAGCGAACTCTTTCTTTAAGCCCTCAATCGTGGCGCGCAGTTCATTAAGTTCTTACACATCAATTTCCATATCAAACAACTTCTAAAAACTCTAAAGTTTTGCTACTCACATCTATCCCCATACAAAGTTTGACACACAACAATCATAGATTCTTCTACAAATATTTTACATATATATTACTCTACCTTCTCAGATTTTTCAACTCATTAGTTTTCCTGGTGTGTAGTAGGGGACATAAGATTTAACCCTGACACGGCTTCGTCACGTGGAGTCCCCCTTGCCTCTGCCTCTTCCTCTACCTCTAACCCAGGGATATCGTCGGATCGCCCCTCCATTATTGCTTCTACATCCTTAAACTCATACCCATTATCATGTAAACGCTGAGCAAGATTATTCTGGGCAACAATCGCCTCACAATTTTATTGCTTGGCCTTGAATGCGACCTTATCTACCGCTGCTTGGTACGACCTCTTCAACTCCGCAATCTCTGTGATCGATTGCCTCTTCACTTCCTCCAGCTCTTTCTCGAGTTGAGCAACCCGCTTCTTCAACCCCGTTTTCCCTTCCACAAATCCAAGGTAGATATCTTTCACAACGCGGGAGACCTACAAACAAGATAAAACACAAACTACCAGCTATACATCACTTTAAAAATAGCCAATCACATTAATTCCATAAATCAAACTTACCCTGCTTATCCTCCATGCTCGATACTCCAACATCATCCTTCAGCTTATTCGAACGAGGGGCATTGCTCATCTTCCCCTTCTTCGAATCACCCTCGACCTCTGTACTTTTTGCATTCACAGAGGTTGACACATATGTCTTCAGGTTTCTCTTCTTGGAAACCTTGCAGCTGGTGGTTCCCGAGCTAACCCCACCAGCTCGAGGCTTCCCGGCGGGTAATGGAACTTTTCCAAACGAGGGAAAAGCAAAATCACTAGCCCCTGTTTTGTCTACCGCAGTTGGAGATGCAATTGAAGATGAAATCCCAACTTCGTTTGGTACTTCTGGACTTTAATATATTTACTGTTCACCCTCTTGTGCCTACTTATCTCCAGTTCGCATAGCATAGCCTCTAGTTCGACTCCCTCTCGGGCAACTGTATCAATCAAAGATTTTCCTCTCTTTACTTTAGAACAAGGATCTGCATACCACACAAAAATTGTCATAAACCAACATAAAACAAACATGCACAGTTTGAAATTAGTAAGGTTTACTTATATTTCTTAACAGTATTATATTTGAGAGCCAGGGTGTCGTCGTCAGCTCGCGGGAGACACTCACCTTTCACCTAAATTATATTATCATTCCATACTCTTCACATAAAACGAGGAACATAATCATAGCATAAATATTATTAATTTACATACAGTTACATTATTTTGACCTACACACATGATCGACCTCTCAAAGATAGTTACATCTAAAATAACCAACGTGCCCTGCAGCACCACATCTGATAAGTTCCTTACCAATAATCCTTTCATCTTTAACAACTATCTCATCCATTATAATCTCTTTCACAACAGTTCTTCGAGCTTCAGGCTCAACCATCATTTTATGGAATACCTCATACCAAAATGATGATCAACCTTATTCTCCCTAGCCCTTGCATTCAACCCATCCACCTGCAATACAGAAATAGGAAAATTGGCGTCATAATCGAGCTGCCTAAATAACCTTTCACGAACTTCAGCTACCTTTATAGCCAAAAGCCCCTCAACCGCATGTCAAACTCTCTGAGAGCGAGTCTTCACCATGTTTATTAATTTCACATCTTCATCTACTCCTAATTTATAAGTACAAAGTACGATATTATCCAATCCCATTTAGTACGCCTCTCAGATACTACAAACTCACAGCTATCATAGTTATCCACCCAAACAAACAAATACTTATCTCTCCGTCTCAGATCTAAAAATATATACTACTTGGTAAAAAAAATTGTATATTTATTTTCTAACTATACAGTTATTAAATCACTTCATTGCACGCTTATTTTTGTCATACATAATTACTCAGTTCGATACAAAGATTAGAAATATTTAGCACATACACAGTTCAAGCGATCTACCATTTATAGTTCGACAAACATTTCATATTTTGATCTAACCAAACTATATTTTACAGTTTAATATAATCATTTTCATCTACTAATCCAGAGTTTCAGACATTTGATATCACAATAACCTTTTGCATTAGCTAAAAACTGCAGATTACAGATTACTTCATAGGAAATAGTAAGTTACAAATACTTCCTACAAATTATTCTACAGATTACAATCATTATCAGGTATCGGCAAGATTTTCAAGTATGAACACCAGCAGCTTCGTCCACCTCTGAGACCACCACTTCTTCAAGAAAATAAAGATGGTTGTAATAAAAGTCTTCCACCTCTGAAACTACCACTTCTACAAGAAAACAAAGATGGATGTAACAAAAGCATACTTCTACCACCGCCTCCTCCTAAAAAACCTAATCACTCGCAGGATAATGGTGAGACTTCCTGGCATGGACGCCAACAGCCTTATCTTCTTCAATTATGGCATCCTTTGCAAGAAGATGAAGACACACCCTGCGCTGGTCCCCCTCTACCACCAGATAATAATGCCATACCATCTGATAGTAGTCATTATCCACCTCTATTACCTTCTCGTATATCATACCGTGATAGGTAGGATGTATTGGAATGAGAGTAGGAAGATCTAAGGTCTGCATCCTAAAGTAGCAAAACTGGAGTTCCTGCACTTTGGCAAGAACCCTAGATTCATAAACTTGACGTCTGGTCACCATTATCCCTACAAAAGATTTGAAGAAACAAAAACTTACAAAAAAATAACAGGCAGTACAGCAACAACAATATTTATACATAGACATACATTTAATGCAAGGAGGATTTCCAAAACAATCATCATTCAAAGAATACTTATGGGAAACCCAACAACCAATTAAACACTGTCACAATCCTAACAACATTCCAATTCCCAATAGTCCATTACACTTCCAAGACAAAATTCTACGTATCAAATCCACCGTTGCCATGTCAGACAACCATTTCGTATCCCCATACTGAGCTCGATTGAACCTTCTCAACTCAAGACACATGTGCCTTCAGTTGAGAAGGGGCGATTGTAGAGACTTATCCCTCGAGCTGGGATATCATCGAGCTAATACCATGCCAGACTCACGCAACATGCACGTGACATACGCTATCAATAATGACACCTGGACTACGAACCACAGAAGAACGTGGTTCAAGCACTCCAAGTAAAATAAAACAAGTCAAGGACACCTGACTCCCACGAACTGACAGTTATAGAGATAACCTCCACTCTTCCCCCAATTCAGAAGAATGTACTGATACAAGTAAACGAACCGAGACTATAAAAGGGACATAACACAAAAGAAGAGGGGGAGCAAGTTTTTCTAGCTCAAGAGATCATAACTTGTAATCAAAATATCAGTCTCAAGCAATAAAGTCACAGTTACTAAAATCCTTAAGCCGAGGTCGTGGTTTTTACCTATTAAGAGGTTTCCATGCTAAAACCTATGTCAATTTCTATTCTTTATTTTATTTGTTGTCACAGGTACATTTGGTGTAAGAGTCTTTCGAACTGTTACGAAATTAGGCCCTTACAGGTCAATGTTCAGCATGAAAGAGGCCACCACTTGCAGACACTCTTAATTTTCTCCTTAGGCATGACTACAACATTCCACTTGCAACACTGCTAATTCTGACTTGGAGCTCTGCAAGAATAGCACTAAGAGTAGACTATACCATACAGTTAACAATGGTATGATCCTTATTTAGGTGACAACTAAATTTTAGAATAGACTTTCAGTTTAAAGAAGCTAACAAGTGTACTCACTTCCTAATTTCTTATCTTGATGTAATAGGTGAAGTAATAATATCCCCAAGTAGCTTACCTTTTGGTCTACACGGCTTGTTAAAGAGTGATGCTAATGGGAAGGAGGACTTTAGGTTGTAGCAACCTTTTGTGGTGTGGCATATTGCTGGTTGGGGTCTGCCTTAACCTCAACTTACCTTAAAAATATATAAATATATGTTCGAGTTTGCCAAAATTAGAACACTCCCGGTTTCTCATTTGAAGTGTATTGGTGTTGGCTTGACATTTTTGTTCAAAATCTGAAGGAAATATAAAAAAACTGGCAACAAATAAAAGTTCAGACTACTCCTATCAAAAATACAACTTAGCTTACGGCGAGCCCGTTGAAATTGTATAACTTCTTTTTGTATCTTCAAATGCTTTCTTTGTTGGATGTTCATCAGGTCTGATAGTCATTTCCTTGAGTCCTAGTGGTTTCTCAAGTATACATTCAACGAATTTGATTTCCATTTATTTTATTTTTTATGTCAATTGGACTTTAAGTTTTGTACGATGAAATAGATGAATTTAATTGAAGGAGAAATCAAAGTGAACAAACTAGTTACAGCGTGCAATCTTTATCAGTCAAAACTAACATCTTGAGATATGTATTAATAGAAAGAGAAACCGCTGTCGTACAATGTCATCCGATCCAAATTTAGACACAAAAAGAAGCTACCAAGCTTATCCATTTGTCACTCTACAACAAGAAAGATCATATTCCCCATATAGCTCTTCTTCTAAAATTTCTTCGGGACTGAGATCAGGCATAACTGACTGATCGTGAAAGGTAAAACCCGTAATAAAAGTTTTCTTTCGAATTGTCAATGCCTTTCAAAATGTATGATCAACCAAAAGTATAGGACAGTAACAAGCGAAAAGGATCAGAAAATATCAGTAAGGGAAAAGTAAATACTGAAGTCTTCAGATCTACTGAGTAGATTCCGATTAACCAAATACAACTTTTGCTTGCGTTGAAGCCCGTTGAAATTGCGTCACATCTTTCAGCATCTCCAATGCTTTCTCCGCCGAATTTTCTTTGGGTATGATGGTCATTGTCTTGAGTCCAGGTGAGTTCTTGAGTATACATTTGATTAATTGCATTTCAGGTTTTGTACCACGAAACAAATAAAATTTCACTGTTTGTGGTTGGTTGATGGAGAAATCAATGTGATCACTTAGATCCGCAATGTCCCCCACAGGTTCTATGGCATACCTAAGAATTGGTCAAAACAAAATATTCATTACTTTGCTTACACAATATAAAAGCAGTTCATAGCTAAAAAGAATGCTAATAGAACTTACAATTAGGTGAAGTCGTCGTAAATTAGGGAAGTATCCCAACAAACGTATAATAGCCAAGATCTCTTAAAGATTTTCAAAATTTACTGCCAAAGATAGTCGTGTTAGATGCTTTTTGATGGCAGGAGCATGCTGTTGTAACAGACCATCTGATAAATCCTATAAAATAATCCAGATTTGTCAGAATAAATAGTAAACAGATGAATCTTTCCTATAAAAGATTAACAATGAAGTTGATTACCTGCAGAGAATACATTGCAAGCACAAGTGTACGAACGGCAGGAAGAAACACAAGAAGCTTAACCAAACTGAGGGATTCTGTTCCTTCAATATATTGATCACCTTTTATACTAGTCAACAAACTGATATCCACAAAAGTTAGAAATTAGGGTTTTTCTACAAGATATCTCTGAAATTGCCTTCTATCTTCAAGTATTTGAGATTTAGATTGTTAATTTTCAGACGATGAACGGCAACTTCTACCAGAACCAATCTTTCAAAAAGAGGACATCCCCTCAGCAACCTTTCTAAATCCTCATCAGCAATGGTTATCTTAGAAAGTTCAAGGGTTTTGAGACTTGGAAAGCCTTGACAAGAAAATGGGAATTTGATAGTGCAATGAACGAGTTTTAAGATACTCAAATCTTGACAAGACAAGATAGACTGAGGCATCTTATATGGTTCCACTTTCTGGAAATCTAGTATGAGCTCCTCAACACCTTTCCGAGAGAGGTGAACAATCCAATAATCTACATTAGAAATTCTCTTAAGATGGGAATTTGAGAGCTCAAACTTTACAAGAGGACCTTTGTGCAGAAGAAGAATTTTATCGACAATGCTTATTAGCTTATCGGGATACTGGTGTTTATCTTCTGGTGAGAATGAGACACTTTGCTCATCAAATATGAATTCTGGAATGGTTGACCATTGGTACTGCCAATTGGTAGATAACATACTTGTTCTTACTGCTTCCTTTGTCGGCAAACGAACTAGGATATTCTCTAGAATGTTGCCTGGTATATCCTCAAGACTAGTGTTAGATGCAGAAACCATCTTCTTTCTGCAATGAGATTTGCTTGGTACTTTCACTGTATATATAGCTGAAAAGTGCAACACAATTTATCAGTATATACTCAAACTTTAGCAATACCGAACTCAAATCAAATAGCTGCTCTGGGAGTAAGAAACAAATTGATGTAAAGTTTTTAATGTGCATCTCTAATATGTCATGAATGCAAAAGCATAAATTAGTAATGGAAAAAGACAGCTAAACAAAATCTCCATTAATTGAGAAAGTATAGATTTTGGTTTTTTAAATTAATCTTAAAATGTGTAAGGCACAGCTAGACAAGGGTAAGTAGATGAATTATTATGAAGATGTTGTAGATATGGCCAAGAATCCGAAAGGATTCCAAGATCACCAAAGTGAGGAACATACTCAGATATGACCATATAAAACCTCCGAAAAGAGTGGCCTGTGGGGCTGCCTATTTGCATAGTCGTTCGAACGAGGTTGAGAGTCGTTCGAACGACCCTTTTTCCAATTCCCTGGAATTTTGGCCCAGGAGCCTAAGTTGTTCGAACGACTCCCTATCTCGTTCGAACGAAATCTGGGAACTGTTGGGATATGATCAACCTTGAACAGAATAATAGTAAAACATGAACAAGAGAGAAATAGAGAAATTTTTTTATTGATTATCATAACCGTGTTCTCTATACATAGTACAGTGATATATATAGATAACCCAGAAGGATTCTCTATTCTACTCTAACTCTTCCCATAACCCTATTAGGCCTATGGGTTTGCTAGGAGTCTGTATAGGACACCCCAACCCTGTTGGGTTTCTAGCTTGGGCTTGGACCCAACTCCTAACACTCCCCCTTGGGCTTGGACATTCTAAGTTATCTCATTCGTCTTCTGTAACTCGTGTATGTGGAAAAACTTTGGTGAAATATGCTTCGTTTTGTCACCTTTAATAAATCTGCCTTTGACTTGAACGATACAAGCTGATTTGTCTTCATAAAGTGTCGTCGGTTTATCTTGGATATAATTCAGACCGCAACTCCCGTTGATATGGTTGATTATAGACCGCAACCAAAAACATTCTCTGCCGGCTTCATGTAGTGTAGGAATCTTCGTGTGGTTCGAGGATGTAGTAACCATCGTCTGCTTCAATGATCTTCATGAAATTGCAGTATCTCCATACAAGAATACATAACCCAATTGTGATCGGCCTTTATGTGGATCTGACAAATATCATGCATAGGCGTATCCTATAATTTCCCGTTTGCCAAGTTGTGGATAGAACATACCCCAGTCTTTCGTACCGATGAGATAACTTAGAATGTGCTTGATCTCAATCCAGTGCCTTTGGGTAGGAGTAGATCTATGGCAAACCAAATAGTTCACTGCGAGTGAGTCATTGGGTTTAATATACCCAGCTAACTATAGCAAAGCACCTCCCAGCTATGGTACCACGCAGGAGTTTCTCCCCTCATTAAGATGGTGAAAAATGTCGTTATCCACACCCAAGTGATGGACGCGCAATAAGCGACTTAGCACCGTGTGCTACATCTATATCGAAGTGTTTGATAACTCTTCCGATAGATATTGCTTGGTGTATGAGTGCCGCTATCAAGATGTTTGATCTGTAAATCGAGACACTCTTAATTTCCCAAGGTCTTGTATTTCGAATTCCTTCCCAAGGTATTCGGCGGCTCTCACGATCTCCCCTGGAGGTCTAATGATTTCCAAATCATTTAGTACATTGTTTTGATGAGTGAAGCTAATATCTATGTTCTAAATAAGAACGCATGGACAGATAAGGATATGTGCAAAGTCTCCGACATTCAAATACTCAGTCAACTTACTATGTCTCATGGGCCCTGATTGCTTTAAGTCAACCATAATTTTTCCAGTTTTATTATGTACACACCTCGTGCGTCAGGCTTAGTTACTTCCAGAAGCTTATACCATCCCATGTAGCTTCATGTATATATCTGTATCTAGTTTCCCATATAGATACGTGATATTTACATCAGACGCATGTCTAGCTTGTCCCCGACAACTTGACAGATTGATAAGTACTGAAACGTTATAACGTCCATAACTGGGTAATAGGTCACACTGCACTCGATGCCAGATCTCTTAAAGATTTCCTGGGCAACTAGTCTTGCCTTGACCAAATTATTTCTCCGAGTTAATCATATTTTTGTACCATTCCCATTTATAATCGACAGGCTCAATGGTAATATTTTGCATTATATGCAAGCTGAGATCCGTTGGATTCCTAACACCTACTTTTATTAATGTACAACAACTCACAGTCGTTTACAATTAGTGGTTTTGAATCCTCATCCTAGATGATGAGCACAACAGCGAATATGAATACCTTGTCAATGGGTGGTTCCATCCTCGATGAACCGACTACACCATTAGTCATATGTGTCCATTATTCTGTAGCTCCCTGGCTTAGAATACTTTCTTCCAACGGTGCTTCGCACTAAGTGTGAGCCTCAGATTCGTGTGCGATACTAATTCCCCTAGAACGTTCTGCTACAGTAATAGTTCCTCCGGAACGTTCTCCTGTGTAGGTGTATTACTTACAGGTACATACACTTACGGTACTTCAATAGTGTCTATGAATGTATCTAACAATTCATTTACGACCTATTGGAGGTTTGTAATCCGCTGAACCTTATTGTCACCTAACTTATGTATAGGGATCTAGATGAGATAACGATAGTGTTTTCCAAGACCTCTTAGAAATATCTTCAGCATTGACTGTCATCTCTCCCCCCAATGCTGGGAATATCATCACATCAAAGTGACAATTATCCACCCTGCAGTATATACGTCGCTAGTGGGTCCAAATATCCAGTGATAAATACGAATTATAACCCACATAATACTAGGCCGATGTTGAGGGTTCCATATTCATACATTGTGGTACGATTGACATCTGTATGGAACATCCAAATGTTCGTCGATGGGCGACACTGGGCTCCGACCCAGTTACTAGTCACTTTTGGGAAAAATAATTTGATGATGTGCTAAGGGATGAACCCTAATTAGTGTTGTGGGAGTAAAAATACATATCCTACACACTAGCTGGAAGCTATGATCGTAATAACAGTGTCTTAGGAATTATCCAAAATCGTTGGATTAGGTTCTCCGCCAATCCTGAGTTGGGTATAGTCTGGGGTACTCACAATGCTCAATCATCTATCCCATTTAGCGGTAAAATAATCATCAAAAGCCTGTAAGTCCAACTCCCAAGTCCCTATCAAGAAGCATCGATCGACTTTAATCAATTAATCCAGGAACTGAGCCTGCGATAGAATGATCTAAGTGAGAAGTCGTGCTAACATTACATTCGTAAAACCATCTCCTTGATGTGTCTGTAATGACCATAAATATTTAAGTGTGCCACTATGTGGATGAAAAGGTCCACATGGGTCTCCAAGGATGCGGTTAGAGCAAAGGCTGGAGATCCCACTCCTCCTTAGTCATAATAAACTTTCCTTAAAAGCAACCGTTACACGTACACTCTCTGGATCATCTCTCCTTTTAAAGAAAGGTGAGATGTAATCCGATAATCCTCCTCATTATCCGAGTCCTGAGGAGTGTATTAGAAACTGTTCTAATAGTGTGTTCTAACCTTTAGACATGGAGTAAATGCACAGAACCCTGTCTGTCATTTTCCTTGATAGTCATTACGTGATAAGTATTATCATGTATCTCCCTAAACTCAGTAAAATCCGAATGGATTTACTAGTTTATAAAATGGTCTAGATACCCTGTATCGTACCGTGAGAGAGTAATAGCATGACGCACTCAGTGCGTTTGATCATATTGGCCGTGCCAATAATATTCATGTCATTCCTGATGTACAAGGTTAGACAAGAAATATATGCATAGCTCAATAGGATCGAGTGTGTGGTACTAATATCTCTGAGACATATGCCGCCACTCAACCGATTATCGGTCATGCTCAATGAGCAGAGAGATCCATAAACAGGTTGTATATAGTAGATTAACTATCATACATAAAATTTAACTACTTCCCAAGCAATAAATTCAAATAATTGTAATCCATTAGAACAAAATGAATCTCATGTATGTCACGAGAAATGTATTGAAATATAAATGACATGTTCCCAACAAAATAAAAAATATTAGCAACAAAAAGTAAATCAAGTCTATCTAGAAAAGAAACTACTAGTGCTCTCTCTAATGTGACATCACATGTCTACTGAGATATCATTACGGATTACTCAGTATGTTGATCCATGATGACATTCGTGTCATCGAAGAAGTTTGACGCTGTAAACTCCTGAGGGGCAGAGTTAGTACTAACAACTGCCTAGTGGGTTCGGACCCTGTCCCCGGCAGGCACTCGTAGTGCATGGCATTCCCATGCCCAGTATCCCGTGTCACCGCAGTTAAAGCAATTAGATCCCTGATTAGTCTTCTTGTCCTTCTTCCCATTGCCTTGTGTCTGGGATTTCTGAAATCCTTTACCTCTCCCAGGGCCAAAGGGTTTTGAGTTCCCATCCTTTTTGTATCCTTGGTAGCCTTCCCTGCCCCTTCCATATCTTTGTCCCCGATGTGTAGAATTGTTTCCCCGAAACTGAACATTGTTTGACGCAGGCAGCGGTGCACTCTCAGAAGGCCGCATAACATGATTCTTCATAAGAAGTTCATCGTTCTGCTCAGAGAGGAACAATGCCTGAATCAAGACTGCATGAGTCTTCAAGTTCTCTCGCCAATATTTCCTCTGAATCACAATATTGCTAGCATGGGAGGTTGATAGAGTCTTCTTTATCATTTCAGCATCAGTGACTTTCTTCTCATACAATTCAAGTGTAGAAGTAATTTTATGGACTGTTGAGTTGTAATCAGCGACCGTCCTAAAATTGTGAAACCTAAGGGTATTCTATTGGTGCATCGCTTTTAGGAGAATAATGGTCTTATGATGACCATAACGCTCTGGCAAGCTTGCCCATAAGTCAGCTGGCTTAACCTTGTTGAGGTATGCAATCTTCAGGTCATCCTGAATATAATGACAGACGATAAGAAAAGCCCATACTTTGTCCATGGGATCTTCCTTACTGCCAATGACGAGGGTCTTCTGTAGACCAAGTGACTTCAAGAATAAGTCAGCGTCAATGCAACAAGTGAGGTAATTGGCTCTAATGAGCAGCAATGGTAAAAATTCAATATTTTTGAGTGTCGCAGACATCTATAATGCAAGATATAGATTGTAATAAGAGACAATACTTGATAAATATATCAATTACATTAAAGGCAGATCATAGTACTTAGAGTAAAAATAAATAAATGATTTTGAATCATCTTATAGTTGAACCCAATTCATATTTTAAAACTCATGAAATTCTTTTCTAATAATTAAATCCCAAATTTTACCTTGTAAAAATGGCGATCTTAATTTAAGATGTGCGTTTTAATAGAATTTTAGCCAAGATTGCTATTCAAAACCACCAGATGTGTACGTTCCTTATGAAATCCTTTGGAAGTACATGAAGTCCAATCATTACTAAAGGCAATTCATATAATAGAAGTCAATGATACTCAATCATTATTTATAGGTGAACCTTGTTCATATTCTATGAAGCGTTAAATTACAAATTTACCCTGTAAAATGGTGATCTTAACCCTAAAGTGCATTTAATAGAGTCTTAGCCAAGACAGCTATTCAAAACCACTAAATGTGTATTTTCCTTATTCTGAGAACTAGGGTGCTCTAAGCCCTCAAGTTCTATAAAGGTAGGTATATTCTAGCCAAATGATCCATTTGCTACGAATATGAGGGGTATTAGATGTTTAGCTGACAAGTGGTTCCATCCCGAAGTCAGCTGAGTTTACAAGATAGGTTAATTAGGCCTGTCTTTGAAATAACATTTAAGGGTACTATAGGTTGCTATTAATGCCTATATACCTCTAAATGTTATCTTGTAACATCTAATTGTACCTAGATACAAAAAACTGGTTCCTCAGACATCAAGTTTTTAAAAATAAGACTAAGTCAATTCCCAATTGAGCTCTAGTTATTTGTCCTTGACAATTAACTATGATTTAGATATGACTCACAGTCATATACTAAATTAGTCTTGGTTTCGTATTATCTGTGATCCCTGATCACGATAATTAGTATTCTAGGGGCATACCAGTAATATGCTATTAGCTATCGTAAAGATACTTAAATATGCATTATTCTATGTACTTATATCACATATAAGTGAGCCAATGTTCCTATGCGAGGCACCTCTTCCTAAATTTTTTTTAAAAAATATGTTCATAAAAAAATAAAAAATGGGTCCCCCACGGGGTAGGTCCAGGCAATAAGAATTTTTTTTAAAAAATTGGGCTCAATTTGACCAAAAATAGGGCGATTAAAAGCCATTTTAGTGTCTGGGTGAAGGTCTGGACTGGTCTGACTCGGTTGCACATTCTTCGCATGTGTACCACACGTGTCACACATGACACTGATCCGGTGACGGTAAGGAGTATTTCGAATCCGGGAAGAATATTCTAGCAACCGTCCGATAATTTTCCAGTCAATATTCCGGCGAGTTTTCGGCGTCGGTCGGTCTCCAGTGACCGTCCGACGACTACCACGTATCACCTCCGTTTACTGTCATGTGCCACACATGTCACGGTATGCCGCACGTGCCAAGGTATGCTATACGTGCCACACACGTGCCATGCATGCCACACGTGCTACGCACGTGCCATACTATGTTAGCGTACCACGTGTCCTCGACACGTGTCATTACTGACGTCACTATGGATAAGGATGATGTCATAAATAAAATTAAAAAAATATGTTTGAAAAAATAAAAAATTTGATGACGTTAGTGACCAAAAAAATGATGTTTTTGGCCGTGAAACTGCCTAGTTTCAACGAGCTATTCCCGGCGATTGAGGCATCTCCCAGAGACATGTCATATATCGTTGGAAAGCTCTAGAAGTAGGTTATCCAACCGAATTAGTATTGTCTCCATCTGATCTCCAAAGTGACATATATATTCATTCGAAAACTGCCCTTTATCAAGGGTAAAAAGCACTAAAAACCCAAGTTTTTAATCCAAAAAATAGGGAAAAAATAGGTTTTCGAAACATGTTGATCTATGATATATTATAGATCTGAATATAGGTATAAAATAAACGTAAAATACCTCTTCTCTGATCGCTTTGTTTCCGTGAAATTTCTGATTAGACAGAAAGATTTGCTCTCCTCGCTCCTAGAACTTGCGTGCTGATAACGTGTTGGGATATGATCAATCAAGAACAGAATAATAGTAAAGCATGAGCAAGAGAGAAATAGAGAAAGAGATTTATTGATTATTATAACCGTGTTATCTGTACATAGTACAGTGATATATATAGGTAACCTAGAAGGATTCTCTATTATGCTCTAACTCTTCCCATAACCCTATTGGTCCTATGGGTTTGCTAGGAGTCTGTATAGAACACCCCAACCCTCTTGGGTTCCTAGCTTGGGCTTGGACCCAACTCCTAACAGGAACTTTATTTTTTTGATGGTTTTTGAACCTCTTGATTGCCTCGAGATTTGAGCGATTGTAAAAAGTTTTCCCTAGTACATAAATTTGAGCGATTGTAAAAGGCTTTCCTTAGTATATAAAGGGAAACCAAGGTTCTTTTAGAGCCATCCTTGATTCCATCCTTTTGACAACTTTGGTGAGAACAAATTGGAGAGGATTCTTGAGTGAGAATCTCTAATGGGTCTTGAGTGATTGTAATTGGGATCTTGAATAAACTCTCTCTTTCTTGAAAGTGGACGTATGCAATTTTCCAAACCACTATTAACTTGGTGTTGTGTGTTTCTTTGTTTATGACTAACCTAAATCGACTTGGAGTTTGTGGCTTCCGGGCTCGCGGCTCAACATGGTCATCATTTAGTCACACTTTCATTCATCCTACATAAAAAAATCTCAACCAATGGTTGATATATTTTATACTCTTTTTCTTTTTTTCAGACTTCGTAGGATTTATTAGATGCATAAGCTATTTTTTTACACTTGAATGAGAGAGTTCTTAAGATTTATTATACCGGAAAAGAATAGCAGATGTAGGGCTTATTCAAAAATTTATGGGAAAATTAGAAATAAATAAACTAGAATACCGCAAGGCGGGGTAAAACTCTTATAAGTTATACCTCAACTGGTAAAGATGCTTCTGCGGGACTACTCTCTCAGCTCTGTCTCCTATTTCCATAGTTACAAACACTGGATGTAACACATGTACAGATCCTCAAATAAGGATGAAACCACTATCTTATCATTAAAATTGTTCAAGTATTGCCTGAAAAACAGTCCTCAAATGAGAAACGATGTGTTAAGATCACATTTGGACGGTGTCCTGTTTAGTTAATCTTAACATATAATACTCTAGTTTACAAAAGTAAATAAAAACATAAAACATACATATGCTTTGAAAACCTCAAAACTCCAAAAATTCAATAGTGACGATTGAAATCCTTATGCAAAACAGGGTTTGATTAATAATCAAAATAGAGTGCCCCCCCAATCTAGATCAAGGAAACCATCGATTATAAGAAATCAGAAACTACGAACACTAAATCAGACAAAACCTTGACTTGATTGTTAAAAACCTCAACTCAAGCTTTCTTGCCACAAAATTAAAAATTACGAAATCAGGGAAGATGCTTTCACAAATTAAAAATTACAGGGTTAATTTCGTAATTAAGGGAAGATTACACTTTTATCTTCAAAATAGGTTCACTAAAGTAAAGGAAGGGTTTTTTTATTTTTTATTTTTTATTTTTTATTTTTCTTCACTGACGTAGCAATTAGGGAAAGGGGGAGGATTCGGGAACCCTAAGGAAATTGAGCCTAAGGAGACTCTAAATGAGGGCCACACATCAAACAAGATGAGTGGATCACAAAAATCTAGCTTTTTGTTATAAGAGAATTAGGTGGATATTTGAGAATGAGGTGGCTTCCCCTCTTTTTCTCTCTCATGACGTGCCACTCTCCTCTCTCCTCTATTATTGTTTTGAATTTGAAAAAAAAACACTCTTCACTCTCTCATCGTATAATCCACAATATGATTGAGAAGCCTGTGTTAGTAGAGAAATACGAAGAACACTAATCGGTTTGGAAAAATTAAGAATTCAATTACTCATGAACGAAGTAATTACAGGAAGAAAAACTCTAAAACCCCAGGTTCTCTCAGAACTCTTTCAGATCTAACATAGAAAAGAAAATAACCTAGGTCCCCTTTATATACTAGGGAACCTAAAACCCTAAAAACAGCGCATCTCGAGGCAAAATACCCCTCCAAAATACAAGTCTGCTCGAATAGAAACTTGAAAACCTTCATGTCTTCGTCAGATCCTCCTAGATTACCGTACCTCTCACTCGCTCTCTCTCTCATTTGCCATTACCAACAAAATTTAAATTTTAAAACACAAAATTCTCCCAAATCCATTCCCAAAGAAATCAAATGTGGTTTGTGCTTTCTGGCTTGAAAAAGCCTGTAACTCTCATAAAATCAGTAACAATCGATCGAAAGAGGAGATTAGGTTTATGGATCAACTCAAAACACGAAGCTACGATTTCGTAGGGTTTAAAGTTTGTTAATCATCCCAAAACATACTGATCTTAGAGATTAATTATGTTTGGTTCAATTTCAAGTATCTCACTCGCTAAACCTTTTTTTTATAGGTTTTTGTGCTTAGATTATAGTTTGATGTTGATCTATAATTATTATAGTTTAATGTTGAATGTAAAGCCCTTAATTTGGTGTGTGATATGATTTTTTCCTAAAACAAGTATGAATTCATTGGTAAGTTTCCTTGTTCATAATCTACAATGTAGTGTATCCCTAGAGCAGTTCCCCACTTGTTTGATTCCCCAGAAAAGTGCAGAGATAAATGGGGTAGTGTTTTCATTGTTGAACGTTTAACCACAAATCCCAGATGCCATTGTCGATGACTTGGGGTAGCCAACGATACATGCCATGATTGACAATATGGTATTGGGTATATAGTGCCAGAATGTCGTGTAATGGATTAGTCGACAATTCTCACACTTTAATTATATTTTTCGCATCATTAAGTTCACATTTTTTTTACCTATAATATTTTTCAAAGATAAACAATGAAAGGGAAGATACCTCAAACAACCTCAACTAAGAAGAAATGAAAGGGGAGATAAGCATGCCATATGCACCCTATATGGCATGCTTTATTATGATAACTCCTAGCTTCCAATGTATAACATCTAATTTTATTGACTGTATGCCCTGATCGACTGTATGCCCTATTTCGTACTATGACTTAGAATCCCTCCATTGTAATAATATTACTGAATTGTACTTTTGATAACAATTTGTCGAATGATGGATTTGGTTGACCATGTCCTGTGCCTAGGTGTTGTCGAGTCTTGCACAGACTGTAGAAATTGTCGTTTACGCAAACTAAACGACAATCATGAAATTCAAGGTTGTCGGATGCCTAATTGATTGATAATACAAAACAGACAATGGGAGTTCAGACTACACCATAGGTGGACAACTTGAGCAACATGCAATTCATACCAAACCAAATATATTAATTAGAGGTTCCCATTAATCAGTCTACCACAAAAAGGGATTGTAATCAAACAAGTTCATGCAACACTGTCCAAAATACGTCTATCCAACCTAACATTTGAAATTTTCGTTTACGCCAACTAACAGACAATCTTGAATGAGGACGCTGTCCACAATATAATTAGCAAGAACATACACAGAATATAAACAGCCAAGAATAAACAAATCATACTGAACCAAGTATATTCCCATTAATCAGTCTCCCAAAAGTATTGCAATATAAACAACTACATACAACAAGGATTTCAGACCAACCAAATTGGCCGCCATTAATAAGTGTTACAACAAAAAAACTTTTTAGTAATGGTTAACCCCCAAAAAAATTAACAAAAACCCTAATGTACTATATACATTCCTCTCTTGCTTACTAGATGAGTAAGTGTTTAACCCCGCAAAAAATGTACTGCTTATCACCCCAAAAAATAAAAATAAACCAAACCCCAACATACTATACACTTTCCCCCCTTTGCATACTAGATGAGGTCGTTCAATTTATAACCCTTAACGTTGTTTTCTTTAAGAAAAGCCTTGAATAGCTTATTTGTTACACCAAACCATTTTTGTACCATGCCCCTTTGAAAATCACCAAACCATTTCTGTACCACAGCAAATCAGTCCTCCAACAAATAAATACACCAAATGGATATGACCGTATATAACTGAAGGTGGCTGCTCCACGCAGCTCCTTTTACCCCCAAAATTCTCATTCTCGTCCTTATCAAGATTCAAACTCCATCCACCCGTCGTGCTCTCTCTCATACTACAATCTCTTCGTTCCTTCTGCCATCGATTTGAGATTTTTTTAGGAGAGAGAGAGAGACACAAATCAAATAGTATGAGAGAGAGAGAGACAGAGTTCGTCAGACAGGGATGGGCTTTCCATTTTGGAAGAATGGGTAGGGAATTACAAATTCAAACAAGAGAAGCACGTCATTCTTTAAGAGAGATCCACCTCATCTATAATATCTACCTAGTCATCTAGATTCTACCTCATTTTGTAATATAAAAAAGGCAGATTTTTGCCATCTACTCATCTGATATGGATGTATGGCTCTGGTTTAGGGTCTTATTAGGGTTAATTTCCATAGGGTCCCCGAATCCTCTCCCGGAGGGAAATATTGAGTTGTTAAATTAGAGTATTAAAATATTAAAATGGGCTGCTACTCTGACCGATTGGATCGAATTGGAAGCTCCTTAATTTTTTCCTCCATTAATGACACAGACCAACTTAACTCAAGCTTGGTGGTACGTGCAACACTCCAAACACGTGCCTCAAGCAAGCCTTTTTATTTGTCTCTTTTAATCGTTTTTAGAACACACTATCGCATAAGATCACATAAAATCAAGGTAACACAAACACTACACAAAGGGTATTTGAAAGCATAATTTCATTCATTTATCAAGAACAATTACAAAACTTAAATTCCTTCTCGGATGTATCGGATACAAGTCCTCTACATTTATAGCTACTAAGGAACTACATAAGTTCTAAAAGGAAATATCAAAGTTGGAGACGAAACGTACTCCCCCTTTTGCCTAACCTAAGCTTTACAAAAATAAACAAAAATTTATACATGGCTTTATTACATTCTAAAGCTACTCTGTACAAATTTTTGGCTTGATCGGCTGAGGCGTCACACTCTCTCCCACTCATCTTGGAGACGCCCTCGTTGACTTCTTCTTCTTCCATATCTGCATGTTCTCTTTCCTTTCTTGCTTGGCCTCAATCTTCCTGAGTCGGATCAGAAGGGGATGAAAATCTTGGTGTTCCCAGCTGGCTTCTATTTTTGGCAGATCCTTCCACTTCACTAGGAACTCGTAAACTTCCTCCTTGGTGTCCGGGTCAACATGGGTCACTCTGTGAGCCAGAATACTCTGTAGAACTTGGATTGGGTTGACTGGCTTGAGAGAAACTTGAGGTCTGACAGAACTTCTGCTTGGATCTTCCTTGTCTTGGTGGTAAGGCTTTAGGGTACTTGCATGGAACACTGGATGAGTGAAACGAAGGTGGGGTGGTAATTTAAGCTTGTAAGAAACCTTCCAAACTTTGCCAATAATTGGTATTGGACCGATATACTTGGGTACCAGGCCTGTGTGTACTCTGTCACTTCAGTGTTTGAGGTGAGAGGTCTTAATCAGAACGAGGTCCCCAACTTAAAAAATGATCTGGTCTTCTCTTTTGATCTGCCCATTTCTTCATTCAAGCGGACACTTTTTCCAAATAGGCCCGAGCAACATCAGTATTTCTCTGCCATTCCCTTGCAAACTGGTAGGCTCTTAAAATGCTTCCTTTATAACGAAGACCACTATGAGCGGTGCGAGGGGCTACTGTCCCAATAGTATCTTCGAGGAACTCTTGTTTGTTGAGGAACTCTTCTGTAGATTAAAGAAAACTGTGCTACATCCAGGAGTTCGGCCCAGTTCTTCTTTTTCGCCCTGATGAAGCGCCGGAGGTATTCTTCCAATATTGTATTAAAATGTTCGGTCTGACCATCTGATTATGGATGGTTACTGGTTGAGAAGTTGAGAGTGGATCCCAATAATCTGAATACTTACCTCCAAAACTTCCCAGTAAATCTTAAATCTCTATCACTGACAATATTTTGTGGCACGCCCCAATACTTAACAATGTGCTTCACAAAGAGATACGCTATTTTATCTGCCATGCAAATAATCGGGGAAGGAATGAACGTCGCATACTTAGAAAATCTGTCAATGATCACGAGTATGGAACCATATCCTTTATTCTTAGGTAACCCAAAGATAAAGTCCAGAGATACGCTTTCCCAAGGTCGTGTTGGTATAGGAAGTGGTTCAAACTGTCCCAACGGCAAGTCCTAATCTACTTTGTCTTGCTGGCAAATGTCACAAGTCCGCGTATAATCCATCACTCGTTTTGATCATTCGGCCAATAGTAACCTCTGTGCAGTAAGGATAGTGTTCTCTACCAACCCGGATGGCCTGCCCAAAGAGTATCACGACACTCCTCTATCAGCTCCCATCTTAGTTCTGTAAACCGAGGAACATAGGTCCGCCATCCCTTTGTATATAAAAGAACATCTTCTACCAAAACTGCTTTGTCTTCCCCTGTTTTACCAAGTAAATGATGGCCTGGGTTTGAGGATTCACTGCCAATCCTTCACGGATCCTGTCTTAGAGAGTGCTGGTAACATGAGAGTGAGACTATTCGGCGGCAATAGAGATGGCCGCTAGTTCAGCTTTATGGCTCAACGCATGTGGTACATTGTTTATTCTCCCTGGCTTGTGCTCGAGTTCTAAATCAAATTTTACTAGAAACTCTTGCCAATGAGCCTGCTTCGGCGTCAACTTCTTCTGCGTAAGGAAATGGCTCGCCGCACTATTATCGTTCTTCACCAGAACCTTCATTCCTAACAAATAGTGTCTGCATACTCGCAGACAATGCACAATAGCTAGGAGTTCCTTCTGCTGGGCTGAATACCGCCTCTCTGTGTCATTAAGCTTCTTGCTTTCATATGCAACCGGATGTCCCTCTTGTAACAATAATCCCCCAATAGAAAAATCAGACGAGTCGGTATGTACCTCAAATGGCTTAGTAATATCTGGCAAGGCTAAGACTGGGTTGCTAATCACTGCTTGCTTTAGATCATCAAAGGCTGCTTGACATTTCTTGGACCATGACCAAGATAAGTCTTTCTTGAGAAGATCTATAAGGGGCGGCACGCGCTTTGAATATCCCTCGATGAACTTGAGGTAGTAGTTCACAAGGCCAAGAAAGGAGCGTACTTCTGTAACCTCCGTAGAAGCTTTCCACTCCTCAATAGCGCAAACCTTTTCCATATCCATGCGCATTTGTTCTCCACCAATTACGTGTCCAAGAAACATAACTTGTTCCTGGGCAAATGAGCATTTCTCCAAGTTGACATATAGCTGGTTCTGCCGTAGGACATGGAATACCAGGCAAAGATGTTCAAGGTGCTCTTCTATAGTGCGGTTGTAGATAACAATATCATCCAAGTGCACGACAACAAACTTGTCGATATATTTCCAGAAGAGCTCATTCATAAGAGTACAAAATGTTGTAGGAGCGTTGGTCAGGCCGAATGTCATGACAAGAAATTTATATGTCCCATACCGAGTGGAATAGGTCGTCTTCGGTTCATCCCCGGCAACAATCCTGACTTGGTAGTAACCCGATCTCAAATCAAGTTTGGAGAAGTACTTTGCAGATGTATGTTGGTCAAATAAATTGGCAATGAGCGGTATTGGGTACTTGTTCTTTACCGTTGCCTTGTTCAGAACTCGATAGTCGGCACACAATCTCAGACTTCTATCGTGTTTCTTCTGAAATAAGACCGGGGCACCATATGGAACCTTTGAGGGGCGAATAAAGCCCGATTCCAACAATCCATCAACTTGTTTCTGGAGCTCTGCTAGTTCGGGCGGACTCATCCTATACGGTCCTTTGGCAGGAGGTTGGTTCCAAGAACTAATTCAATCTGATGATCGATAGGCCTTCGTGGAGATAACATCTTTGGAAGTTCTTTCGACATCACATCCTTGAACTCAGTAAGTACCCATGAAACTTTTGTTGGCAGGGCATTATGGTTATGATAATCCGGTTCTAACCGCAAGGTAGCGAGGTAAGTTAACTCTCCTCGCCTCACTCCCTTCTCCAACTGAAGGGCCGATAATATTCTGCCCTCATCTCTATGCGTGAACATCTGTATGATCAAAGGATTATCACCAAAAATCCCCAAGGAATTTACGAACGGCATCGGCACTGCTTTGTGGTAGCGAAGAAAGTCCATTCCTAAAATAATCTTAAAATCATCCAACATTACTGCGAGAAGATTAACTTTCCCACTCCACTTCCCCATCTAAACTGGAACTAACTTGGCAACACCATGTATTGGCATTGCGGCAGAGTTGACGTCTTTCATCCTGCTAGAGTCTTTCTCCAAATACAATCCTAAACGATTCGCCTCCTGAATGGCGATAAAGCTATATGAGTAGCACCTGTATCAACCATCGCCGAAGTGCTCCACCCATTAATACTGAGGTTCACGTACATAAGTCCTTTCTTAGGCTTAGTCTCTGGCAACTGAGTGGTCACGACATTGAGCAAGTAAAGAGAACCCATATGAGTTTTACCGCTATCATTTCCTTGAGTGGTGTCATTGGCTTGGTCCCCCTTCGATACCATTAGATCATTCAGGGCCGTCTTCCGAGGACATTGAAAGGCCTTGTGATTCCCTCCACAGAGAAAATACTTCAAGTTTCCAGGATGTCCTTGAAACCTGGACAAGGAGGAAGTACCACCAATATTACGCGGCTTGTGGTACTCCCTCTCAGAATTGGAACTCGAGGCACCACCCGTACTGCTTTCCCACTTCTGCTCTGGCTTTGCCCTTGGTATCCCCCATTCTTGCCCTTATTGTAATTATAGGAGGATCCCATTCTCTGCGCTGCGACTGGGAATTAGACTAAGACTGAGCTGGTCGACGCTCGCCCTGTATTGGAGTGTAGTCAATGATACGCTCAGTAAAAGCCATCGCGGATGCCAAATCTTGAACCTATTGCCTTTGTAGTTTATTCTGGAACCATGGTTTCAGACCTTCCAAGAAACAAAACAACTTATCCTTTTCAAACATGTCGCGGGTATCTAACATCAGGGCCGAGAACCGCTTCACATACCCACGGATGCTGTCGGTTTGCTTTAGTTGCCTTAAACTCCTATGAGCAATGAACTCAACATTCTCGGGTAAGAACTGATTCTTCAACTCTTTCTTTAAGTCATCTCACATTCCAATAGTACAGTGACCGCTCTGGATCTCAGCATACTTGGTGTGCCACCATAGTTCAGCGTCACCGATGAGGTACATGGTTGCCATTGACAACTTTGTATCTTCGCTATCAGGCTTGACCACATTGAAGTACATCTCCATATCAAAGAGTAAGTTTTCTACCTCCTTTGCGTCCCTCGCCCCCTCGTAAGCCTTGGATTCGGGGACCTTGATCCCGGGCCATTCTATACCGCCGCCCAAAGGTGCTGGTTCACCATTTCCAACAACCTTAACTAGCAGATTTACCTTCGAAGAAAGTTTAGCCACCTGATCTAGAAGAGTAGCATATTTCCTTCAGCCACTCCTTCTAGCGTAACAAGACGTTTGCCCATATGGGCCTGATCGTCTGAGAACCTGTCCAATCGTTCCTCCAATGTCGTTACTTGATTGATAATCCTACTTAGAGCTTACATTTTTTCCTCTAATTGGTCCAACCACATTCGTGTATTCAAGGGCCTGGGATTGATAGGTGGTCCTCCCACTTGTTGGACAGGGGGAGGGGCAGAGTTAAGGGCATTGGGACCCTCCGTCATAGCAACTAGATCGTTTACTATGTACAAACGTTAGCTCTGATACAAACTGACACGGACCAACTTAACTCAAGCTTGGTATGTACGGCACTTAAGGCACGTGCCTCAAGTAAGCTTTTTTATTCGTCTCTTTCAATCATTTTTAGAACACACTATCGCATAAGATCACATAAAATCAAGGCAACACAAACACTGTACAAAGGGTCTTTGAAAGCATCATTTCATTCATTTATCAGCAACAATTACAAAGCTTAAATTCCTTCTCAGATGTATCGGATACAAGTCCTCTATATATATAGCTACTAAAAAAATACATAAGTTTTAAAAGGAAACATCAAAGTTGGAGATGAACCGTACTCCCCCTTTTGCCTATCCTAAGCTTTACAAAAATAAACAAAAATTTATACATGGCTTTATTACATCCTAAAGCTACTCTGTACAAAATTTGGGCTTGATCGGCCGAGGTGTCACAATTAAGGAAGGAAGTATTGTTCCTATTAGCTAACTATCTGACCCTACTCTGGCCTAGATCGAGAATGGAAATTTAGGGGACTTTAGAAAGCTAAACAAAGACAAGGCAAGCAAAATTTTTGGCCTGTCAGGGCAACTCCATACCAGTTTCTGACTGTGACTTTGTGTGTGAGTAAGATCTAGTTACACCAAAACAACTATGTCTTAAGCCATCCAAGGCTAATAACCCCTGGGAAAGATCTTGATATCTTTCTAGGAAAGATATCCTCTACTCCTTTAGGTAGAATGTTGCCAATTAGCATAAACAGGGTTGTCGCCAATCTTCCTTTTCAGCCTGAACAACTATAAATTACGAATTCCCAGTACAAAATAAATCATTGTAAATATCGACCTTCAGGAGTACATATGTTTTTCTTTACCACGGTGGAGAGGATCCAGACTTATTTTGTCAAGGCAACCCACATTGTTTGTTTCCCTTAAGAAAACAAAAACAAACGGTTTGATGTCTTGCTATCATACATAATACACCGGCTTAGAAGTTTTTTATGGCTTTCACAATAGTACTCCACAGTTGCATCATCATGTCAACATGGCTAATTATGGCAAAAACATTAGAACAATATCTCGGTGCAAAGTATCTCATGTTGTTTTGTTTTTTATTTGACCAAAACATGGCTAATTCGGTAAAGGGATGCTAAACAGAAAGATGTAAACAGGTATTCGAGTACAAAATCTATAAAGATATTTCAAGTTCATCGAAATAGAACATGCCCTGTATCTCATTCAAAAGCATATTGACATTTTTCATGCAGTTCTTGGTGTTAAGTGCTGCTACAATATAATTGAAGTCAAAATTACATCGTATAGGCTTCAAAAACTGAAGAAATGAAAACAACGTAATAACTTTCAAGAAACAAAAGCTAAATAAGTTCTTGGAGTTAAGTTCATGGCTTCATGAAGTTCTTCTGACCACTCTTGATCATCCTTATTATCAAGACCTACCAGGTTGATTTCCATCATCCAAACATAATTTTTACCTATGCCAAAGCCTGTTGAAACTGTCACTTCTTTTAATATTTCCAATGCCTTTTCTACTGTAATTTTTTCGGCTTTGATGGTCATTGTCTTGAGTTTCGGCGAATTTTCAAGTATACATTTGATGAGTTGCATTTCAAATTTTGTATCGCAAATCGAGTGAAGTTTCACAGTCTAAAATTGGCTGTAAGATAAATAAAATAGACTATGTTGATCCGTAATGTCCCCAACAGGTTCTATGACATGTACTCTGCCTAACCATACCTAAGAATTGATATAAATAAAATATACATTATTTTGCTTCAAAAGTATAAAAGCAGTTCATAACTTCAAAATGCTAATAGAACTTATAGTTATGTAGAGTCACCCTAAATTAGGGGAGCATCACAACAAACGAACAATAGCCACGACCTCGTAAAGATTTTCAAAATTAACAACCAAAGATATGACTGTTAGATGCTTATTGATGGCAGGAAAATACTGTTGAGCATCCACAGTAGCCACCCTAACCTTATTTTAGGGAGGTAAAAAAGTAACCAATGACTTTTATAGACTCCTTTAAATTTTCATCATCTCTATTTTTATATACTCTCTCTCCTGGAGGTGGGGGAAGTTTTGGGTAGCCACCTAAGCAACTTTATTTATGTGGAAAGTGGATCTCCTACTTTTCTAGGTGGAAAGCGGGTCTCCTACTTTTCTAGAGTTTAAAGATAAATGGTTACTTGACTCCTAAAAAAAGGAGTTTGCTGGGGTAAAAATACAAATAGAGATTACACATCACCACCACTCCCTATATTTTAAGGGAGGCTGATGTGGATGCTCTAACAGACCATCTGATTCAACCTACAAAACAATCCAGACTCGTCATTATAAATAGTAAACATATAAATTTCTCCTATTATAGATTAACAATGAAGTTAGTTACCTGCAGAGAATAAGATGCAAGCTCTAATGTCTAAATGGCAGGAAAATAACCCAGAAAGTTAGACAAACTGTGGGATTCTGTTCTCTTGATTTGTTGGCCAACTTTTATACTCACCAACAAATTAATATACACAAGTTAGAATTTTAGGATTCTTAACAAAGATATCTCTGAAATTGCCTGTTATCTCCAATTGTTTGTGATTCGTATTATTAATTTTAAAGCAATGAACTGCTACTTCTACCAATACCAATCTTTTAAGAAGACGGCATCCCGCCAACAACCGATCAAAATCCTTTTCAGCAATGGTTATCTTTGAAGGTTTAAGAGTTTTAAGATTTGGAAAGCCTTTACAGGAAATAGAGAATTTGATACTAAAATGAAAGTATTTTAAGATTAGTATATCGGGTGCCAGTGGGACCGGCCACTAAGTTTTTGTATTCCAACATTTTTCTGAAAATAAATGTTCTTTCAAAATGATTATCATGTTGTATGTAGCACACAAAAAGAATAATCTTAGCAACAACACAGAAATATGGTCCTCAAGAGTAATAAAATAGGAAATGAGGCCCTTATTTTACACCCTTGTCTCAATAGATAGTCGGTAGTGGATAAGAGAGAAAGTATTTGTAATTAGATATTAGATGAGAGAGAGAAAGAGAATTTTAAGGAAGAGAGAGAGAGAGAGATTTGCAGAGATAGGTATGTAAATCTCACAAAAAGAAAGAGTTGGAGATATTATAGGAGGTAAGAGAGGAGAGGAACATAGGGTAGGAGAGAAGTATTTTCCTTCACCCAAAATGCCAATAATTTTCACTTTATTTCTTTTTCCGCAACAAACATAGAGTGTAAATAATAAAAAATCAAAATGGCAATTAGGGGTTCTTAACAAGCTTCAGTCGAACCCCATGTAACTACTTGTAACCACCCGACTACATTTCTAGCCCAAGTCGTTTGTAACTGGCCTCCCTGTCGGTCGGTAAGATAATCAACTCTTGACAAGACAAGTTAGATGGGGCACCTTATATGGTTCAACTTTCTAGAAATCTAGTATGAGCTCCTTAAAACCATTCCGAGAGAGGTAAACAATCCACCGATCCATACTAGAAGTTCTCTTAAGATTAAAATTTGAGAGCTCAAACATTAGAATAGGACCCTTGTTGTCACGGACCAGCTAAAATACAACCTTGGTACGTATGACACTCAAGGCACGTGCCTCAAGTAAGCCTAATTATTCATCTCTTTCAATCGTCTTTTAACACAATATCACATAAGAACACATAATATAAAGGCAACACACACACTGTACAAAGGGTCAATGCAAACTTCTTTTCATTTATTTATCAACAACAATTACAAAGCTTTATTTCCTTCTCAGTTGTATCAAAGTCATGCCCTCTACATAATAGCTACTAAGTAAATAACTTACAACCAAAAGGAAATATCAAAGTTGGAGACAAAGCGTACTCCTCCTTTTGGTTAACCTAAAATTTACAAAAATAAATGAAACTTTTTGCAAGGCTTTATTACATCCTAAAGTTACTATTTACAAAATATTGACTCGATCTGCTGAGGCGTCACACTTGTGTAGAAGAAGAATTTGATCAAGAATGCTCACTAGCTTATCGGGATAGTGGAGTTTAACATATGGGGAAAGGACACTTTGATAATCAAATATGAGTTCTAGAATAGTTGCTTATTTGTACCACCAATTGGTCGATAGCCCGCTTGTTCTTACTGCTTCCTTTATCGACAAACAAACAAAGATGGTCTCTAGAATGTTGTTTTGTAGATCATAAAGAGTAGAGTTCTACTTGTTTCACCCACCAGTAGGCGAGGGCTATCTCAATCCTCTCTCAATTCTTGACCTTTGTAAAAAGAAAACTGGGTGATTGGAGTACTAGTTCTATTTCCTACCACTTTCTCTATTCCTTCATCATACCTCCTAAAAATCTGTAGAAAATAACACCCTATTCTAATGTCAAAATTTTCCCATCCCCATGGAATATACAAGAAATATATAGTTGATTTTGGTTGCATTGGAAGCCATAAACTAAACTGAAGTACACTAACACACTTTGGGCGGCATCAACAGAGTCTTGGATATGAGAACTTTGTCCCTCAAATCTGATAATATTTTTTTAACCACTTCATTTCCAACAAATGTAGTTCTAGCAACACTTTTTAGAGCACCTAATTTTTAAAACATAAACCAAGCCAACGCTTAATGGATGAAGATTAATTATTTGTTCCATCTGTAATAGCCTAATTTTGTAATCCGATCTTAGTCTTTACACCAATGTTAATCAGAATGTTAGTGAATGATAAGTAATTGCTAACACAAAGTTTAGCATGGAAAAACCTCAGAATAGGTTAAAAACCATGACCTCTCTTGAGAATTTTAGAAAGAGAGGGATTTTACTGAAGATTGCTAGCTATTACAAAGGATGTTCTGAGTAGTTTTGTATAGAGTTTGAGTAAGGATTCATCCATCTGTCATATGGAATTGTCTGGTCTTATTTATAGGTCTTATATTATGAGCGTTTGACGACCATTATTATTCTTAATGATGGACGTTACAATATAGATTTGATAGTCTTTAAATTGATTGTGTAACGGTTTGATCCTCCAGTCTTGTAACACCTTTATTAATGACGGAGTGCTTGTTGATTCGAGCTGTTGATGTAGAGGTCGTGAATAATAAGTAGAACTCTGTAGTTGTTTCGTAATGTGCAATAAATGTGCCACGTGTATGTTGACGAGGTCGAGTGGTCGTGTAATGGGCGAACGATAATTAACCCTTGGCCGAGAGCTCTGTGAGAAGGAGCTCGACGCCGAATGGCAAGCTCATTTGACAGTGCTCAAACGACATGAAGACCAGATGACAACAATGCAAACTACCTTACATGCTCTGCAAAATAGTTAGCAGGCTCCTCCAATAAGAGACCGCGATCAATTGCTAGAGGCCTCCGGAGTTTCTTTGCGGAAAAGAATGAGACCTTGAGGAGCTACCAGCATAGCTATTTCCAGAAATATTCAGCACGAACCTCAACCTTCCATTCATTTGGGTGGTGAAGTTCTGTTTGAGATCAACCGAGGTCACCGATTTTCCATACGTCAAGAGGAAGAACATCGACCTCAACCTCGAGTTCTAGTACAAGATCGTTTGAGTGAAAGTACCGGTATTCGCAATCCGTAACCTCCTCATCAAGCCACTCAACCGACGCGTTATTATGTCACGCAAGAACATATGGATCAGTGTATTAAGGAGTTGATCGAAGCGCAAGTTCTAGGCACTACCAACGACCTTACCAAGTTACAAGGAAGTCTAATTGCCAAAAAACTATTCGATATGGAAATACCAAAAGGTTTTCATACTCCAAAAATTTGCAAATACAAGGGTACCGATCTAAAGGAACACATTCAGCAATACCATGATTCACTGGGGTTATACTCCAATCTCAGCCACATTATCTGTCATTTACTTACCACAGGTCTGCAGGTGGAACCGCTCTGATGGTTCCACTCTCTACCTGAAGACTCTATACATACCATTCGACCAGCACCAGAAATAATTCATCAAGACGTATGCTCACAACAGAGACAAAGAAGAGAATTTATATTATCTTATTAGTCTTAAACAGTCACGCGGACAAAAGCTCGAGGCCTTTGAGAAGAAGTTTTTGGAACTCGCGTATAAAGTAGATAATCTCGATCAGAAAACAACTGTCACTGCTTTTACTAACGTGCTCCAACTCGACTGTAAAGCCAAATAACACCTCTTCCTCAACAAACCTGTAACCTTAGAAAATATGATCACCAAGGTCAATAGTTACGTTGACCTGGAAAGGATGATATCCAAAAGGCTTAAATCTACTAAATTCGTCTTTACCACGAAAGATCTATCTATAGATCTAAGCACTAAACTAAAGGTAGATCGGGGTGATCAAAAGCGTTCCAAGAGAAATACTGGCAACCCTCGAAAAGGCGATTCACAAATCAAATAGGTCCTCCCAAAGTTGAATGCTAGAATCTCCATAATTTTTCCAATCCTCTTAAAGAATAAGATTTACCGTCTATCTCAACCATTGGAACCAATCGAGAACCGACCATACTGCATGCATCATATGGTAAGCCATCATTCTACTGACAATTTCTATGCTTTACAGAGATTGTTGGAATACATTTTCAAGGAGGGGCGGATGTTCGAATATATTGTCGACCTGGAATCATACAAGGTTAGCAGCTATAAGAAGTAGCTTGAAGTTGTCCAGGCCGAAGATTAAGCTGAGGAGAAGCATCTTTACCATATGCGCCATAACAACATGGTTAAAATCCATCAGATATGCATCATATGGTAAGCCATCATTCTACTGACAATTTCTATGCTTTACAGAGATTGTTGGAATACATTTTCAAGGAGGGGCGGATGTTCGAATATATTGTCGACCTGGAATCATACAAGGTTAGCAGCTATAAGAAGTAGCTTGAAGTTGTCCAGGCCGAAGATTAAGCTGAGGAGAAGCATCTTTACCATATGCGCCATAACAACATGGTTAAAATCCATCAGATCACCAACTCTAACAGATTCAAGCACAAGAGACTATCGAAATGCTGTGATCTCACACCTCAAGATAAAAAAGCCAAACTTATGCCTAAGTCGAACAATCGCCAGCTTGGGATCTCATTCGAAGATTGCGATACTAGTCATGTCAAATTTCCATATCATGATGCATTAGTCATAATGCTCAAGATGAAGAAGTTTGTCATGAACACAATGATGATCGATACGGGCAGCGGTATTGAGATTATCTTTTAGAGCACTATCGACCAAATGGGATTGACAGATCAAGTTATTCAAAGCGACACCAAATGGTTATAAAGAAGAGCGAGTATGTAAGATCATCTTACCTATTACCATGGACCGGCCACGATCGACGTCATCTTCTATGTGATCAACGCCAAATCTTGTTATCTCTGGATTATGGGCCGCTGCAGGATTCCTAACATGGAAGCAATAACTTCCACCTATCATCAAATACTCCGCTTCAAACATAACGATGGTATCTATAAAATCAGGGGTAGTCAAAAATACCATCTCTATTATTTTAAATACCTCTAATAGATACACTTCATAGCAATTACAAAATGCTGATCAACTCAGCGATCAGTCTTCCACAAAAGAGCCCAAAGCATGTATTAATATTGATGGACCTTGCAAAGGTACTTTCATCGGTACTAAGCCGGTTCAGCACAAAAAAATGCTCTCATTCAATTCTTGCGACTAAATTAAAACATTTTTGCGTGGACTTTTGAAGAGATGCCTGGGGTCAATCTACCCAAGGCATGTCATAAATTGGCCATCAGCATCAGCGCCATGGTGGTGAAATAGAAATAACAATGACTATCCCCTCAACTTCGAGAAGAAGTTAACACGAGGATCGAAAAATTGATCAAAGTGGGATTTATTTAAGAAGCAAAATATCCAGATTGGATATCCAACATCATCGTTGTCCCAAAGATGAATGGAAAAGTCTGAGTTTGTATAGATTTTACCGATCTAAACAAGCATACTCCAAATGACAGTTTCCCTCCTCTCAAGATTCATCAAATCCTTGATTCCATTGCAGGTCACGAACTCTTATCAATGATGAACGCTACTTCTGGATACAATCAAATTCTACTCTTGGAAGAGGATCAAGAAAAGACCACTTTCATCATTAAAAGGGGACTATAGTGCTACAAAGTCATGCCCTTTAGACTCGAAAATGTAGGTACGACTTATCAACGGCTGATGATTGCTATGTTCAAAGCACACCTTGGGAAAATAGTAGACTTTTACATTAGCGATCTTTTACGCAAAAGCATACAGTCAGCCAACCACATCACAGATCTCAACATAATATTTATCATTTTCCGATCTTACAGGATGCGTCTAAATCCTGATAAGTGTCAATTCAGAGTACATTCAGGTCAATTTCTAGGCCACCTCATCAGCAAGAAAGGGACTGAGGCCACCTCATTCAGGTCAATTCGGAGTACTCCAGTAGAAACGAGGTATTCTAAAATTGAGAGACTTCTTTTAACTCTTGTTTACACTTCATAAAAACTCAAGCACTACTTTTAAGCTTATTCAGTCAAAGTCATGAAAAACTATCCACTTCAGGAGGTTCTGTCCAAAAAAGAAAATTTAAGGAAAGTACAACAATAGTCAGTCAGTTTAGGAGAACATGATATCAAGTTCGAACAACGTCATTCCGAAAAGGGTCAGGCCGTTATTGATTTTCTAAAGAATTTGCCGGTAAAAGATCCCGAGTGGGAGGAGCACGATCCTGACTTTACAGATGAGGTTACAAAAGATCTTCCCTAAAAGCATTTGACGAGCGAGCTGAATAGATTACAAGGAAAGGGTGGAGACTTCTTACAGATGGATTAGTAGGACCCGTAGGATCAGGAATTAGAATCGTATTGATTACCCCTTCCAGCGACAGAATTAAGAAATCAATCCATTTTGATTTTGAGGCCATAAACAATGTCAATGAATACGAAGCTCTCATTCACGGACCCGACCTCGCTCTTGAGATCGGCGTCCTATAACTCTCAGTTTACACAAATTCACTACTTATCGTCTACCATTACTATGAGCAATACAAGAATAATGGCAAGATGATCGAATACATAGCCCTCATTACAGATAGGATGAGTAGGTTCACGCAAGTAACTCTCGATTATCTTCCTCGAGGTGAAAATAAACATGCTGATTCCTTGGCATATCTAGCCGGGGTCTTGGGAACAAAAGCTCGATATCTCCAGATTGAAGTAATTTTAACCGTCAACATTAGTCGTATTTCTGTATGCATGATCAACACTGGGGCAATAAAGGGGAAGACAACGATTGGCAAAAGCCTTTCTTAGCCTATCTCAATATTGACAACAAATGTAAAGGACCACTTCCAGCAGATCCAAAGGAGTACCGACTGTTGGTCGATAACTTAAAGCGCTACACAAATCAAAAGGTTTCTTTATACCACCGTTCAGTCACAGGGCCTTACCTTAAGTACTTCTCCAGACAGAAAGCGAACGAGATGCTCCGCGATTTACATGAAGGGACTTGTGGCTCCTATGCCGTAGGTCGATCACTTACAAACAGAGCCATTATAAAAGAAGTATTCTAGCCCGACATGCACAAGCAAGCAGAAAAGTACGCACGATAATGTGACGCCTGTCAGCGATATGGATAAATAATACGTGCCCCTGTGCTAGAATTCCATGCAAGCAAGGTGTTTTGGCCATTCAAAATATGGGCACTCGATCTTATAGGTGAATTTCCTAATTCTTTAGGTAACCTCCAACACCTACTCATAGCTACCAATTATTTTATAAAATGAGCAGAAGCAGTTCCACTCTGTCGAACTAGAGAAGAAGATGTCATCTATTTTATCTGGGAATACATCATAACTCGATTTGGGTGTCCCCACCTAATTTGTATCAATAACGGTCCCCAATTTGTTAAAGAAAAAGTTGTAGCTTTCCTCAACCAATACAATATCATCCACTCACCATCCAATCCCTACTATCATCAAGGCAATGGCCAAGCTAAAATCACTAACAAAACTATTATGGATGGACTCAAGAAAAGGCTTTACTCACAGAAAAAAGGGAATTGGGTTCGAAAACTACCTCATGTCTTATGGGCATATCGTACCATTCCACGTCAATCAACCGGCTGCACTCTATTCCTTCTTTCCTATGGAACTGAAGCCGTCATTCCCTTTAAATACCATCATCAAGTCAAAGATCACGAGCTAACTGATGAGGAAAATGAGTTCGAATTGGCCTGTAACCTCAATTGAATTGATGAGACCAGGGAATGCGCCATCGCTAACCTAGGTCGATATCACCATATGCTGGCCAGTTCGTACAAATAATGAGTCAGAGGTCGTACCTTCCAAATTAATGATCTCATCCTCAAGAAAATCCCTCAACACCGCAAAGAGACTTATGCTGAGAAACTAGCAGACAATTGAGAGGGTCCATTCCTAATCACAGGTCTCTCAGGCCTGAGATCTTACTACCTCATGACAGAAGAGGGAGTCAATATCTCAAATCCTTGGAACACTAGGCGACTGAAACGGTACTATCGTTAAGTCCCTCAGTACTTCATATTAATTTCTCACTTTTTCCATTCCAAAAGTGAGATTTTCATCTCCATCCAATGTACACCCTTTTTTATTTAATGAAAACTCTAGAGTTTTTTCTCCCACATATCTCTCTACTTCGTAGACAATACATAGATTAAAGCATAGGTAATACTAACTTTCAATTGACCTTTATGCCAGTTAAATCAAGGATAATACTTGGTTTGGCTGACTCAACTAAATTCTCTACGATTAAAATGAAGGTAATACTAGTTTTCAATCAAAGACTCTACGAAACATAAGATAAAGCTAGCTTTCATCTCATTCAATATGGCTACGACATCAAACCAGTTAAATTAAGGATAACACTTGGTTTGGCTGACTCTATTAAATTCTCTACGATTAAAACAAAGGTAATACTAGTTTTCAATCAAAAACTCAACCAGACATAAGATAAAATAAATGTAAAACTAGCTTTCATCTCATTCAATATGGATGCGACATCATATAAGTTAAATCAAGGATAACACTTGGTTTGGCTGACTCTACTAAATTCTCTGCGATTAAAACGAAGGTAATACTAGTTTTTAATCAAAGACTCTACCAGACATAAGATAAAGCTAAGGTAATACTAACTTTCATCTATCAATATGCCTGTAACAAATACTTTTTTTAGGTTTATATCCAACCACTACAAAAGATTCTTTTCTGCTGTTAGGATGTCAGCCGCGCTTTCCCCTACAGTAGGAGGTCGATCAGCCATAAATTTTCGCTCTCGAGCAGTCATAATAATCCTGCCCTACTCTATCAATTCAACAGGTTGAGGGCCTAAATCCATTTCCATGGAGGCCATATAATATAAATTTCTCGATCTATATTATCTCTGCAAATACATCCCCTGTCTGACAAACAGTTAAATAAGGTATCTCCATCTAGCTCAAGACTTTTTACCTCCTCCACAAAATAGGCGATCACCGCCCTCAACAAGTCTGAGTATGTTGTATGAGGTATCACTACCTTAAAAAAGTTTGCTCTCGCTCGCTGAAGGCGATCTTCCAACCTTGTACACCATTCTTTTTGTTTTTCATTTTACTATCTATTCGAGCTATTAATGCAATATTATCTTCTGATTTATTGTCAGCTTTAGCTGATTTAGCTTGATTAGTCACCTTCAAATCTGCCACATGAGTATGAAGTACCTCAACCTCCCTGTTCAAATCTTCCCCAATCAGAATTTTCTTTAACAGTTCATCTTTCTTATTTAACAAAATCTTCTTCCCTTTGACAACCCGCTTTATCTCTTATTCTCTTATAAGAGCAGCGTCCAGCTTAATTTAATACTCCCTTAACTGCTCAACTCCTTTCTGTACATGACCTTGAATTCGAGCTACATCCCCCTCCAACTCTCTTATTTGAGTTGACTACATCCCCTTGAACAAGGGAAACCTTGGCATCATTTTTATTCTTCCTCGAATGCTCTCCAGCCTCGGCGTTCCTGGCACGTGAATTGGCATACGCCAATTCGGTCTTCTGTTGTGCCACCCTCTTATTCAACTTATCACACTTCCGTTGTACCATCCAAAACTCCAAATATTTAGCAGGTAAGGCTATAGACAACTGTTCAATTGTAACTTCAGAAGCCGATAAATCATCTCGAGCATTCTTCATCTTGCTATCTTTATCAACCATTTTCTTCTTCAATCGCTCCAGCTCGTTTCTAGCATTCAATAGATCAGCTCAAATTTGCTTATGATTGTTCATTTTTTTGATCAATTCGCTTTTCAAACCGGCCATAGAGTGATTTAACCCTTCCTCTAATCTTTCTAGAGCTTGTATACGGCAATGGGCCATGTCAGCCTTCCTACTCTTTGCCATCAACACATTTTCTTGGCTTTTGAGCTTCGCTAAATGTTCTTTTAACTCCACAAGCTCTTTTTGCCCTTAATTAATTTTTCCATCTTTGTCCTCGATCTTACGAGCGAGGTCGATAGCAATTTGGGTTGCCTTAACAACTTGAAGTGCACCTTTACATGTTGATCTTCTCTGTCTTCGTTCGCCTTTCTCATCCTATCAAACTCTTTTGCAAATTCTTGGTTACATTGGTGTGACTCATCTTTGCACTAGCGATCTAACTCCAATTCGACCGGCGCATTACATATACATTATATCAAGTTTGAGTTAGAACACTCATTCAATACATATACCTCATCTCTAACTTCTACTGTGTGAAACTACTTCTAAACTTAAGGTCGAAGTACAATCTCAGATGGATGATCAATAACACATACTTCCAAGTCTAAGGTACACACTCCCTAAACTTTAAATTATCACTACGTTGATTTTTCCTATACACAATTTAGTACCATTGCCCTAAACCATTAACATGTTTTTGGTCAGTCTCTACACTCTGCATTTTTTTTTACTTTGTAGCTCTATACTAACGAAGCATACAAGTCAAATATTTCTTGATCTATTTTAACCTGCATCTCTCCTTGCGAAGACAAAAGGAACGCTGAGGAGTCTCTTTCCTTAGCGAGCTAAATCTCTAAATATTTTATTCTGAGGCGCGTTTCCGTAAGTTCCTACAACAAGGTTTACAAGAATAACTTAGCCTACAAAATTCTATCCAACACATAATATCCCATCAGTTTACAAACATTCCAAAATATTCATACAATCACAAAATCATCATTCTACTCTACCTTTTGATTTTCCCCCTCGGGATGCTCATTGTCATCCCCTTGGTTATCTCGCACCGTTTGAGGAGAGACACCGTCCAGACCATCCACTACTCTAACAGTAACATCTTCAATCTCTTTATCTTCCTCCTCCTCAACATAAGTATCTACCCTAATGGCATCCACCTCATCTTCAGAATACCCTTTTGATATAAGGTGGGGCCCAAGTCTATCACGCTCAGCTACCACCTCCTCTAAATTTACTCTAGCTTCCGCGTGTAGATTGTTGATCTCTACCACTTGAGAAGCCTTTAGGGCCTCCAACCGCTTTCCCTCCTTGAGCAAGGCAATTTTCAAATGAGCAACCTTCTTCTCCAACTCTACTTTCACCTTCTTCAACTCAGCTTTCTCCTCCTCGACCTCGTGGCATATCCCCTTTATCAGGCGAACAACTTATAAAATAAACAAAATTGACCTTATTGTTAGCTCGAACCTGTAGGGACCTATCCCTCGATCTCACCTAAAATCGATTTATCGCCCGTTCAAATTACCTCCATCTCAGACTCACACATTTTTAACATAACATCTTATGTTAACATTCCAACCTACTCCACAGACTGGTGAAGAACGTGGGACGAACTTCAAACTGAAATACCTTATCCAGTCAAAGATACCTGTCTCTCACTAACTCATTAGTTACTCAGTCAACCGCCACTAACCATATTGTTCGAAAAATGTGCTCCAGCATGATGAAGAGTTGTGGAGATGGCCTATATAAAGAAAAAGTTCCTGAAGAGATAAAGACCAGAAAATTACACAAGAGATCACCAAGAAACTACTTGTTAAGATTCTCATAAACATTCAAACTTCTTAGTTACAAGGTTCAAGCATTTCTATATCTAGAGATCACTTGTAATAAGATATTCACCTCAAGCAATAAAGATAATTTTACAAAAATTCTCCACCCGAGGTCGTAGTATTTTTACCTATTCAGAGGTTTTCTACGCTAAAATCACTTGTGTCATTTCTTACTTTCCATTAGAATATTGTCGTAGGTTCATTAGTGTGATAGCTAATTCTAAGCCATTTGGAGCTTATGAAATTTGGGCATGATATTTGGAGCCGTCTATGGGAAAGATTGTATTTTCACGATATCCTAAGGCATTATTTAACTATAATTTTCAATCATGGTTACTTTCGGACGACCGACTACAGGCACCCAACTCGATGTTTTAATGGAGTCGAGGCAACTTACAGAGCTACACGATAATCTCAACGCTAAAATAGAGAAACGTGCCGAGCTTAAACTTCAGTTAACTAAAGATCGGGAGCTCCGTGAGAAAGAGCTCGACATAGAATGACAAGCTTGTTTGACATCGCTCAAACAACATGAAGACCAGATGACAATAATACAGACTGCCCTAGAGGCTCTACAAAATACTCAGTAGCTTCCTCCAGTAAGAGGTCACGATCAGTTGCCCGAGACCACCCATGTTTCTGCAAGGGAAAGATTAGGACCTCGAGGAGTCACCAGTAAGGCTATTTCCAGGAATCTTTAGCACGAACCACATCCCTCTATACATTTGGGGGTGTGGTTCAGTCCGGAGCTAATCGAGGTCACCGAATTTCCGTACGTCCGGAGGAAGAATAGTGACCACAACATCAAGTTCCAGCATGAGATCTTCTAAGTGAAGGTACGGGTACTCATCATCCACAACTTGCTCGTCCAGTGATTCAACCAACACGTCATTACGTCAAAAATGAGTATATGGACCAACGAATTAAGGAGTTGATCGAAGCACAAGTTCTGGGTACTACTGGCGACATCACAAAATTACAAGGATGTCTGATTGCCAAAGAGCTATTCGATATGGAGGTACCAAAAGGTTTCTATACTCCAAAAATTTGTAAATACAAAGGTACTGGCACGAAGGAGCACATTTAATAGTACCGTGATTTATTAAGGTTGTACTCCAATCTAAACCGCATCCTCTACCGTCTGTTCACCACAAATCTACAGGAGGAACCATTTTGATGGTTCTACTCTCTCCGTGAGGATTCCATATATACATTCGACCAGCTGCTGAAATAGTTCATCAAGACATATGCTCACAACAGGGACAAAGAAGAGAATTTGTATTCTCTTATCAGTCTCAAACAGTCACACGGAGATAAGCTCGAAGCTTTTGCGAAGAAATTTTAAAGCTCGCGCGCAAAGTGGATAACCTTGATAAAAAAAAATAGCTGCTACTACTTTCACCAACGTACTCCAGCTCGACTACAAGGCCAAAGAGTACTTCTTCCTCAACAAACCTGCAACCTTAGAGGAGATGATCACCAAGATCAATAGTTATGCCGACCTGGAGAGGACGATGTCTAAGTGACAAAAATCTACTAAATCCGTCATCTCCACCAAAGGTCCATCTACGGATTGAAGCACTGAACCAAAGAAGGAACCGAGAGATCAGAAATGCACCAAGGGCAACACTGGCAGAAAGGCGGTCCACCGAACAAACCCATCCTCCCAAAGATGAACGTCCATATCTCTACAATTTTTCTACTACTTTTGAAAGATAAGCTTTACCGCATCTCTCAACCACTGGAACAAATCAACAGTCGACCATATTGTCTGTATCATAAGGTAAACCATCATTCTACTGACAATTGCTTTCCTTTACGGAGGTTGCTCGAGTACATTTTTAAAGAAGGACGGATGCTCGAATATATTGTCGACCTAGAATCATACAAAGATGGCATCTATAAAAAGTAACTTGAAGTTATTCAGGTCAATGATCAAGCTGAGGAGAAGCATCTTTACCATATGCGCCACAACAATAAGATCGAAATCAATCAGATTACCAATTCTAACAGATCAAAACATAAATGAATATTAGAATGCTCTGATCTCACACCTCAAGACAAAGAAGCCAAGCTTCTTCTTGAGTCGAGCAATCGCCGGCTTAGGATTTCCTTCGAAGGTTGCGATACTAGCTATGTCAAATTTCTACATCATGATGCGTTAGTAATAATGCTCAAAATTAAGAAGTTTGTCATGCATACGATGATGATCGATACTGGAAGTGGTATTGAGATTATATTTTAGAGTTCTATCGACCAAATGGGTTTGGCCGACCAAGTTATTCAAAGAGATAACGATATTAGTGGATTTAATGGCTCTAAAGAAGATCGAGTAGGTAAGATCATCTTACCTATTACCGCAGAACCCGCCACGATTGTTATCATCTTCTATGTGATCAATGCCAAATCTCATTATCTCAGGATTATGGGCCGCTGCTAGATTCACAACATGGAAGCAATCGCTTCCACCTATCATCAGGCACTCCAATTCAAACACGACAATGGTATCTATGAGATTAGGGGTAGTCAGAAGCTTTCTCAAGCTTGTAAAAGTACCATATCTGCTATCCTAGATACTTATGATAGATTTACTACATAACAATTATAGAAAGCTGATCACCTTAACGATCAACCTTCCATAGAGGAACCCACATAATATATCAACATTGATGGACCTAGCAGAGGTACTTTCATTGGTACTAAGCTGGTTCAGCACAAAAATGATGCTCTCATTCAGTTTTTGTAACTAAATCGAGACATTTTTGCATGGTCTTTCGAAGAAATGCCTGGGGTCGATCCGGCCAAGGTATGCCACAAATTAGCCATCAGCATCAACGTCATGGCGGTCAAACAGAAACAGCGACAACTGTCACCTCGTCTTTGAGATAAAGTTAACACCGAGATCAAGAAATTTATCAAAGTGGGATTCATTCGAGAAGCCAAATATCCAAACTGGATATCCAATGTTGTCGTTGTCCCAAAGAAGAATGAAAAAGTCTGAGTTTGTGTATATTTTATAGATCTGAACAAACATACTCCAAATGACAGTTTCCCTCTTCCCAATATTCATCAGATCCTCGATTCTACAATAGGCCATGACCTTCTATCTATGATTGATGCTGCATTGGGTTTCAATCAAATTCCACTTTTGGAAAAAGATCAAGAAAAGACAACTTTTATCACTGAAAGTGGTCTTTATTGCTATAAAGTCATGCCCTTCAGACTTCAAAACGTAGGTGCCACATATCAACGGTTGATGACTACTATGTTCAAAGCACATCTAAGGAAAGTCGTTGAAGTATATATCGACGATCTCTTATGCAAGAGCATACAGTCAGCTAATCACATCTCAGATCTCAATACTATATTCAGCAGTCTTCAATCTTATAGGATGCATCTCAACCCTGATAAGTGTCAATTCAGGGTACATCTGGCCGATTTCTAAGGTACCTTATCAGTAAGAAGGGGATTGAGACTGATCCAGATCTAATTTAGGCTCTCCTTAACATGCCTTCCCCAAAAACAACAAAAGACGTTCAAAAACTTGCCGACAAGATTACCGCTATCAACCGTTTCATTTATAAATCTTCAGACCGCTGTCATTGGTTATTCCTATTACTTCACAGTTGTACCAAACGTGGAATAGTTTAACCAAATGTAAAGGTCACATGGATAGCAGAATGCGAAGCAGCTTTTCAGGATCTTAAAACCTATTAGGGGAGGTCTCCCATAATGAGTACCCCAGTAGATAATGAGGAACTGTTTATTTACCTTGTAATCACAGATAGTTCACTCAGCTCGGTTCTTATTCGCCTTGAAGAAAAAATCGAGAAGCCAGTCTACTTCATCAGTAAAACTCGCATTCCAGCGGAAATGAGGTACTCTAAAATTGAGAAACTTCTTCTCACTCTTGTTTACACTTTACAGAAACTCAAACACTACTTCCAAACTCATTTAGTCAATGTCATGACGAACTACCCACTTCAGGAAGTTCTATCCAAGAAAGAAAAATCAAGGAGAGTGCAACAGTGGTCAGTCAGTTTGGGAGAACATAATATCAAGTTCGAACAATGCTATTCTGAAAAGGGTCAGGCCATTACCGATTTTCTCACAGATTTTCTAATAGAAGATCCCGAGTGGGAAAAGCACGACCCTGAACTTACAGAAGAAACTCCCAAAGATCCACTCCCAAACCATTTGACGAACGCGTTGAATGGATTACAGTAAAAGGGTGAAGACTTCTCACGGATAGATCAGCAGGACCCATAAGGTCAGGAATCAGAATCGTATTGATTTCCCCTTCTTCCAATGATAGAATTGAGAAATTAATTCGCTTCGATTTTGAGGCCTCAAATAATGTCACCGAATATGAAGCTCTCATTCATGGACTCAACCTCGCTCTTGAGCTTGATGTCCCCGAACTCTTAGTTTACACAGATTCACTACTCATCGTCTACCATTAATCATAGCAATATAAGAAGAATATAAAGATGATCGAATACGTAGCCCTTATTACAGATAGGATGAGCAAGTTCGCATAAGCAACTCTCAATTATTTTTATCGAGGCGAAAATAAACACGCCGATTCCTTAGCATATCTAGTCGGGGTCTTGATTACAGAAGTTTGATATCTCTAGATCGAAATCATTTTAACCCCCAATAGTGATTGCATTTATGTATGCACGAACAACACTGGGGATGATAAAGGGGGTGATGATGATTGGCGAAAGCCTTTCTTAGCTTACCTCGGTATCGACAACAATTGCAATGGAACACTTCTAGCAGATCCAAAAGAGTGTCGACAACTGATCAACAACTCAAAGCGCTACACAAATCAAAATGGTATGCTACCACCATTCCGTCACGGGGCCTTACCTTAAGTGCCTTTCCAAACCAAAAATAGATGAAATACTCTGCAAATTACATGAAGGGACTTCTGGCTCCCATATCGCAAGTCGATCACTAGCAAACATAGCTATTATTCAAGGAGTATTCTGGCCTGGCATGTGCAAGTAAGCAGAGGAGTACTCATGCAGATGTAACACTTGCTAAAGACATGAACACATGATACGTACCTCTACGCTCGAACTCCATGCAAGTAAGGTATTCTGACCATTCAAAAGATGGGCTCTTGATCTCGTCGGCGAGTTTCCCAATCTTCCAGGTAGCCACCGTCACCTACTTGTAGTTACCAATTATTTTACAAAATGGGTTGAAGCAGTTCTACTATATCGAACTAGAGAAGATGAGGTCATCTCTTTTATCTGAGAACACATCATCACTCGGTTTAGGTACCCTTACTTAATTCGTATCGATAACGGACCCCAATTTGTTGGAGAAAAAATTGTAACCTTCCTCAACCAATATAATATCATCCACTCATCATCTAATCCTTACTATCCTCAAAGCAATGGCCAAGCCAAAATCACCAACAAAACCATCATGAATGGACACAAAAAATGGCTTCATTGACAGAAAAAAGGGAATTGGGTTCAAAAACTATTTAATGTCCTATGGGCATATCCTACCACTCCCAGACAGTTAACAAGATGCACTCCATTCCTCCTTACCAATGGCACTGAGGCCATCATTCCTTATGAATACCATCATCCAACTCGAGATCACGGGCTGACTGATAAGGAAAATGAGTTTGTATTGGCTTATAACCTCAATATGATCGATGAAACCAGGGAACGCGCCATCGCTAACCTAGGTCGATATCATCATATGCTAGCCAGATCGTACAACAGCCGAGCCAAAAGCCATACCTTTTAAATTGATGATCTCATCATTTAAGAGATTCTTGAACATCACAAAGAGCTTCACGCTAAAAAATTAGCCAATAATTGAGAGGGTCCATTCAATATCACAGGTCTCTCAGGCCTGGGATCATATTATCTCATGACAGAAGAAAGAATCCCCATTTCAAATCCTTGTAACACTAGACGACTAAAACGGTACTATCGTTAAGTGTCTTACTACTCCATTTATATTTCTCATTTTTGGTTTTTCAATTCCAAAAGTGAGATTTTCATCTCCATCCAATGTAAATTTGAAACTGATCAATGAAACTTCCAAGTTTTTTACAATATCTCTCTACTGACGTATATTCAACAACATCTATAGATTAAAGCATAGATAATACTAGCTTTCATTGATCTCTACCAGCTAAATAAGGATAGCACTTGGTTTGGTTGACTCAAGTAAATCTCTACGACTGAAACAAATGTAGAAACTTATTTTATATCAAAAACTACAAACATGAGATAGGGCAAAGGTATACTAGCCTTCATCTGCTTCAACTTGTTTGGGACATTATACCAGTTAAATCAAGGATAACACTTGGTTTGGCTGACTCTACTAAATTTCTGCGATTGAAATAACTGTAGAAACTTGTTTTATATCAAAGACTTTAACAGACATAAGATAAGGCAAAAGATAATACTAGCCTTCATCTCTTTCAATATGTCTGCATCATTACTATAGCTAAATCAAGATTCACTTGGTTTGACTAACTCAAGCCATCTCTGCGAGTAGAACAAATGTAAAAACTTGTTTTATATCAAAGACCTCACCAAACATAAGATAAGGCAAAGGTCATACAAGCTTTCATCTATTTCAATAAGTCTGTGACATATACCATTTATTTTCAGGTCACATTACAATTTAAGTTACGTCACCTTTCAGCTCTCTAATTTGACCTGAAAGGCTAACTACATCCCCTTGGACTAGAGGAACTTTAACATCATTTATACTCCCCCTCGGTCGCTTTCTAGCCTCAGCTTTCTTGACGCATGCGTTGGCTTGCACCAATTCGGTTTTTAATCATGCCACCCTCTCATTTAAATTGTCACACTTTCGTTGCATCCCCCAAAACTCCATATCCTTAGCGGGTAGTGCTATATGCAAGTATTCGGCTGTAGCTTCCGAAGTTGATAGATTTTCTCGAGCTACCTTCAGCTCGTTATCTTTTTAATCATTTTCTGCTTCAGTCGCTCCAGCTTGCTTCTATAATTCTAAAGATCAGATCGAGATTGTCCCTCTGATCTTTTTAGCGCCTGAATATAGTATTGAGCCATTTCAGACTGCCTACTCTTAACCATCAGCGTGTCAATCCAACTTTGAAGCTTTGCGGTTTTCTTTTATCTCCGCAAGCTCTTTTAGCCCCTTTTCAGTTTTGGCATCTTTCTCCTCAATCTTACGAGTGAGGTCGATAACAGTCTGGGGTTCCTCAATAAATTTGAAATGCACCTTTACATGCCGGTCCTCTCTATCCTCATTCGCCTCCCTCACCTTATCCAGCTCCTCTGCAAATTCTCGGTTACATTGTTGCGTCTCATCTTCTCGTGAGCGAACTAAATCCAATTCGGCCTGCATAATATAGATACATTATATACAGTTCGATTCAAAATACCCATCAATGTTCATATATACATCTTATTTCAAAAATATATCTGATTTCTAACATCTACCGTGTGCAACTACTTTTGGACTTAAAGGTCAGAGTACAATCTCAGGTGGATGCTCCATTACATATATTTCGAAGTCTAAGGTACATGTTTTCTATATGCTACTTTATCTAAAAATTCATAAACACTTATCACCTCCCACATGTTCCCGTTCAACTGAACAGGACATTCCCCGATGGTGTTCATAAGCCTTTTTGCCAGATTGTTAAGGGGAAGACTCAACCTGTACTCTAACTGAGATAGATAATACAATAAACCCTCTGAAAGTTTGCTTTGAACATTCCCATCGATGTACTCCAAAGAGATCAATTCGTCTATACCCCTATCTCATTTCTCCTTCTCCAAATCAGCCAATAAATAAAAATATTCCTCTCCGGTTGCTATAGTGCAACTCCTAAATTGCCTACATGATCTATGCAACTACCCCATCTACCCCATACAGAAGCCTTGGCTTTGGAAAACTCTTTGAACACATCAGATCAAGGAGGATAGGTTACCAATCTTCCGGGGAAATCTAGAAATTGATCAACCCCTACTTCCTCCTCACTATCAGATATTACAATTTCAGACTTTACCGATCGACCAGAGGTTGATGCCTCATTAATGGGTAAACTCTCCATATCAACTACAAGTCTACATATGGCGGTTTGATCCTACATAAACACTCCTCACGATCGCTCTACATACAGGTCCAGGTATCTATCATTATCTTTTACATATACGTTAACCACATACATAAATCTTTCATATATCATAAATCAAACAGGTATGATTTGCCTAAACATTCATCTTTGGGAAGCTTTTATAGATTACTATAAATAGTAATTTTTTGATTTGCCTAATCACAGAGTATGATCTTCAAAAAACATATTCATATATCACCAATCCTCTACTAACCTTTTATGCCAGAATGGGAGTCTGATGCAGTTTCAAATCCTTCCCTCATAATGCTGTTGTACAACCACCTTCGTAACTCAGTCTCTGTAACTTTCTCTTGCTTTGACTGTTGATCAATCTAAATTAAATCCTCACGAGATTCTCTCTTACGTTTGTTTTTCTTTTTCCTTTCTCTCTCGCTCCACTTCAAGTTTTCAGAAGTTGAGAAACGTTTGAATGACGAAGATGAAGCATTATTTTCTCTCTCAAACTGCTGGCAGTTATTGAGCCTCATACGAGCCATCCTCAGTTTTGGAACTGAGGTATCCCTTCTACTATCAATGTCAGACGTCTTGAACCCTTTCGGTGAAAATGTTTTCCCATAATTGTCATTGGCCTTATATTTTAATCTATTTTTTCTCTCTTCTCCACATCTCTCTCTGACCTTCCCATACTCATGATGACTCACACTTACACACAATCAAATTTTATAGCTTTTACACAAGAAACAAAATCATAAGCTACCTATTTTTTTTTATATATTTTTTCTTCATCTTATAGAAGTGTTGACGTCATTTCCAAACTTCTTAAAATTTTAAAAAAATTTAAATTATTTTTTTCACAACAGTCACAAACAACATTCGCAACAACAGAGGACCGATTCAACTATTATGCTCATTCTATTTCTTTAAAATTATTCAAACTCATATAAATACATACACTCATACCACCCATATTTACATTTATTTTATTTCCCTCACATATAATTATACTTAAAACATCCCTGATGTCTTGGGGAACTACATCCAATCAGGTATCCTCCAACAATTCTCACATCTTCTAATTTTATCTAATCTTCAGCAATAAATCTCATAGCATCTCTTCGAGCTACAGGATCTACAATGATTTCTTGAAATATCTCTTCATAGAAACGACGTTCATACTCGCGTTCTCTCTCAGTCCCATCTAAACCATCAAGTTAAACTTCCATCACTGGCAGTTCAACGTTATAATCCAATGGTCCATCAATCTACTTTTGCACTTCAGCTATCTTTATCGCCAACTGCCCCTCAGCTGTGTAACGAATTCTCTCAGATCGAGTCCACACCATTCTTATTCTTTTCTACCTATTTGAAACTCATCTCCCCTGTATTTATACATTTTTGCTACAAATCCTTCACAACTCAGGATATTATCCTATTATCTCGTAACAGAAAACCTAGTATCTTGAGAAAAGTTATTTAAACATATCTCACTATTAACCTTTAAAATTTCATCATATTCCAAATCGAACTCATTCTTACCAAATCTAATATTCCGAAACGACCACTCTGAACTCGAACTTCCCATTCTAAATTTTTTTACAATTTTCTCTCTCCCTAAACTTTAGCCCCCAGGTCGAATACCATATCTTTTACATATTTTATTTCACAAATATATTTTTAACAGATCGATTAATATATAAAGTTATACGTTCTAATCTCATACATCCCACTTCATCCTATATTCGAAAGTCTTCGAATTATTCATAGCTCAATTTCTAGAGTTATTCTATTCTATATCAAAATAGAGTTTGGATCACAAATTTTTATTCATCTCGAATACAAATTATAGAAACTTTATAGATAACATATCGATCAAGTATTTTTATAGATAACAAGTCTTTCAAATACTCAGACATCAGGTACTTTACAGATAGTAAGTTTTTCAAGTACTTTTATAGATAACAAGTCTTTCAGGCACTCCAAAACATGTAATCCTTCAGTTCATTCTACTTCAGCAATGTTTTACTTTGATGCAAAGGTCGAGGCCATGGATCTATGCTTCGTGCTCAGCCTCGTTGTTGGAGCATTCGAAGTTTAACTTAACTGCCTTCTCTATTCGATCATTGGTAGGTGTAACCAGGACGATACCTATCCCCGAACCATTAGGTCCAGCGGATCTATCTGTGAAAATTTGCCAGCCTGTGTTAGGGTTCCAAGGGTCTGTAGGTTCGGGCTAGTCTTCTGGTAGGTCATCTTCATGTTCCTCCCAGTTGATATCTTTGACCGGGAAGTCAGCGAGGAAATCGATGGCTGTTTGGCCTTTCTGGGATGTCTGCTTCTCAAATGTGATGTCATGTTTGCCAAGATAAACAGACCACTGTTGTACTCTTCTAGATTTCTCTTTCTTGCTGAATACCTCTCGAATGGGATAACTTGATATAACACGGATGGGGTGAGGTTGAAAATATGGTTTTAGCTTTTGGGCAGTATAAACGAGGGTAAGGAGCAAACGCTCAGGTTTTGTGCATCAAGTTTCTACGGGTCTCAGGGTTTTACTGATAAAATATACAGGTTTCCCGATGTTTGATTCGAGTCGAATGAGGACTGAACTGATAGAGGTATCGGTGACCGCAAGATATAAGGAGAGTGTTTTACCTTCGATAGGGGTGCTGATTATGGGTGGTCGACCAAGGTATGTTTTGAGTTCGAGGAAGACCTGTTCACAGTCAGGTGTCCAGTTAATCTCAGGGTTGTTTTTTATTTTTGCTTTGTGGACGCCTTGGTCGCGTAACAGAGAAAAGAGCCAAGCACAATGGTCTAAGAATTTGGAAATGAAACGGTTGAGGGCTACTATTTTACCAGCCACTTTTGGACATCTTTTTTGGTTCAGGGCGAAGGCATGTCGATAAGGGCTCGGATATGGGTAGGGTTGATCTCGATACCTCGTTTGCTGATAAGATGGCCTAAAAATTTGCCAGACAAAACACCAAATTGGCATTTATCTGGGTTAAGTTTCATGTTGTATGTTCGAACTATCGAAAAGACTTCAGTTAAGTCCTGGATGTGGGTCTATTTTTGGAGGCTCTTGCATAACATGTTGTCGATGTAAACTTCGACCGACTTACCAAGAAAGGGTTTAAACATGGTTGTTACAAGGCGTTAGTAGGTGGCACCGGTATTTTTAAGGCCGAAGGGCATGACATTAAAACAGTAAAGGCCTTGTTTAGTAATGAAAGAAGTTTTAAGTTAATCCTCGGGGATGAGGGGTACCTAATTGTAACCCGAAGCTGTGTCTATCATTGATAGGCGCTCGTGTCCAGCAGTAGCATCGAGGAGTACTGAAATGATTGGGAGGGGGAAACTGCCCTTTGGTGTGTGCTTATTAAGGTCTGTGAAGTCGACGTAGATTTTGATCTTGCCATTATTTTTGGGAACTGCAACTATGTTGGATATCTAGTCGGCATTCTTTTCTTCTAGATGAAACCCACGGCTATGAGTTTGTCTACTTTGATGTTTACTACTTCTTAAAGTCGTGGTGCCAAAGTATGTTTCTTCTGTTTTACTGCTGCAGAATGAGTGATGAGGTCGAGGTGGTGACATGCTAAACTGGGGTTGACACTTGGTATCTTCTGGAACATCCATGCAAAGACATCTTTGTTTACTCGAAGGAAGTCTATAAGTTCGAGGCGCTCTGTCTCGTCTAGAAAAGTTCCAATGAATGTACCTCGGCCAGGACCGTCGAGTTCAATATAAACAGTGGGTTCGATGGGTGAGATGGCGGATGTTGAAGGTATGGGGACAGAAGGAGATAATGATTGTTATGGGAGTCTGACGAGTTTCTGGGTCTGATCGATCTCCGGATGCTCACATAAATGGGTGAGGCATTGAGAGACTTTTAAATTCCATGTACCACAGGGGGTAGTGAAAGGAAGGGTCTGATGATAGGTTAAAAGTATGGCCCGCATGGCATTGAGCCAGTCGCGCCCGAGGATACTAAGGTATTCAAACTTCTTATCGATAACAAGAAAGATGATTTGAAGTGTGACAGGGACAGTGGTGACTAGAAGGCTGATTCGACTCATGACAACTTTGGTATCTCCGTTAAAGCCTTTCAGTTCGACATTGGCGGCAGTGATGAGGTCTATTTTGTTCTTGACTTGGACGATCTATAGGAAGAGTACATCGGTTGCACTACCTATATCGATCAGCATAGTGTGTAGGATGAGGTGTTTGACCATAAATTATGATGACTAAAGGGCTGGAGTAGAGAAAATGAACATGCGATGTATCGCAATCGATGAAAGAAATGCCTTCGGGTCGAGGGCAAAGGCTTGATTCTGGCAAGAGGGCGGGCAATTCTCCTGGTAAGTGAGTTTGTAATATTCTTCGATACACTTAGGTTTTCTCTTGGAACGGCCGCTTTCGATATTATTTACTTTAATGAAATGAAGTTGGTAGATGTGGACCTCGGGAGGGTCGGCCGAAGGGGCGGGTTGAGGTTTATGGTACGACCCGTCGAGGTAGCGAGGAAGGTCGGCAACATACTGATGTAGACGACCGGCTTTGAGTATTATTTTGAAAGAGCGTTGCAAGGCGAAGCATTTATTGGTGTGGTAATAGTTACACTTGCGGCTGGCGCAGTAAGGTTCACCTGGTTTAACCTCGATGGGGAAATGGATACGCCATATGGGGTATGCCTGTATCTGCGGTAGAAGGGTGTTGATAAGGGCAGTGAGACTAGGTAGGACTGGCTTGGTCATTTTTTGTGACATTCTGCAGTGTTATCAGAGTGAGGGCATATGCGGCTCTCAGTCTCCTGTGAGACGGGAGCGATCAGGGGTGTAAGAGTATAGGGTGGGCCTTGTCGAGGATTATTTCGGTTGGTAGTCCAAGGCTACCCCTATTTATGTGAACCCTGGAGGCATTCAAGGTCTATATAGCCATTAACCTTTGAGAGCATATCCTCGAGGGTTCGAGGTTTGTGGGCGTTTGAGTACACGAGTACGACGTTTGCACAGTCGAGGTTTTCAACTTTGCACGACTCATTGAGAAACCTTTTAGTGAAGGCCCCGAGTGTTTCATTGGGGGATTTTCTGAAATTGAAGAGGGCATTGACTCTGACCTCTCTGACTTAGTTGAAGGCAAATTGGGCGATGAAAAATGGGATAGTTGCTCGAAACTTTGAATAGAACCGCAGGAAAGGTTATGATACCATTGAAGAGGGCTATCTGTAAGGCTTGTAGGAAAAAGGTGGCACATCAGGTGGGCAGCTGTGGAGTAAAGGCTTAAAGAGTTTTGGAATTTGAGAATATGGGACTGAGGGTCGGTGTTGCAGTATTTACTAATTTTTGGGGCTCCGAATTAGGAGGGATCTCGATAGCGAGGAGCTTAAGACATAAGGGGTTGTTTAACGCAGATGATAGGTTAGATTTTATAGTCCAAGTTCTGCTGTGCACAATAGGTAGAATGAGGGGGGATTGAGGAATTCGAGGATGATGAGACCGAGGATTCGGTATGTGTTTGGCGTTGTGCTCCCCGAGACGCTCTCGGGCAGGGCGGCGTTTGGGGTGTCTGGAAGAGCGAAGGGTGAAGTCAGAGGAATCCTCCTTGGGGTAGATGCAAAGATGGATGGAGCGAGTGGGGAAAATAGTAGGGGGGCACCCTCGGCGCCGATATGGACCGGGGGTACTTCTTGATATGGTAGAGGCCCCAGTCGAGCGTGGGCAGACACGCGCGATGAGGCTGGCGCTCGAGACGATAGAGGAGCATCTAGGGGCTGTAGTCATTACAGCTCTCGGACGGTATTGCGTAGATTGTCGATTGTACGGTCTTATCTGTCGGCATCATCCAAACGGTGATGTCGTTCGGCTTCAAACTCTTGCCGGTGCTTTTCACTTTCCTGGTGCAGTTGTGTTTGGTATCGCTCCTCGGCTTGAACGAATTACTGGGAAAGTAAGGCGAGCTGGGCAGCCACTCCCTCGACGAAGTTGTTGGTATGGGCAGAAGTAGAACAGAGGGTGGGGGTCATTGGGAATGATCTGTAGGAGTTGAAAAAGGGAGAAAATTAGTATGAGAGATTGGTAGGGGGGCAAACACAGACGGCGCCAAATGTAGGGGCCTAACTTCGTGCGGGGAGGAAGTTGGCTATTACACCATGGGTTAATCCTTACTCAAAGGATTCAAGCATATAATCTATAGTACGAATAATCTATTGACAATATACTTACGTGGAGGCCTAGAATGGGTCTCTCCACAACCTCTGATGAGGGTTTTTAAGAGATTGCATATTACTGTCGAGTAGTCGAAGGTTCGAGTACTGTGTGCATTACAGGGGAGTCGAAGGTAAACTGCAAGGGCTCTGGGGTCAGATTTCATAACCCCTCCTTGATTCCCCTTCCCTCCTATTTATAGAACATAGGAAGGGTTGAGTCAGGAAGGTAGGTCACATTACAAGGGTACCATCCGGGTATCAAGTGGGTATCCCAGAGTTGATGCTGACGCTGGATATGTCTAGTTTGGTACTGTGCTCTGATACTGTAGCTGTTGTTGGTTCTGTCATTGTAGCTGCAAGCACCAACAACAGCGCCGTTCTTGTCTGGTGAGCTGGCTGTCTATCACGTCTGCAAAGTTGCTCCTGATGCTAATGTGGAGTCGAGGCTTCCTCTTTGAAGCCTTTGATACTGATGTGGAGATCATCTTTGAGGTTTGTATGTAAACTTTGATGTAGCCTTCGAGTATTCGACTGGGGTAGGAGGCTGCTAGTAGGCTACTACAGGAGTAAGTACATCCAGTATTTCCTCGGGATGCAAACCATCATAATTCATCATCGACAACTTCCGTCCCACTAGGAACTTCAGGTGTTTTTGGAACCTTGTCTTTCGGATCTGAATCCTCAAAAAGCTAGCTTCCAGCATTGACCAACACTTTATAATAATCTCTCCTCTGCTCCATCACCTCGTACTGACCTACATAGTTGGCCCTCACCTTCTTACAAGCTTCTAAATTATCTCGTATCAATTGAGCCCTTACCTCCTCCAAAATCTTACCATGCTCCACCTCCATCGACCTTCGAACGTCGTTGACCTGCTCCCGCACATCCTTCTCAAAATTTGTTTTCAGCAATGCCAACACCTCATTTTTCTCCTATGCTAACTCAACCCTTACCTCCTCGACCTTTATCTCCTACACTTTCCTTGCATCATGAAGGGTAGCTTCCTGGGCCTTCCTAGCATCCAGCTTGTACTTATTCAACTGCGCATTCAACTTCATCTTCTCCATGATCAGATCTTCTTTCTCCGTCGTCAAATCTTTCTCGATATTCTTATAGGCAACCAGCTGATTTGCCAATGTGTCACTACCAACAATGTGACCTTTGGCCTCAGTCAGCAACTTCTTGATTGGTATTACATTCATAAAATGAGCATTCGAATGAGGTACCAGATTTTTTAAATGAATCAAAGCATAAAAATTTCTCACCTTCGACATATTTTGGTGGCCCTCGCTAAGAAAAGTTATCTAACTCTCTGCCCCAACCAAATAGTCATCCACAGCCGCCTCCAACACATCCGTCTCAGACACATATGCATCCATGGTCCTTTGGACCTCAATCTCATATCCATCGACGTATTTCATCTTCGATGCCTCTGAATCTTCCCTCTTCCTCGGTAGCATACTTATCGAAGCTAGTGGAGGTCGCCTATCAGGTACAACAATTGTTGTCTCCACCTTCACCCCTTCCTTAATGTTTAACCTTCGAGAGTGCCTTATCAGATTTAGCAGAGGAGCAACAACTTTGCTAGACGCCCTTTTCTTCTTGCCCTTACCCAAAGTTTCTGCAAACATCGAACCTCTCTCCGTAGTTACATAATATGTCGTATACCCAGCTAATAAAGGATTTTCCAAAGGCAAGCTTGACTCTACAACCCTTTTGTTCCTAGCAGACATCTTTCCATCAATTACTAGAACTTCTGCCCCCTTAGTCCTTAACCCCTTTAAGCCTGCCTCTTGAAACAAAGTACCCACTTTCTCTTGGTCGATGACAAGGTTATCGATCCTACCATAGAAACCCTTCCTGATATTTTACAGTTGCTCTTGTATTTCAGAATTCCTATCGATCTCTTTCAAAATTGCACAGACACCAATAATTTAATCCAATACACAAATCCAAAACATTGATATTTACGTTACCTATCCACAAACCTAAATGAAAAGTCTTTCTTTTTAAGGGCTCCCCCAAATCTTTCTTGCCGAACTCGTAGTTCCCAGAAATGAGTAGACGTTCATCGCTATACCGCCCTCCTGTTGACACCATGTCATAGAAGAATGGTTTCTTCAGAAACCTTGCCAAGTATCGGTATCCTAACTTCTGCAGGTTTTGTTTGGGTGTGTAGTGCACAAAAAGATCATCCACAATGATCAACTCTACACCCCTCACCTTTAATTGGCTATTTATTACCCCACAGACACGAAGGAGATCATATACATTTGGATTGAACTGACCAGGTGTAATGTTGAAAAAAATTAACAACTTCTTCTAATCAGCTCGAAGAGGGAGTTTTAACCCCTTTTTAATTTGTTCTCGATGAACAAGAATCCCACCCAAGGGTATTTCCTGGTCGATCATATCATACTAATACTCCTCTAACCTAATATCTTGAGGAATACCGTATTTTTTCGTGAAACTCAATATCTCTTTTGTTTGTAGCCCCTCACCATAACACGCATCCTCCCCCTCCTAGACAACTTCCTCCCCACTCCCACTACCTTCCCGATCACTAGCCTGTGGCTTATGATCCACATCTGTGTCAGTACCCTCCTCGTCAGAAACTTTTACAATCCTGGGTGCCACTGTAAACTGGTCGACACTAGCTATATCTGCACTACTCGACCCCGCCCTATATCTATCACCCAATTGTTGGGTACATGTTGTTACATCAATCATCAAGGATCAACATCTTAAAGGTTCTCAAATATATCTTTATCATCAATATGGATAGGTTCAGCCATTTTTATGAACCTGAAAATCAGATTCTATTTTTTACAACAATTAGTATCTATCATATCTGATACATTATATATATTCATATGTTCATATTCATATAGTTGTCGAGTTTACTCTTCAACAAATCATTCTCTCATTATTATCATTACTATTTGATAGATATCATTACTACACAAATACACTTACTGCATTTAGTTCTCGATACAAAATTTCATTACTATATATTTTCTAAGTACTAACATCGATTACTGTACTCATATTGTTTCTCGATATTCGAGAACCTCAAACTTCTCGAGTATACTTCGCCTGTTTCCCACCAAAAGAATGAATTCAAAAATACGAGAATCTACCTTCTCAGGCATAAAACCTGGCCACATCACATATACTCTGGCTTTTCATTACTTAACTCCTAACAAATTTGGCAAATTCCCCCACAGTCGCACCATAATGACAGCGACACCCACCAATTACTCTCTCCACTCATCACCATACATTTCCAATAGCCTCTCTCTCACAAACCCTTATAACCCTTTTCGACAACATTGGCACAGAAACAAAATCCTTCATCCACCACTATCAAGAATTCCATCATCAAAACCCTACCACGATAAATCTCCAATTACTTCCAATCATCAAAAATTCCTTCTACCAGCCAACAAACTCATGTACTATTGCTCCAACCCTAGCATAACTCTTTGTATATCCTCAGATATATCCATCCTCGCCAATACACCATCTATTTTTTAACAAAGATGTTGCGCATCAAGTTTTTTATACTTCAAAATGTCACCTATAGGAGTACACCTAGCCATTTTTAATTCTATCATTACCTTGACACATGTTACCTTATTTACAATTCTCCTATATTCTTGGGAAGATCTTATACATTTAATTCAAATTTCTATTTTATTCCACATTACAATTACCCACATGTAACATTGTATTAGTAAATTTTCATTCAGTCACACAAGTCAATACATTATTCGACAACATTACTCATTACAAGCGTCGACAACAACTTTTAACAAACAAATTCATTTTATTTCACCATACAAAATTACTCGAACATTACCTTGCCTACTTCAAAAACAAATTATCCTCATATATTCCAAATCGCAGCAGCATCCTCCTCCCTAACCAATGTACATGCTACTAACACATTCCGGAGGACTAAACAATTCAAATCAGCAATGAAACTGAAACTCCTCTTCCGTATCCTTTCCCTCTGCCTCTCTCATTCCTTTATAACTCAGTTCAACAAGAGCATCCATTTGAAAATTGACGCACCAGTTTCCAAAGTAATGCCTATACATTTCCCAATACTTAGTGACTGAACTGTTCCTTACGTACTTGCGCCATGGTCTTCACCATTTCCTTAAACACAAAATCCCAATTTTTATAAGTAAGGGGTACTTATAGTACATCAATGTCAAAGTCAAAGCATTCCAACATTTATTTTTTATTAGAAATTTATACTTTCAATAGTCAAATCAATTACCCTCAAAATCCTCCACACAACAAACTATACTTCGAGATATATTAAACTCAATACTCATACACATTCAACATATTTTACTTCAACATCAAAATAATTCAATCACTTGTTTATTTTAAATTTTAAGATCGAAAAGCTATAACACAGCAAGAAATCAATGAAGAATTTTTATTCATAACACTATTTGTTACATTTTACATTCGACAATTGACTCCTTCGATTATATTACATCCAACAACATTTCAATCTGTTATTTGATTTGAAAACCTAAGTGCTATGTGATTCCTTTTACCTGAATTTGATATTGCCTTGGCGAAAAGAGCAACGATATCCTAAGAAACTCAATAAATCGCATATCAGGGAACTTCTAATTAATAGAGATACCTCTGACATAAGGATAGTAGCAGAAAATTACAAGAAATCTTTGGGTCGATAAGATCCCAGGACGCCCAGCCAGGCTTCACTTTAATATCTTCAATATGAGCAGTAAGCCCTTCCCCAAAAGTTTGATGAACTTTAATGCCTTCTGCAACAACAACAGACACTAGCTCTAACAGATACCTCGCATGAAAATGTTATCTAGCTCCACCTCCCTCTAATCCACCAACCACAATGGCAACCAATACAAGATTAAACAACAAACAAATATACTTTACCTCTGTACGGTCATCACGGTAACCATCTGAATCCTCAGGCCACTTGCTATGCCACTCTTGAGGTGACACCTTTCCAACTCAACCATTAAAAATCCTTTTTTGCACAATCAATTTATAACCTCCACTTCCAATTGCAAAGTCCAATGATCCGCATTAATTGTACCTCAGGAAAAATATAACCAGATTCACTTGACTTTGACCTCGGAAATGAAAACATAAAAACTGTGAGAACATTCGACAAACCTCTTCCGCTTCAAATTTCATCTCGACACAACCACAAGTACTTATGTCAAGAATAGGGTAATTGTAGTAGCATATTTCCCAGATTTGACAAGGATAAGCTAGCATAGCAAAGTCGAAGACAGTTCAACATTTACAAATATGCCACGTCTACAACCAAAAGTCCTCGACCTACTAAATGTAGCCACTGTGCCTGGTCAAGAAAGAGCTGTTAGAGATCCGAAAAGATTGCCCTACCCCCAAAATAGGAAAATATTTTATTTTTGTAAATTGCCTGTATGTACTATAAATATAGGCAAAGAATAGATGGTACAGATCTGCAACTAGACCATTTGTTATTCCTTACTTAACTATTGCACCATAAATTGTAATAACTAGCAACCTATTAGATTTTACATCAAAACCCTCTACGAGGTCATAATTTTTCTCACCTTTTACTAATTTTTCACGTAAAATCTTATTCGTTTGAAATTGTTATTACCTCATCCTAACTAAAAGTATTGGCAATGATTATCCACCTAAAAAACATGTCATTATAGACTTGTTAGGTACTGGGAACTGAAAATAATAATTCGAACTATAGATAAATCAAAATATGAAAAGGTAAAAATAGTGAAAAGGAATTCTGGAAATATGTTGGTGTGATAGATACTTGTGCCAAACTAAAAGATTTTTAAGTAATGTGAACTATCAAACATCAAGTTGTGGTAGGATAGTTCTGAACAAATCGAACTATAGTAAACTTGGTACGTATATCAGAAAGCTATTGAGGAGTGAGGTTGAAAATGGGAAGTTTAAAAATGTAAATGAGGTCGTTTGGTGAATGTAAGAAAATAAGTGGCTAGCATGGTCGTACTGATTGAGAAGAGACTGGTATATGCATGAGTTCTTGCTTTGAACTGACTGAAAAATATCTTGATGTAGGCAGGAATAATAGCTGTCTGTAAGTACTTTGATGGAGCTATTGCTGGAGGTACTTGAATATTTTGTGCGATCGTCACCTTTGCGGATGTGTAATCTGTACGAAGCATGCAAATAATATATGAGGATATACCTCATGGAATGGAAAGTAGTAGTTGTCAAAATATTCTCAGACTTCTGCTGATATTCTTGTTTCCAAAAATTTGTTCATGTAAAATATATCTTCCCTCAAAATCTGTTGGGGATGTGACTTTAGCGGTATAAATAGATCTTCATGTTGGCTATATAAAATGAAGATACTTATCTGTTATGCCTTGTATCTTGTACAGGAAAAGATTGCTATTGGTTTATTAGAAGTTATCATGGTTAGGATACGTTCTCAGGTGTTCGTCATGCAGCGGAATGTAGGTTGAACATCAAAGTGGTTGAACTATGTGAATACTACTTTTGCATGTTACCTTATAATGTCGTACTACCCGAGTGGCTGTTGAAGTTGGGTGGGTTAGATGGTGAAGATAGGCGTGCAGAGTATGATAATTTTTTTGGTATGATGTGTTCTCTGAGTTACTGTTGGATGCAACTTTATGAGAAGAAGTTGTTCGAGAGATCGCGCAAGACAAACTTCTTGAAGAGGATGAGAGAGCAGCAGGGGAAGATAATTTCATGTGGTGAAGTAAATCATCCGGGTTGCTTTAAATGTAATTACATATGATTGTAAGCTTAAACTTTAAGAGCTCAAAATAAATAAGTAATATGTGTACAGTATTCTATTTTTGTTACCTATTGAATGTAGAATAATATAGATTGAATCTGCGAACTGGAAAAATAAGATCAATGTATTTGTTGAACTGCTCATGTGGTGAATATTGTGGATTACAGCTATCAGATTCAAACAGTTGTACATATAATTTTGAATTTTGAATATTTAGTTATTTTAGGAATGATGTATATTGTGTTACAATCTTGGTTGAATATAAAAGTAAAGTAATCGATCGTTTAGATTATCTTGGGAAGGAGGAAAGGACTTGTTTAATGGTTGAAGACAGAGATAGACGTGATAATAGTAAATGTTATCACAAAAGTCATGATGAATGATACGTGTCTGAAAGAGCTATTATTTCATAAACCGAGGGAGAGTATAAATATTCGTCTCTCTCTTCCTCATAAATTATCTACAGTTATAAATAGAGAGAAAAGTGGTATAACTTGTATTTCAAGAGAGAAGAAAAGTTTGAGTTATAAGTGTAATCTCACAGAGAAAGGTTCACGTGGTGATAGAACTTTGTAGGAGAAACAACGTAATCAATCACGCTATGTAAAAGTTGTCTAGTACATGTTAGTAAATTTTGCTCCTCTATTTTGATTGTATTGTCTGGTACACTGTGTATGATTTGGTTTTGTCATTGCCTTTGCATATAAATGATTTAGGAATGTCAAATGTGGGAATGTAGGGGGCTAAGAAATGATCATGTACTATTTGTAAAGGCTTTAGGTATGGTAACAAAATCTAGAGAGTGAAAATTATTTTTGGAGAAGAAGAGGGAAAGTTAAAAAAATGATTTTCTATTGTTTTAGAAAGTTTTGAAAATGAATACCTTGACTGGGCAAAAAGTATAAGTGGGGTTTGTTCTTGCTGAGTGTATAATATAGCATGTAATTATATAAGTGTTGGATCATATGTGTAGACAAAATGATAAAAGATTGTGTGTATCTGTAGGTCCAGTATGCATTAAAAAAACATAAAGCCTATGAGTAAATTTGTAGTGTCTTCTAGTTCAGAAGAAATATCATCGGCAGGTAGAGAAGACGATTGTAGTAGTATGGAGGAAATTATAGATAGGATGAAAATTACTGTAGGTGCAGAGGTTGAAGGACCCATTGAAATAAGTAATGTTGCAAAGGAAGATGATATAGGAGTGAAAGATAAGTCATTTTACATATTTCTTGAGGGAGTAGATGTAGGGAAAGAATTTTTGAAATTGAAAAGGAAGTTAAAAGGAGAATGGGGAAATTACATGATGGAGCAGGGCCTATGGTTTAGGACCTTGGTACTAGGGAAAGGGGAAGAAGGGGTATACTACCAAGTTCCCAGCCTGGATATGTAGAAAAAGAAGAGAGGCATTAGTAAAGATGTAGAACTTACGTACTATAATGGGGCAGGGATGGAAAGCTTGAATGATGGTTTTTTGTACTATCTGAATTAGGTCATATATGGCCTTTGGATTCCTCTGACTTTTTTTAAAAAGAGGTTATGAATACATTATAATGTTGCCCTGCCCAACTAAATGGGAATGTATTTGAGATGATGAGGGTGTGTGAGGCATTGAATGCAAGGTGGGGGGGGAAGTGGAACTGCAAAGCAATTCGTAGCAGATGACGTCGTAAAATATTATAGAATAAAGTATGTCTAGGCTGAAGTTTTTTGACTTTGAAACTACTGCTGGACCATGGAATTACCACCTTGTATGGGTATGGGGTAATTATATGAAGGTTCCAGATGATCTGGCAGTCGTCCTGAGCCACAAATATTTAAATCCGGATAAGTTATGCCTGTTAACTTGACCAAATATTGGTCTGTATTGAAGCTGTTAACCATTTCCTTGATTTTGTTTATCAGGTCCAGATCCTAAATTCTTTCCTGATAACACGAGCTTGTTCGACAGCGTAGCCCTTGAGCAGGTCGAGTTGAAGCAAGTTCTTGGTGAGTTAAATATCTGTATGGATAAAAAGGTAGATTTCATACTTCCCAAAGTACAGCGAGCTCACGAGAATTGAGCTATGGCTGGGAAAAAGAAGACCCGTCTTCCTCTAGGTAACTTAACTGGTATTCCTCCACCTGCACAAAGAATACGAGTGTAGGGCGGAAGTTTTGAAGGCTAAAAAAGATAGTGCCAGAAACTACACCTTCTACGGTGTTGGTGGCCCAAGGAAAAGAGGGCGATAAACTTGTTGCTGATGGTGTAGTGGAGGAACAGGTGGTGAAGGAGGTCACTCCTTCAGAAGTGGACAAGTGGTTGTTGAAAAGGAAACAACATAAGGTCGAAAGAAGTGACCATACAAATATGAAGGCTATAGCCAAGCTGAGAGAAATGGAGCAAAGGTTTTTTAAGATGGCAAAAAGTGATCCACAACAGCTCGAAGTAATGTTTCAAGAGAAAACAATGGGTGTACGTACTTGAAATGGCCTAATTCCATAAGCTCGAGATGGCTTGGAATTAGCTCTTACACCAATGTTCCTGTAACAAAAACTAATTTAAAAAAGAGAGATGACACAGGTAATTTAGCGTGGAAAACCTATGAATAGACAAAAAACTACAACCTCAATTTGAGGATTTTGTAAAAGTAACTTTTATTGCTTGAGGCTGATATCTTATTACAAGTGATCATTCGTCTTAGAAATTCTTGAATCTTGTGAATAAGAAGTTTTGTACATTTTTGAGAATCTAGAAAATGTAGTTTTCTTGGTAATTTCCCATGTATTTTTCTGGTCCTTGTCTCTTCTAGAACTTTTTCAATATATAGGTCTTCTCCGTAGTTCATCATCGTACTGAAGCACGTTCTCTGAACAATGTGGTTAGTGGCGGTTGACTGAGTAGCTGTTGAGTTCGTGAGTGGCATGTGTCTTTGACTTGTTCAGGCTCTTCTGTTTGAGCACGACCCATATTCTTTATCAGTTCGCAGAGTAGGTGATAATGTTGACTATTGAAGTCATGTATAGAATGCGTAGGTCTAATATGGAGGTAATTTAAATTGGAGATAGCTTGATTTTGGGTTAGATCGAGGGGTAGGCCCCTGCAATCGCCTCCTCACAACTGAAGTCACGAGTGGCTTTGGTTGAGAAAGAATATATGGATATATGGGTATTCAGGTTTGAAGAATAAAGGAAGAAATTATGTGGATTTGACTGTGTAGAAAATACGCATGTTATGGGGGGACCTTTTTGCATTAAATGATGATGGGAATAATGATGTATGCGTCAGCTAGGGTTTAAAGAGTTTTGTCTGTATTGAATGATGATGCTTGGGAAAACGTACATGCACATTAAATGTATGGTTATATAAATAGTGCCTGTACCGAGGTTTGTGGCAAAGTATGCTTGTTTATTGCCAAATTTTCTTAAATTTTGACGATGGTGAAGACCCGAAGAATGGTTCTTGAAGAAAGAATTTCTATTGAGATGAAGCAGTTAAAGTTGAAATATTTTGGTGATCAGTCCTTGGAGATGCCTACTCCCGTTCCCGTTCCTTCGACGTATCAAGGTATGTTAGAAGATGAAGCAGCTAAAGCTGAGGAAGATTTTTACTGTATGTGGAGATTTTACCACATTGTCTTGACAGGTGAGCAACTTTAGGTTTGTCTTCGTATCCTTGCAGAAGACAAGGTTGGGGAGGCAGATGCGGGGTTCGGTGTAACTGTGAGGCGGCTGCACCGATGTCTTGCGTAGGTCTGGATTGGTGGTTATAGAAAAGGCGGCAATGGTAATGGAGGAGGAAGACGGAGAATGGAAATCTTCTTCTACACTTCCATTATTTCTTGGTGCTAAGAAGACCTTTTGTTCGAAGAGTGGGTTCAAGCACGGAGTCCTTTTCTTTAATGCCTAGACTTTATCCAAACTGCGTTACTGGTCAGAGTAAGATGGTGTGAAAGAAGAAGGACCCATGGTAACTTCCAATGCCTGTTTTATATCAAAGGATTTTAGGGGTGAAATAATACTGAAGTTGGATGAACTGAAGAATTTAATGTTTTGGAGTGCCTGATACTAGAGTTCTTAAAAGACTTGTCATCTGTAAAAGCACTTAACAACTTGTTATAAGTAAAGTACCTAATGTTGGAGTTCTTGAAAGACTTGTCGTCTGTAAAGTACCTGTAATTTGTATTTGAGCTAAATAAAATTTATTATTAAAACTCTGTGTTGATATATGTACAAAATTACTCTAGAAATCGAGCTATGGATGATCTGTAGATTTATGAGATTATAATGTACAACCTGGTCATAATAATCGAGCTGTAACATGAAATTTGTACAATATATGATGCTCAACTTGGGGGCTGATATTTGTAGGAGAGAGAAACATGTAGAAGTTTTAGGAAGTGGGAACTAGAGCTTAGAGAGGTCGTCTCAAAAAATTAGATTTGGAAAGAATAATTTGATATGGAATAGGTCGAATTGACAGAGGTTTATAGAGAGTGATATGTTTAGATAACTTTTCTCAAGATACTAAGGTTTTCTGCTATAAAAGAAAAGGATAATACCACGAACTATGGAGGATCCGCAGTAGTCCAAAAAACTATATAAAATATGGGGAAATGAATTTTAAATAGGTGGAAGAGGATATACATGGTGTAGACTTGATCTGAGCGAATTTGTTATGCCGTTGAGGGGCGGTTGGCGATAAAGATAGCTAAAGTGCGGTAACAGATTTTTGGTTTGTTGGACTACGATGCTGAACTGCTAGTGTGGGAGGTTTAACTTAAAGGTTTAGACTGGATGGGTAGGGAACTGGAGTATGAACGTCATTTCAATGAGGAGCTGTTTAGGGAAATAATGGTGGCTCCTGCAGCTCGAAAAGATGTTGTGAGATTGATTACTGAAGAGAAGGTCGAACTGGAAGATGTGAGAATTGCAGGAGGCTAACTGATCGAATGTGGCTCATCTGGACATCAGGGGTATTTAAGGTGTAATTATATATGAAGTGAGTAAATTTAATGTAAATAGGTGTAGTACGAATGAATGTAATAGGTTTGAATAATTGGCAAAGAAATTGAAATGAGAGTAAAGCTTTGAATCAATTCATTATTGTTGTGAATGCAATTTGTTAATGTTGTGAAAAATGGATTTGAATATTTTTTAAAAATTTTGAGAGCTTTGGAAATGACATCAGTATTTCTATAAAAGTAAGAATAGAAAAATAGGGAGCTTCTAATTTTGTTTCTTGTATAACAGCTATGAAAACCTGATTGCCTGTAAGTGTGAGTCATCGTGAGTGTGGGGAGGTCAGAGGGAGATTTGAAAAATATAGATGAAAATAGAATGAAATATAGGGCAAAGGGCAATGATGGAAAAATGTTTTTACCGAAAAGGTGCAAGGCGTCTGACATTGATAGTGGAAGGGATGCCTTGGTTCTAAAACTGAGGGCAGCTCGTGTGAGGCTCAATAGCTGACAGCAATTAGAGAGATAAAATATAAATAATGTTTCATCTTCGTCATCCAAATGTTTTTGAACTTCTAAAAACTTGAATAGCAGTGAGAGAGAAAGGATAAGAAATAGCAGAGAATCTCGTAAGAAATTAATTAAGAGTGATCAACAGTCAAAGCGTTAGAGAGTTGCAAAGGCTGGGTCATGAAGGTGGTTATACAATAGCGTTTCGAGGGAAGGATTTAGAACTACGTCAGACTCACATTCTGACATAGAAGGTTTGTCAAGGATTTATAATGTTTTGTTGTGATGATCATATTCAGTGTTAGTTAAATCTAAAAATTACTATTTACAGTAATCGATAAAAACCTGTTTGATATATGATATATGAAAGATATATGTATATAAGTGATGTATATGTAAAATATAATGATGGATACCTGGACCTGTATGTAGGTCGATCGTGAGGAGTATTGTATAGGATCAAACCCTCATCTGTAGAGTTGTAGTAATATAGACGTTTCACCTGTCAATGAGGCGTTGACCTCTGGTAGATTAGATTCTGAGAGTGTAATGTGTGATAGGGAGGAAAATATAGGGGTTGATCAATTTCCAGATTTCTCTGGAAAATTGGTAACCTATCCTCCAAATTCTGATGCGTTCAAAGAGTTTTGTAAATCCAAGGCTTCAGTAGGGGGAAGATGGGGTAGTTGTATAGAATATGCCGACATGCATTTTATGAGTTATATTGTTAGATCTGAAGAGGAATACATTTTTCTATTGGCTTATTTGGAGAAGGAGAAAAGAGATAAGGGTTTAAATGAATTAATCTCTATGGAGTATTTCGATGGGGACGTCCAAGGTGACCTGGCGGAAGGTTTGTTGTGTTACCCGTCTCAGTTGAAGTACGGGTTGAGTCTTCCCCTCAGCAATCTGGCGAAAGGGATTATGAACATTATCAGGGCATGTCCTGTTCAGTTGAACAGGAACATGTGGGAAGTGATAAATTTTTATGAATTTCAGAATAAGTTGTAGGAGGAGAAGGATATTGAGAGGAGGATATCTCCTGAGGATGTTTTGTAGTTTTATGGGGTAAAAAACTTTTATGCAAGTGAGGGGGCATATTTATCGCGAGCTTGACTCGGCCTCGTTTTTTCGATCTGAACTCAGCAAGTCGACCATGGAATAATAATGTAATATGTGTGAAGGGTGATTGCCTTTAGAGAGATGACGAAGAACCCATAGAACTTTTGTATAGAACTGTAAAACAAAGTAAGTATAACAATGTATAATGTATAAGATTGATATAGTAAAATTGTATGTTGCTCGGCTGGTGATAATGTATTATTATTGGTTGGTCCTAAATCCAAGGTGACGAAGAAGGAGTCTCTGTTGGATACAGTTGCTCAGGAAGGTACAAAACTCAAGGTTGACCTGAAAGAACTCGGTATTAGCAAAAAGAAACGTGCTAACAACCAATCCGAGAAAGTTCAAAAGTCTCAATCGACGAGGCTAATGGCGAGTGATGGCAACAAGAAGAAAAGAACTAAAGAGGAGAGGCGAACGAATCTGCCCAAGGCCTCTGGAGTGGATTTCACGGGTATACCGGAGTCGACTATATCGAGCAAACTAGCTCGAACGTTTCCCAAGAAGAAGATGTTGAAGCGTGGTTCGACATCTAAAACCACAGGAAGTGGTGAGGTCGCAGGAGAGCCAAAAAAGAGAAGGGTTAAACCTTTTGAACAGATGGGGGAAAAGGTCGGAGAGAATTGACCTATTATAGAAGATGAGTTTAAATAGGTAGAGGAAAGGGTGACGCTTCAAGCTCGTAATGGGGAGGAGGAGATGAGCAAAATGGCAAACTCATTTTCCTAAATATGTGATACATTTTGTATTATGATTCGAGCTAACAATGAGGTTGATCTTATTTATTTGTAGGTTACTCGCCTAATGAAGGGGATATGTCTCTGGGTCGAGGAGGAGAAAGCGGAGCTGAGGAAGGTGAATGTTAAGCTTGAGAAGAACGTAGTTTGATTGAAGGATGACTTGATCATGGAGGGGAAGCGACTGGAGGCTCTGAAGGCTTCTCAAGTGGTGGAGATCAACATTCTGTCGGTGGAAGCAAAAGTGAACCTAGAGGAGATGGTAACTGATCGCGATATACTCGGGCACCACCTTATATCAAAGGGGTATTCTAAAGATGATGTGAATGCCATCATGGTGGATACCTATGTTAAGGAGGTGAAAGACGATGAGGCAGAAGATGTTGATGTTGGAGTTATGGACGGGCTGGATGGTGTCTCTCCCCAAATGGTGCGAGACAACCAAGGGGGTGACAATGAGCGTTCGGAGGGAGAAAACGAGAAGGTAGAGTAGAATGTTGATTTTGTAGTTGTATGAATGGTTTTTGGAATGTTGTAAACTGATGGGATATTGTTTGTCGATGACTTCTGTAGGCTAAGTTGCTCTTGTAAACCTTGTTGTAGAAACTTAAGGAAATACGCCTCAAAATAAAAGATGTAGAGACTAAGCTTGATAAGATAAGAGATATTTCAATGTCCCTGTTATCATCACAAGTGGAGCTACCAGTTATAAAAGAACAAAAATAATGGACTTGTATGCTTCATTAGTATAAAGCTATAAAGTAAAGAAAATAGAGTGTTGAGACTGACCAAAAACCTGTTATCGATTTAAGGGCAATGGCACTGAAATGGTGTATAGAAAATATTAAAGTACTGATAGATTAAAGTATGGAGAATGTGTACCTTAGAACTAGAAGTATGTATTATTGATCATCCATCTGAGACTGTACTTCGACCTAAAGTTTAGAAGTAGTTTCCCATAGTAGATGTCAATATATCTCGTCAGAAAAGAGATATATGTGTTGAGTGAGTATTCTGAATCGAACTTGACATACTGTATCTGTAATGTGCAGGTCGAATTGAAATCAGCTCGCTTCAGCGAAGATGAGATACGCCAATGTAACGAAGAATTTGCGGAAAAATTTGATAGGATCAGAGAGGCGAATGAAGGCAGGTAAGATCAAGATGTAAATGTACACTTCAAGTTTGTGGAGGCAACCCAAACTGTTGTCGACCTCGTTCGTAAGATCAAAGAGAAGAATTCTAAAATTATTAAAGGGCAAAAAGATCTCGCAGAGATGAAAGAACACGCAGCGAATCTTAAAAATCATAATGATGCGCTGATGGCAAAGAGTAGGGATGCTGACATGGCTCGATACCATATACAAGCGTTAGAAAAATTATAGGAAGGGTTAGTTCATTCTGTGGCTAGTCTGAAGGACTAAATAATCAACAAAATGAACGATCAAGAGCAAACTTGAGCTGATCTAGTGAATACCAAAAACAAGCTGGAGCGATTGAAGAAGAAAATTGTTGAGAAAGATAGTGAGCTGAAGAAAGCTCGAGATGATCTATCTACCTTTGAATTTGTGGTTGAGCAGCTGCATACAGCTTTACCTGCAAAAGATATGGAGTTTCAGATGGTGTAACAAAAGCATGATGACTTGAATGAAAGGGTGGCACAATTGAAGACCGAATTGGCGCAGACCAATTCGCGTGCCAGAAACGCCGAGGTTGAGGAGCGCTCAAGGAAGAATAAAAGTGATGCCAAGGTCTCCCTTGTTTAAGGGGATGTAGTTAGCCTATCAGCGGGAGAGAATTATGGCTCAAACTCAAGGTAGTTTTCAACAGGGAAATGAACGGTTAAGGGAGTGCCAAAGTAAGTTGGATGCTGCTCTTTCCAGGGAGCAAGGGTTAAAGTGGGCTGTAAGAGGGAATGAGATTTTGATAAAGAAGAAAGATGAACTGTTATAGAAAACTCTGGCTGGGGAAGATTTAAATAGAAAGATTGAGGTACTTCGAGCTTAGGTGGCGGAGTTGAGGGTGATTAATCAGGTTGAATCAGCTAAAACAGATAAGAAGGTGGAAGAAAACATCGCATTCATGGATCGAGTACATATTGAAATGGAGTGGCAAAAAGAACGGTATAAGAAGTTGGAAAATCTTCTTCAGAGGGCGAGAGTAAATTTTTCTAAGGCTGCTATACCTAAGGCATCACACTCAGAATTGGTGATGGTGGTGATCTCCTATTTTGTAAAGGAGGTAAAAAGGCTTGAGTTAGAAAGGAATACCTTGCATGACTGCTTGTCAAAAGGGGGATGTATTTGAATAGCTGATATAGATCGAGGAAATTGCATGAACTCCCTGGAAACAGAGTTTGGCCCTCGACCTGCTGAATTGGTAGAATAGGGTAGGGTTACTGTAACTATTCAAGCTCGAAAATTTATGGCTGGTCGTGCTCCTATAGTGGGGGAAAGCGTACCTGACCTCCCCAGAGAAAATAGAGTCCATTCTAGTTGTTGTATATGTTACCTGAAAAATGTATCTGTCGCAGACATATTAAGAGATGAAAACTAGTTTTACCTTTGCTTTATCTTATGTCTGGTAGAGCTCCTCGATTGAAAACTAATATTACTTTTGTTTTAATCTCAGAAATTTAGTAAAATCAGCCAAATAAAGTGTTATCCTTGCTTTAACTGGTATGATGTCGTAGCCATATTGAGTGAGATGATAGCTAGTTTTATATTTGCTTTATCTTATGTCTAGTAGAGCTCTTTGATTGAAAATTAGTATTACCTTTGTTTTAACCTCGAAAATTTAGTAGAATCGGTCAAATCAAGTGTTATTCTTGCTTTAACTGGTATAGAAGTCAATTGAAAGCTAGTATTACCTAGGCTTTAATCTATGTATTGTCTACGAAATATAGAGATATGTGGGAGAAAAAGAAACTTGAAAGTTTTCATTGAATAGAAAAGGATGTACATTGGATGGAGATGGAAATCTTAATTTTGGAATGAAAAAGCAATAAATTGAAATGGAGTAGTGAGGGACTTAACGATAATACCGTTTCAGTCACTGAGTTTTCCAGGGATTTGAGATGTGAACTCCCTCATCTGTCATGAGGTAATATGATCCTAGGCCTGAGACACCTGTGATAAGGAATGGACCCTCCCATTTTTCTACCAGTTTCACAGTATAAGACTCTTTTCAGTGTTGAGGGATTTCTCTGAGGACGAGATCATTTCATCGATCTAATTGAGGTTGCAGGCCAATTCGAACTCATTTTCTTCGCCAGTTAGCCTGTGATATTTGACTGGATAATGGTATTCTAAGGGAATGACGGCTTTGGTCCCATAGGTAAGGAGGAACGATGTACAGCCAGTTAATTGACGTGGAGTGGTACGATATGCCCATAAGACATGAGGAAGTTCTCGATCCCAGTTTCCTTTTTACTTTGAATGAAGCCTTTTCTTGAGTCCATCCACGATGGTTTTGTTGGTGATTTCGGCTTGGCCATTAGCTTGAGGGTAGTAGGGATTGGATGGTGAGTGGATGATATTGTATAAGTTGAGGAAAGCTACGACTTTTTCTCCAGCAAATTATAGCCCATTATCGATACAAATTAGGTGGGGGCAACAAAACCGTGTAATGATGTGTTCCCAGATAAAAGATATGACCACTTCTTCTCTGGTTCGATAGAGTGAAACTGCCTCTACCCATTTTGTAAAATAATCTACAGCTATGAGTAGGTATCGGCGGTTACCTAGAGAATTAGGAAATTCACTGACAAGTTCGAGTGCCAATCTTCTGAATGGCCAAAATAACTTGCTTGTATATAGTTCGGGAGTTGGGTCGCGTATCATTTGTCCATATCATTGACATGTATTACATTTATGTGAGTACTCTTATGCTTGTTTGCGCATGCCCGGCAAGAATACTCCTTGTGTAATGGCTTTGTTTGCGAGTGATCGACCAGTGGCGCGGGAGCCACAAGTCCCTTCAAGTAAATCGCGGAGCATCCCATCCGCTTTCTTTCAGGAGAGACACTTGAGGTAAGACCCCGTAACTGAACGGCAGTATAAGAAAACATTTTGATTTATGTAGCACTTTGAGTTGTTGATCAGCTGTTGGCACTCTTTTGGATCCGTTGGAAGTGGTCTGTTGCATTTGTTGTCAATACCGAGGCAACCTAGGAAGGGCATTCGCCAATTCTCGTCTTCCCCTTTATCACCCCCATTGTTGATTGTGCATACATAAATGCGATCAATGTTGGGGGTTAAAATTATTTTGATTTGGAGATATCGAGCTTCTATTCCCAAGACCACGGCTAGATATGCCAAGGAATCAGCGTGCCCATTTTTACCCCAAGGAAGATAATTGAGAGTTGTTTGCGTAAACTTGCTCATCCTATCTACAACGAGGGCTGCGTATTCGATCATCTTGTCATTCTTCTTATATTGCTCAGAGTAATGGTGGACGATCAGTAGTAAATTTGTGTAAACTGAGAGTTCTGGAATATCGAGCTCAAGTGCGAGGTCAAGTCCATGAATGAGAGCTTTGTATTTGGCGATATTGTTGAAGGCTTCAAAATCCAAGCGGATTCATTTCTCAAATCTTCATTGGAAGGGGTAATCAGTATGATTCCAATTCCTGACCCTGTGAGTCTTGCTGAACCATCGGTGAGAAGTTTCTACCCTTTCCTTATAATCAATTCAGCCTGCTCGTCAAATGCTTTGGGGGTAATCTTCTGTAATTTCCCCTGCAAGGTCAGGATCGTGCTCTTCTCACTCAGGATCTTCCACTGGAAAATCCGCGAGTAAATCGACGATGGCCTGACCTTTTTCAGAATAACGTTGTTTGAACTTAATATCATGATCTCCTAAACTAACTGACCATTGTTGCACTTTCCTTAATTTTTCTTTTTTGGATAGAGCCTCCCAAAGTTGGTAGTTCATCATGACTTTGACTGAATGAGCTTAGAAGTAGTGCTTGAGTTTCTGTGAAGTGTAAACAAGAGTTAGAAGATGTTCTCGATTTTAAAATACCTCGTATCCGCTGGAGTGAGGGTTCTGCTGATGAAGTAGACTAGCTTCTCAATTTTCCCTTCAACTCAAATGAGAATCAAGCTGATTGAAGTATCTGTAACTGCAAGGTAGATAGTCAGTTCCTCATTATCTATTGAGGTGCTTATTAGGGAGACCTCCTCAAATAGGTTTTGAGATCCTGAAAAACTACTTCATATTCTGATATCCATTAAACTTCTGCATTTGGCTAAACTTTTCCTTGTTTGGTACAACCGTGGATTAGAAGGAACAACCAACGACAGTGGTCTGAAGATTTTAAAATAAATCGGTTGATAGCGACAATCTTGCCGGCAAGTTTTTAAACATCTTTTATCATTTTTGGAAATGAAATGTTGAGGAGAGCCCGAATCTGATCTGGATCGGCCTCAATCCATTTCTTGCTGATGAGAGGATTGGAAAAATTGTAGAGATTCAAAAATTTATCCTTGGGAGGACCGGTTTGAGTTATGAGCCACCCTTCTGAGGGTTGCCAGTATTTCCCTTGGAGTGTTTTTGATCACCCTGATCTTCATTTGGCTCAGTACTTCAATTTGTAAATGAACCTTTTATGGTAAGGACCGATTTAGTAGATTTATACCTTTCGAACATCATTATTTCCAGGTCGACGTAACTATTGAACTTGGTGATCATATATTTTAATGGCGCAGGTTTGTTGAGGAAGAGGTGTTATTTGGCCTTGTAGTCAAGTTGGGCGCGTTGGTAAAAGCAGTAATAGCTATTTTCTGGTCGAGATTATCTACTTTACACGCGAGCTCCAAAAATTTCTTTGCAAAGGCGTCGAGCTTTTCTCTGTGTAACTGTTTGAGACTGATAAGAGAATATAAATTTTCTTCTTTGTCTCTATTGTGAGCATACGTCATCATGAATTATTTCTGCAGCTGGTCAAATGTGTGTATGGAGTCTTCAGGTAAAGAGTAGAACCACCTGGGCAGTTCTTCTTGTAAACTTGTTGTGAAAAAATGGCAGAGGATGTGGTTGAGATTGGAATATAACCCCAATGAATCACGGTATTGTTGAATGTGCTCCTTTGGATCGGTGCCCTTGTATTTGGGAATTTTTAGATTATAGAAACCTTTTGGTATTTCCATATCGAATAGTTCTTAGACAATTGGACTTCCTTTTAACTTGGTAAGGTCGTCTGTAGTACCCAGAACTTGTGCTTCGATCAACTCCTTAATATGTTGATCCATATGCTCTGGTATGACATATTGACGTGTCGGTTAAGTGGCTTGACAAGGAGGTGGAGGATGGTGAGTACCAGTTCCCTTACTCAAACGATCACGTGTTGGAAGTCGAGGTTGAGGTCGCTGTTCTTCCTCCTGACGTATAGAAAACTAATGACCTCGGTTGATCTCAGACTAAACTTCACTACCCAAATAAATGAAAGGTTGAGGTTCGTGTTGAATATTTCTGAAAATAGCTTTGTTGGTGGCTCATCAAGGTCCTAACATTTTGCACGTAGAAACCTGGGAGGTTTCTGGCAATTGATCGTGATCTCATATTGGAGGAGCCTGCTGAGTATTTTGCAAAGCTTGCAAGGCAGTCTATATTATTATTATCTGGTCTTCATGTTATTTGGACGCTGCCAAACGAGCTTGTCACTCGAATTTGAGCTCCTTCTTACGGAGCTCTCTTTCAAGAGTCAATTAATGTTTGAGCTCATTGAGTTTCTCTGTTTCGGCATTGAGATTCGCCCAAAGTTCTACAAGTTGTTCCGGCTCAACTAAAAGATCAAGCTGGATTCTGATTGCTGGTCGTCTGGAAGTGACCATGATTGAAATTTACAGTAGAGTGAAAGTATGCCTTAGGATATCGTAGAAATGCAATCTTTCCTACAGATGGTGTAAAATGTAATGGCTTAATTCCGTAAGCTCGAGATGGCTTAGAATTAACTCTTACACCAATGTTCCTATGATAAAAACTAATTTAAAAAAGAGATATGGCACAGGTAATTTAGCGTAAAAGACCTCTGAATAGGTAAAAAAAACCACGATCTCGATTTGAGAATTTTTGTAATAGTAACTTTTATTGCTTGAGGCTGATATCTTATTATAAGTGATCTCTCGACTTAGAAATACTTGAATCTTGTGAATAAGAAATTTTAGACGTTTTTGAGAATCTATAAAATTTAGTTTTCTTGGTAATTTCTCATTTATTTTTCTAGTCCTTGTCTCTTTTGGAAAATTTTCTTTATATAGACCTTCTCCGCAGTTCTTCATCATGCTGAAGCACATTCTTCGAATAATGTGGTTAGTGGCGATTGACTGAGTAACTGTTAAGTTCGAGATGGATAGGTGTCTTTGACTTGTTCAGGCTCTTCTGTTTGAGCTTGACCTATATTCTTCATCAGTTTGTGGAGTAGGTGGCAATGTTGACTATTGAAGTCGTGTGTAGAATGTGTGGGATTAATATGGAGGTAATTTGAACTGGAGACAGCTCAATTTGGGGTTAGATCAAGGGGTAGGCCCCTACAGTACTGATATTCTCTATTTACTATATTGTGATTGATATATATGTATGACTGATCTTGTTTTTTGTATTGGTAGCTCTCGATGCTGGTGAAGGGAGCTGCAAGTTTAATTAAGAAGAGGAACCAAGAGCTTGGAGAGCTTACTCACAGGTTCAATACTCAAATAGCTCGGATGAAGAAGCTCGAGGAGAAGCTCAAGAAGGAGAAAGAGAGTAAGGCAGAAGAGTTAAAGGCTGCTAAAGAGCGGCATGTAGAGTTCTCTAAGCGCGAGGAGACTCTATCAAAAGCGTTTAGAATGATAAGGGATGAGAGAAATCATATGATCCAGTCTTAACGCCACTTTGGGCTGACTGCGGCCGATATCGATCTGGGCCCAGCAGGTAGGTACCATGAGATAGTGTTCGCTTCGGATGTGGAAGACAAATTGGTGCAAGATGTTACTGCTCCAGTCACTATACCTGCCCTGTAAACTGAGCAAGTTCCAGCTACTGGTACTGAAGCGGATCCTACATCTGAGGTAGAGACTGGCAAGAATATTTAATCATATTGTGGTATTCGGTTTTGAACTATGTTGTTCGGTCTTGACTATGATAAGATTGTGTTCTACGTATTCTGCAACTATTAAGTTGGATAAACATCTTATTATTATGCTATGTTTAAATGTCTGTGCGGTAACAAAAAATTTGTAATATGTGTAAGAGATAGAACGATTGAGAAAAACTATTTTCACCCTGGAGAGATAGTTGACTAGAGCGAGGATTTTGTGACTCGTATTCAGCAGGTACTAAATAAAACTGAGTATGAAAGAAGACAGTTTAAATCTAATTTCGAGAAAAAATTTAAGGAATTATATGATCTATAGTATAATGTAGATATGAAAAAATAAAAATAGAGAGGGATGAAGTTTTAAGAAAAGAAGAGGAGAGGGTGGCGTTAGTAAGAAAACCGAAAGGCGTGACTCGTTTTATTGACCCGAGTGATAAAACTAGGTGTCAGAAGCTTTTGGTAACTCTGACACTGTATTTTGAGACCAAAATAGACAGTGAGCGGGGTTTAAAAGAAGCTTACGTAGAGCTCTTGAAGGAAAGGGGTACAGTACCTGGCCCAACTCGAGCTATGTTTTTAGTTCAAGAAGCACGTAATCGTCATAGTGTAGAGGAAAAAAAATGCTTAGCTCAAGCTGGTATGTCCATTATATGGGGTGATATAGGACCCTTACCAGATGCTTTTGGCTTTATGTAAGATCGATAAGCAATGAGAATTTTTTTTTTCAAAATAAGGAAAAAGCAAATAGAGGTGCAAAGGAAATTAGAGGGTGAGTTAAAGGAATTGCAAAACGTGCTGACACAAAGTATGAAGCAAAAAATGTCCTTGGCAAATCAATTGACAAAAGAAACAACTATTATAAAGAAGGTAAAAGTTAATTTTAAAGCGTTAGGTGTATTGCAGAAGGAAACGCGTAAGCGTCTATACAGGGCGCACATGCAATTGAGGGAGCATATGTATCCGTAACGTGCAAAGGTCGCAGCTCGAACGGACCATGAATGTCATATAGAAAGTGTGATTGAGTTTTATGAAGGGGAGCTGGCGAGGGTAGAGAACGAGTTTAGGAAGTATGTAATGGATTGTGGGAAAGATTTTGATGTAGAGAACGAAAAAGTTGAAATATGTAGTTTACAAAGGATGAGGAGGAAAAAGTTGTTGAAAAACCAACTCCTAGACCGGTGCCAAATTTTTCAGGGGATGGCAAGGAGGAGGTCGAGAGCTAGATACCTCGGTCACGGCAAAAGCAATGCTAGCAGGAGGTGGTAACCTTTATAGCTCTGTTGGATGTGTAGGTAGATAGGTCAAGGAGTTCGGGAGATAGGGGAGAGTCATCTCGTAGCTCGAGGGAGCGAAAATAAAGTAGTTAAGTTTTTACCAACTTGCATATGCATTAGATGTTTGTACACTATTTTGATCATAAATAAAATCTATTCTCGTGATGATAATATAGATATAAGTGAAGATGTGAATCAATAGTACTCACGTATTATATTATTGAGTAAAATTGTTAACTATGATATATAAACTATTTTGATACACGAACTGGTATGTATGTGAAAGTTAATTGTTACTGCAGGGGGAATTGGTAGAGGTTAAAAACTAGTGTGAAGCGTTGTGTATGTTGAATGAAAAATTAAACACTGATTTGAATTTTCATCGGGAAGCACTTAAAAGTACTGCTAACCTACATGAAAAAATGGAAGTGATGGTGACTGAAGAGCAAGGCATGGTGGGTCGTGTGACTGAACAATTGGAAGATAAGGAGGCTGAATTAGCCATTGTGCACAAAAAGGTGGAGGGATTAAAAGTTGTAAAGAAAAAAGAGTTCGACATTGAAAAAGTTCAACTCCATGCAAGTAATATCGCGGAACGAATAACCCAGTAAGAGGCGGAACTAATACCTGTACGGATTAAAATGGAAGATTTGTTGGCGAGTTTGAAGAAAGAAGAAGATAGTGCAAAATTTTGCAAGTTCGGATAAATACGCTTAAAGCAGAAGTAGTTGATATGCAAGTTACGGTGAGGGAAGCAGATAGGCGTGCTCGTAAGTTTGAAGGAATGTGGTATGTCGCTAATATGATGGTAAAAGAGTTAGAAGAAGCCAATAACGAACCGAATGAATTAATAAAAAAACACTGGCTTAAGATAGGGACTTTAGAGGATGTCGTTCAAGTGTTGGAGTTAAACATTTTGGAGTACCAAATGGAAATTGGGGAACTACTGAACTCGAAGACCAAATTGGAGACAGATCTTGATATTGCTGAGCAAAGTCTGAACACAAAGCTTATTGAGAGGGATCATAAATAGTTCATGATGGAAGAATCAATGGCTGCATTGGGAGAAATGGACCAATTCATGACGGTAATGGAAGCATGTACCAAAGCTTTTGTGGATGAAAAAGTAGTGATAGAAGATCGTTATAAGACTTTAGAAGTGATACTGAATTAGGCTAAGGGAAAAATTACGGAGCTCGTTGTCCCAAATTAGTTTAAGCGCGAGGCAAGTGACATGTATGACAGAAAAATGACGGCAATGTTGTCTCTTCTTGTGTCCAAGTTCAAGATATTAGAAAAAGAAAGAGACACAGTTTATAACAACCTGATCGCAAATGGTGTACAGTGTAACATGCAGCTAGTGCGGACTGAGTATCTGGAGCATATTATGTCAAAAATTGGTGCTCTTACTAAGAGTAAGCTGAAGGAAGGAAGATAAATTGTTATTAAGAGGGTACCAGAATTGATGCGTCTTCGACTTTTAGGATGAGGGGAAAGTTCGCGCGGCGATGTGTTGTTTGAGAGTTCGAGTGATTAAGGAGGCGTTATTAATGTAAAAGGAATTATTAGTACTATACCAACTAAAATATAGTAGATTAAGTGTGAAGGTTATGCTGCAGAAAAATTTGACTGATGGTAGAATTAGTGATCGATACGTATTTGTACTGACCTTTTGATGAACCAATTGTGGTGTATAAGTCTGTCATCCGTTAGCCAGATTGTAAAACCAATAGCCGATAGAAAATTGAATTGTCTAAAAAATAAGTAATCTATTATATAATAGAAGATCAGATTGGCCGAAGCAGCAAACGATCTGTAATGTAATAGAAGATTGAATTGGCTGACGCAACAAATGGTTTGCAATGTATTTAGAAGATTGAATTGGCTGGAGTAACAAACGATCTGTAAATATAAAATGGGGTAAACCCACTGGCAACCTGTGATATTATAAATATGTTCTGTATATAGAAGTACTTGTATGAGATAGTTGAAAAGTACTGTAATATAGGGCAACCAAACACAAGTATTTCATTGGTGTAAGATTGACATACAAAAATATAAGATATAGTAGAAGAGTACTGTATGAAATAGTAGAAAATACTTTGATGTAGGTCGATCAAACATAAGTATTTCATTGATGTAAGAACGACGTACAAATTTAAAGAAATAGTAGAATAGTACACTGTGATAGAATATTATCTATGATATAACTGTAATCTCCTTGTGTTCTAAGGATTAAAGACTCGATCTCCATTTTTTGTGACGAAGTCATAAGAGCCAAGCCCACTTTTGTCGACAATAATAAATGGTCCTTCACAATTTTTTGTGAGTTTCCCAGTATTAAGCACCTTTCTGTGTTTTGGTACCTCTTATATGATGAGATCTTTAATATCAAACTCTCTATGACAAACTCGTTTATTATATGACCTTGTTAAAGCCTGATGGTACCTTCCCAATTTCATGACTGCTCTGTCTCTTATTTTCTTGATCCAATTCATGTTACACGCCAAATGGAACTCATTTTCTATGTCTATTATGGTATAGTCACGTAGTGGGTGATGATATTGAGTGGGGATGATTGTTTCGGTACCATATGCCAACAAGAACGGTGTACATTCAGTCGATACTTGAGGTGTTATTTGGTATGCCCATAACACGTGTAGTAATTCTTGCACCCAATTACCTTTTTTCTGTCAAGCATTTTTTTGATTCCATCGACTATAGTTTGATTGGTGATTTCGGCCTGACCATTTCCTTGTGGGTAATACGAATTTGAAGGAGAATGGATGATGTTATGCTGGTTGAGGAAATCAATGACCTTGGAGCCAACAAACTGTGGTCCATTATCGATTATGATGATGTGGGGGCAGCCAAACCATACTATAATAGTTTCCCATATAAACTTGATGACTTCGTGTTCGACACAAAGGAACTACTTTTACCCACTTTGTGAAGTAGTCTGTTGCTACCAGGAGGTGCATCCGTTATCCTGGTGCAGCTGGGAATTATCCCACGAGATCGAGGACCCATCTTTTGAATGGCCAGACAACTTTGCTAGAATGGAGATCCAAAGTTGGAGCTCAAATTTTGGGTCTATGTCGCTGGCAGGCATCACATTTGCTTGCATATTCAATGGCTTGAGCTTTTATTTTAGGCTAAAAAACTCTTTGAGTAAGAACTCCATTTGCTAAAGACCGTCCTGCTACATAGGATCCACAAGTGCCTTCATGTAAATCGTATAAGAAGGCTTGGGCCACCTTATCAGATAAATATTTGAGGTAGGGTCCTGTAACCAACTTTTCGTAAATGAGGCTATTGTCAACGATGTACCGTTTAACATTTTCCAGCAAATAACTTCTTTCATTAACATCCTTGGGGAGTTCATCGTCAATTTTAATTTTTGGCCTGATATATGTGAGGAAATGCCGTCTCCAATCGTGCTCGAGCTTATGATGTTAATGTAGGAGTGGATACTACTTCGATCTTTAAGTATCGGGCTTCTATTCCAAGGACTCCAGCAAGATAGGCAAGGGAGTCAGGATGTCTATTTTCTCTACAAGGTAAGTGTTCGATTGTGGCCTTTTTAAATCTGCCTATTTTGTTGGCTACTGCTGCGGCATAGTCGATCATCTTTCCATTTTTCTGATACTTGTCTGTATAATGATTCACAATTAATAAAAAGTCCGTGAATACAGATAACTAGGGCACACCAATCTCTAGAGTCATATTCAGTCTATGGATTAATGCTTCGTACTCGGTCTCATTATTGGTAATTTTAAAATTGAGTCGAATGGATTTCTCAATTCTGCCATTAGAAGGTATGATAAGAACTATTCTGATGCCTGACCCAGCTGGTCCGGCGAAACTGTCAGTTAAAATACGTCAACCTTTCTTAGATATTCAGTCTAATTTATCTTTGAATTATTCTTTGTTTATTACAGTAATAACTTCTTCCCAATCAGGGTCGTCGACTAAAATATCTACTAAGAAATCTGTCACTGCTTGTCCCTTTTCGGAATGTCATGGTTCGAAACATATATCGGGCTCACCAAGAGTAACCGACCATTGCTGTACTCATCTAGATTTTTCTCGTTTGGACAGAACTTCTCGTAAGGGGTAATTTTTCATTAATTGAACTGAATGAGCTTGGAAGTATTGTTCTAACTTTTGTGATGTATAAACGAGAACTAAAAGTAGTTTTTTGATCTTAGTATATCGTGCTTCTGCTGGAGTGAGGGTCTTGCTGATGAAGTATACTGGGTTTTTTATTTTTTCACCGATTCAGGTGAGAATTGAGCTTCGTAAGTCATCAGTAACGACGAGATATATCGTGAGTTCTTCTCCTTCTTTGGGTGTACTCATTAGTGGTGGTTTTCCCAAATAGTATTTTAATTCTTGAAACGTTGCTTCACAATTCACATTCTTTAGTCCATTCGATCTCGAGAACTCTTTTAGGTTTGCCTTTCTTCGTCCCTTCGCAGGAGGTTGAATAACCATCAACACCGATCTGAAGACTTGGAGACAAAACAATTTATTGATGCTATCTTGTCAGTTATCTTCTGTACGTCTTTCTTTGTCTTTGGTGAAGAAATAGATAACAATGCACAAATACGATCCAGATTTGCCTTGATTACTTGCTTGTTAATCAAATGTCCTAAGAATTTGCCTGATTGGACAACGAATTGACATTTGTCAGGATTTAGTCTTATTTTGTAGGACCGAAGAATTTCAAGGGTCATGTGTAAATATATAAGATGGTTTTCCTTCTTGAGACTTTTACACAGTATATCATCAATATAAACTTCTATTATCTTTCCAAGATGGTCCTTAAACATCTGTGTCATCAGTCTTTGGTAAGTGACTTCAGTGTTTTTGAGGCCGAAAGGCATAACCTTATAGCAATATAAACTATGCTCTATGATGAAAGTTATTTTTTCTTGATCTTTGGGCAATAGGGGTATCTGATTGTACCCTGATGCGGTATCCATCATAGATAAGAGTTCGTGTCCCGCAGTAGAATCGAGGAGGTGGTTGATGATGGGCAGGGGAAAACTATCCTTAGGAGTATGTTTATTGAGATCTAAGAAATCTACGTATACTCTGATCTTACTATTTTTCTTTAGAACGGCTACGATGTTCGAGATCCATTCAGGGTAATTGGCTTTTCGAATAAAGCCAACTTCAATGAGTTTATCAATCTCTTTATTAAAATCTTCTCGTAATCTTGGTGCTAATACTACAAGAAAAAACACATATAATAGCGTTGAAAAAACACAATCAAAAGCTGCGATAGCATTTTTCTGTTACATTATTCTCCCATGCTATCTTTTTACAATAGCGTTTTTTTGAATGCCATGAAATAATAGCATTTGAACAATGCTATCAACTTATTTTAAACGGCGTTTAAAGAATGCCATAGTTGACTTTCTATAGCAAGGCTATAATGTTATCTATTATATTTTCCATAGCATTTTTCTAATGCTATCTATTATCTTTTTCATAGCATTTGTCTAATGCTATGTATTGTCTTTTCCATAGCATTTGTCTAATGCTATGTATTGTTATTTTCATAGCATTTGTCTAATGCAATCTATTATCTTTTCCATAGTATTTTTCTAATGTTATCTATTATTTGTACCATAGCATTTGTCTAATGCTATCAATTATCTTTTCATAGCATTTTTCTAATGCAATCTATTATCTATACCATAGCATTTTCAAATGATATATTTACTCAAAAAATTAGTAGTAAAAAACAATTACAATGTTCAATAAATGTTGTCATTAGCACTTTCTAAATTACAAAAATGAAATTAATATTTCATCAAATAAATAAAAGTCATAGCTTTACTATTAAAAAGACTCTGATACAATAAAAGTTGATCTTATAATTCATCACACCAAAAAAAAAAAAGATAAAAGCAAATCCTTTTTTATCTATATACAATGGTCAAAACACTGTAGGAAGTCATTTTCAATTGCGGCTCCATCATAAACTGCATAAAAGATATGAAAAAGAGTGTAAACAAATTAATTTATAAATACTAAAACAATCATACCATATCTAATCCGAAAATAAACATCTATCATGAATCTTACTTTAAATTTTCCTATATAAAGATCAGTTATAGGTCTACTAATGTATAAGAATTGGATTATATAAGGATGTTGTGACAAAGAATAAATAGTTAAGTTATAAGGGTTTATTATACCTGAATCAATCATCCTTCATAACCACGTATTTCTTGGGTCATACAATAAAACTCTTTAAAGCATCACCAATTGTATTTGCATCATCAGTCACCCTCCATAACGGGAATAAAGGGTTTACGACATTCGTAATATCAACTTTGCATACATTAGGCCCAAGAATTTGATTATGCAGCATGTATTTAGGATCTTCTGTCATCCACTGTGCATGAGCAACAACAACCTTAGAGCCCTTCCAACTTAATAATTTATAATTGGTGTCTTTAGCCTTTCTTTTACATTGTGCCTGAAAAGAAAATTAAAGATTATATTTGCAATTCTATATATATTACATGGTTATATAAACTTAGAAGTGTTAAGATTTCAACTATATTATATACAATGGTCTCTCTATAGAGAAATCAGGGCAGATATTTCATGGAGAAGATTGGTATAGATTATATTAGAAAATGTGTTACAGAGGCAAGGCTAGCTCTAGCCCTCCTCTTTATTATTATTTTCAATTATATATCTAATAAAAAAAACTAGCCCAAAAAGAAAAGGATTTACTTGGGGGGGTAGACGTTTGTGTCTTTAATACTTCATCATCCACTACACTTCGTACCTCCGATACACTTTGTGCCTGCAAAATCTCAAATGAAATAAATGAGAAATATGTGAAAAAAAAACTAATAATAGTATTTATAAGAGATCACTTTGTTCACACATTATAATTTTCTTGAAAGAGTGAATGAGGTGTATGTGAAGACTGCAAATCTCTCGTACTTTGACCCTGAAGTTCACATAAAAGACATGAGAATTAACAATATTGTGTCAACTACTATTCATCCATCTGTTTAAAAGAGAAGCATTGCCTTATATAATCAACAGATGGAAATTCATCTGTTTGAATCATACAGATGCTATTCATAATCAAATTCTTACGGGATCATACAGATGGATTCATTTGTATAATCAAAGACATGCACCATAATGTATTATGCAGTTGTTACGGGAGACTAATGTATTTTAAACAGATGGATTCATAATTAATGTTTCTAAGAGCAGTTATAGAAACATGCAGTTATAACAATCATGCCCTATAAAAACTCCTATAAAAACTAACTTTAAGAAAATAGTTGCCATATGATGTTACACTTTAAGAAAATGGACAGCCTGCGACTGAAGGAACAAGTAACGTAGTTCACTAACAGTTCTGGTCATGCTTTGTGGCTTTGCCTACTTACTATTGTGGACGTGAGGACTAGACACTAAACTAGCTTTTGAGAGTAATCCATAACAGAGAATTTTGTTACGTAAATACCAAATAACCACCTTCATATTGTGCTTTGTGTATTCCCATTAGTGTCTAGCAACATGTATTTAGCAGACATGTTTTATTTCAATATTTAAACATTAGTTATGTGAAAGCCGTCACTCATACTAAAATAAAGGCTAATGGATGTGTAGCTTACCTACACTTAATCTAAGAAATCTTGAGAAACATTGGTACTTAGACTACAGTCTTGGAAAGATCATTCCTCATACTGTATTATGAAGTTAAATTACAAATTTGATACTTAGAATGTTGTCATTTTAATGTTTGCTAGTACAACAAATTATAAGTAGAGCACATATAACAATAAACAAATGAGCCTAAGTCTATTGCAGCTTATAAAGGGGCCATCATTTTCAGTTTATTAATGATTAGTTAGCTATCAATAACAAAGGTTATTGGGTAGTTGCTAGTTTAATTTCGACCCAGTTGGCAAATAATCAACTTGAAGAGTTTATTTAGACTGAAGGAAAGAAAAACATCAATCAAAGTCTATGTCATTATTCCTGTTGCGATTGAAGAAACGACACTTGCTCCCCTGAAAAAGTAATAGCGTACGTGTAAACAAGTTGCGCTATCGAACTGAGCTATAGCCCTGAGCGTTTGATTTCTTGTTGGGCATCACTGGCTATTTGATGGGCCAGTGCTATAGACACTGCCAGGACCTAGAGATTTTTATCTTAGTTCATCGTCAAAGGAACTCTAGATCTAACCTCCCCTCTTCCCCTCCCTGCACCGCCAATGGCAGAGACAATCATCACCGATTAACAGCAACAATCTTACCTTGATCACTATTTATGGAAATTAATAATCATTATACAACTACTTAGCCCATTACTCAAGCCCTCATAAATGGATGTCACACTGTTATTTTCAGTCTATAACCTCTCTTCTTTTTGTAAACAAAGTTTGTATGCTTAAGAGAAACCAAAATGCTCCTCTATCTCTCTTGATTCCTTTGCTTCTCTTCTCAACCTATCTCTTCCCCCTAAGTTGTATCCATTACCACAACTACAACCACCGCTCGCTGCAACTCAAGTTGTTTCCCCACCAATAACAGTGATAGTAGTCACAGTCTCGCTGACTAAATTCATCCCATAAAACTCAAAGCCTAAACCACTAACCTCACTCATACTATAAATAAATCAAAATCTACTTAACAAAAAAAAAATTAAAACAGAATAAGAACTCCAATACCTACAATGAGCCTTGAACTTTTTTAAAGCAATTCCAATTGCAACTAAGTAAAACTAAAACCCTAATTATTAAAACTCGAAAAGAGGAAAAACTCACAATAATACGTCCTTCAATCCTCAAATCCTGCTGCTCAAACAGTCATATCTAAATGCGAGATTTCTATACTCAAGCACAATAATTCTAAACTTAAGCAAGAAAAAAAAACAACAAAATTGCAGCAATTTCAACCAAAACAAAACCCGAACGAAAATCAAATTAGAATTTGCTTGATTATACGCAAACAATACTACAACTGAGAGTGAGAGACCTGATAAGGCTTTTGAAGATGTAGAGGAAATGATCGATCAGGGCTTTGACATGGTTTGGAGAAATCAGGGGAGGAGAGTACTATGGTAAGGTTGAGAAAAGACCTGTAGCAGAGTGAAGAGAGAGATGTTTAGAATTGATAAACAATGCACAGTTCTCAAACTTCAGTGCCAAAATATAATTTACGCGGTTTTTTTAAAATGCCTATTAGAGCAATCACAAAAAACGATGTTAATGGTTAGGCTGCTGCAAACAGTGGGAAAAAACATAGGCTACGATAGCATTAATGTAAAATACGCTATAAATATTAATTTTTAATAACATTCAATATATATGCTATAAAATGTGTGCTATTAAAAGTACTTTTTCTTGTAGTGTAAAGTTCCCTATTTTTGTTTAACTACCTTGGCTTTATCTTTTAAACTAAGTTTATAGCAAGCCAAATTTGGATCAATGCCTAGCATTTAATGGAATGTCCATGCGAAGACATCACTGAATAAGCGCATTACGCTCTGTTGTGGGCAAAAGAGTTCAAATGTAGGTGCCCCGTTTATCTCCACTAATCTCGACGTATTTTGTAGTTTCTGCGCTTGGCAGCTGGTTTTAGGTAAAGTTCTCTGTAATATTCTCTGTGGTGTTCTGTAATTGTTATACGAGCTGCTGTGTTGGTGGTTATGTCATGATGATAACAGTGTTTTCACAAGCTCGAGCTAGCTTCTGACTGCCTTTGATTTCGTAAATATCGTCATTACAATCGAATCGTAGCGCCAAATGATAGGCGATGGGATAGCTCGCATGTTATGCCGCCAGCAGTGTCCCATGATTCCCAAATAGCAGAATTTTGCATTGATAACATAAAATACTACGTCAACTGTTACCAATCCAGCAGTAACAGGAAGTATGATTTTTCTAACACGTTCTTCTTTAGAACCATTGAAACCACTGATATCAATGTTACTAGGTTGTACCTTATCGGTCAGTCTCATCTGATCAATCGTGCTTTGGAAGAATAGTTCGATACTACTGCCAGTATCCACCATCATTGTATGTAGTACGACATTTCTCATTTTTAGCATGATTACGAGTGCATCATGATGAGAAAAGTTGACGTGACGAACGTTGCAATCTTCGAAGGAGATCCCTGTGCGTTGAGAACTAGATACAGGGAGTAATTGAGCTTCTTTATCGACCATGGATAAATCGTGGCATTAGCCGAGATGTTGTCTTTTGAATCTGATCGATTTATTGGCTGTATAAGTCTCGATAAAGTAGTTAAGGGAGATGTGGCATAAATATTTTTCATCTGTCGTTCCTTCTATCTGTACGATCTCAGTAGTAAGCTTGTAACTCCCATTTTTGTAACTTTCAACGTCCACTATGTACTCATGTATTCTTCCATCCGCAAAAATATACTCCAACAGTCGCTGTAAAGTGAAGAAATGTTTTGTGTCATGATGACAGACTTTGTGATGTATGAAATATGGTTTGCTTTCGATGGGTTAAAGATATTGGGCATTGTGGAAGAATTTATCCTTTTGAAGTGTGGGATACAGGCTGGCTATCGTGACAGTCATCTTGGGAAGACAGGGCTTGGGCATATTACTACTTCTCCGAGTTCTATCGTTATTAGACTTGGTCCGCTTCCTGTGTCCTCCGTGATTAGCAGCACGATTAAAATCTTGCTCTGTAGATTGATCTCTTGCAGTCAAGGTTGATTGCTGAGTTTTTTGCCTATCGAATACCATCCTTTCGAGATCAATATATCCATTGACCTTATCGATCATGTCCTCCAAGGTCATAGGTTTGTTTATAATTAGGTACTCCTTCGCTCTTCCATCCACGAGCAAAGCGTTGGTGAAGGCCGAAATAGTAATTTTCTGATCAAGTCGGTCCACTTTTCTGGCCAACTCCAAGAATTTCTTAGTAAATGTTTCGAGCTTCTCTCCTGGCACCTGCTTAAGGCTGAACAAAGAATACAGATTCTTCTCTTTGTCCTTGTTGTGCGAGTAATTCTTGACGAGGAGTTCTCGTAACTGTTCGAAAGTTGTAATGGACCATTCTTGTAGTGAGTGGAACCATCGTAAAGGTTTGCCTTGTAGGCTGGTAGGAAAGAGACGACATAGAATGTGGTTGGATGTAGAATGTAAGCCTAAAGCGTCCTGAAATTCTTGAACGTGCTCCACGAGGTCATTTCCTTTGTATTTTTAGATTTTTAGGGTATGAAAATTGGTGGGAACTTTGCCGTCCAATAGTTCCTGAGCGATCGAGCTTTTCTGTAATCTATTATGAATGTCTTTAGCGGTTTGAACCTGGGCTTCAAACAATTCTTTGATATGCTTTTCAACATGTTCCTGAGTCACATACTGACGAACTGTGATGGTCTGGCGGGGAATGTGTCCTTCGCGAGGATTGTGGTCGCCACTTCCTTCACTTAGTCTTTCACGCGCTGGAATACAAACTTTTCTACGTGGTGGATCTTCTGCTTGTCTGACTCCAGCACGACCGCCATCAACTTCTTGGTGGACTTCCTGTATCTGGACAAGTTCGGCCCCTAGCTGATTATGATTGGATCGAATGTCACCTCCCAGGCTGTTGGCTTGGGGTCCTAGCCTGTCTCGAACAGAAACTCGTGAGGCGGCTGGCAACACGCCTTTGTTCTTCTGGGTTGCGATCTGTTGTCCCTGCAGAACCTTCAACGCATCTTGCACACCCGCCAACTGTATTCCAGAACGGCTCGCCTTTCTGTTTCGGAGTGTAGAGTGACCCGCAATTCTGCTAGTAGGGCGTTTCCTTCTGTTGGGCCAATTAGTACTGGAAGGTCTGGAAGCGTCATGCTATGAAGAGAAAATCATATGTTTTTAAGAACTGTGGCTAAATAAGCTTCGTTCCCACAGACGGCACCAAATGTAATATCATAATTTCCTAATTCGATCTTAGTCTTTACACTCATATTAATCAGAACATTAGTGAACGATAAGTAATTGTTAACACAAAGTTTAACGTGGAAAAACCTCTGAATAGGTTAAAAACCACGACATCTTTTGATGATTTTAGAAAGAAAAAGATTTTACTGAAGATTACTAGCTATTACAAAGGATGTTTTGAGTAGTTTTGTATAGAGTTTGAGTGAGGATTCATCCGTCCGTCATCTGGAATTCTCTGGTCTTATTTATAGGTCTTATATTATGACGGTTTGACGACCATTATTATTCTTAATGATGGACGTTACAATATAGATTTGATAGTCTTTGAACTAATTGTGTAGCGGTCTGATCCTTCTGTGTTGTAACGCCTTCATTAACGACGGAGTGCTTGTTGATTCGAGCTATTGATGTAGAGGTCGAGAATAATAAGTAAAACTTTGTAGTTGTTTCGTAATGTGCCATAAATATACCACTTGTATGTTGACGAGGTCGAGTGGTCATGTGATGGTCGAAGTTGAAGCTTGAGTTCAAGATGCGGAATAAGCCACTACACCATCAACTCTATTTCCAACAAATGTAGTTCTAGCAACAGTTTTCAGAGTACCGGTTGCCAATTTTCATCTGCAACATGTAATTTAAATTGGAGAGGTCAGTTCTCCCTTAAACTATAGGGGGTGAGCAAAGTATTTTCGCTGGGATTATAGATCAAAATTGATTGCTTTAAATAGAAGGTACAAATCACAAGCAAAGTTTGTTGTGTGCATCTCTAATATTTAATGAATGCAGAAGTAAATATTGGTATTGAAAATGGAAATGGACAACTGGGGAGTATCTTAGATGCATCTCTAATATTCAGTAGAGAACTTTTAGAGCACCTCCAACATAAGAGTATGCGATTCCAGTTTATCATACCGGTATTCCATAATCGCATACTATTTTCGCCCAACAGAGAATTACGGTTTTCAGAGAGAAGCTGTGATGGGAAAAAGAGAAATGCCACGTGTATTAAAAAGTTTTCGACGTGCTCAACGGTTCAGCGCCTAAGAAGTAGTATATTAGAGAGAGAAGTTGTGATGGGAGAGAGAGATGACAGCTGTAATTAAAAGTTGTTGGGCGCTAAACGGTTCAACGCCTAGACGGTATACAAATACTCCTCGCGGAGTTCAGGTTTCGCATACTTTGGAGGGGTATGGGGGTGAGTATGCCCCATACCCCTGTTGGATGGGTTTTTCGCAAAAGTATGAGAAAACCTTAACAGCGTACTCTTCTGTTGTTGCAGGTGCTCTTAGTTTAATTCAGTAAAATGAAAAGGGTATTCAAGGTGCAGCTCAAAAGTTGTACATTTGACCAAAAATCCGAGATGATTCATCTTGACAGTGAGGAACCGAGGATCATCCAAAGATTTATATCTGAGACCTAGGAAATTTCAGATAGGTTATTGAATATGATTATTTTTGGCAACATCAGGGCTATATGAGTGATCCTCACCAAAAAGTCTACTCGATAACCAAATTCAACCTCTGACTATCCATAACCATACAAATCAAATCGAAATTGTTAGGCTATGGAGCTCTCTGTAATCGCAATCCCCACCTATCCAACACCCAAACCAGGGGTTTTAGTCATATAATCACACAGGAATTAAAGCCCTGAAATGTTTGGGACAAAAATTGGTGCCTCTCTATGGTTTTCAGAAGCCCTTAAGATTGACCACACCTACCTATAGATTTTGCTTGTAATTTGAGGAGAAGAAACCAAAAGAAACTCTTATTATTTTTACAAACTCGTTCGAATTGCTATAAAATTAAATTTTCAGCCAAGTTTATTGTAGATAAATATATGAAAACACGGCTTCGAGTAGAGATCTACTGGCGGGTCGGGTTACATACAACTTAAGCTAGCAAATATTTGAGAAAGTATGTAAAAGATTAGAAGGTGAATAAATGTGTAAATAATAATAGAAATCTGTAAATATAATAGATGTCCAACCTTGTTTGATTCGCTGTCAAGATCCTCCAGCTTCACTTTCATCATAAATACTATTTTTGCTTGCACCGAAGCTCGTTCAAGCTGAATCAATTTTTTTGGTATCATCAATGGCTCCTCTGTCATATTCTCAGAGGGTTTAATAGGTCAATGTCCTGAGCCCCGTTGAACTCTGAAGTATATCATTGTTGAATTGTGTTTCAAGCTTGGTACAACCAATGCCAGACAAGCTCACCATTTGAAGAAGATTGAAGGAAAAATCAAAGTAGTAAAGCCCTCAACGGTTTCACGGCATACTCTTTGTTAAGGCATACCTAGAAATATTCATGAAAACATAATTTAGTAGACTTGCTTAAACCAAACTGAAATTCAGAATATTAAACATAGCAACAAACTCGGAAAATGCATTATTTAATACCTTTTTGCCCCTGGAACTGATCAGCTCTCTTGATTTACCCACCACCGCCACCTACACTCATAGAGCCACCAAAGAAGAGAAAAGAAGGTAGTATTTGAGCTTATCTGATATACCACTGCAGAAGGGGGAAAGAACAGCCTAGAACATCCGCAAATCTAGTCTACCCGAACCCGAGCTGTTCAAAGACGGATGGAATCTTATCGCTGATATCTTTGACCACACCAGAAATGTTTCAAGAAACAAAAAACCAGCCAAGAACTTTATTCACTGTCATCGCAAATAGATTTCTCAGGGATGCCTCTACCGGAACAGGACGGTATTACCTTAGTCTCATCATTTTTCTTTTAAAAAAGATTCCTTTTGAAACGATTTAGCATCTTGATCCATACTTCAACTTCATCTGAGCAATGGCATCATGTAAATCAACCCCGCGGATGCTCTAGAAAAACAAATAGATAAACATATCAATAGCTTCTAAATGATTACTAAGCAATGTTCAGTCTACCATACTATGGAACTGTAAACAGTTATTAATGGCTATAATGCTGGCGATTAACGTACCTGATATGCGCTGTAAATGATGCCAAATATGAGATTTATGATATACTTTATCTTCCCATTTCAAACTTTTGCGCCTGCTTAGCACCCAAAATATAATAAACCTGCAAAAAAGAGAACCCCAACAACAAAGAAACAGAGATATAACCAATCCTCGATTTTTGCTCTCTTTATAGTAACTTCAGGAGTATGAGTCCTTTGAAAACAGGACTCTATATGGGGAGAAATATTATTACAAGATAATCGCTAAAGAAAGTTAAACTTGAATGACTCATAAATTGCTACTCCAAAAGGATTCTGCATATAAACTTCAAGGATATATTTGTTATACAAGGGAATGACACTAAACATAACGCATCTACCTTACAATTCAGACTGCACAATTATAGCAATTTGGTGTGATTTACAGGAATTTCAAACACTTGGAACGTACAAGAAGTCTATCTAAGTATCAGTTTCAGACGATTTCTTAGAATTCGAACTGAAGAACATGCACTTATCTTTCATAGCTTCACTCTCGCTTCCATATTCTTTGAATGTATACTCTTCCTGCTTGTAGGTGGACGGCACTTTACCCTCGCTGTAGCATTGGTTACAAAGGCTAAAATGTGATTTCATCTCTTTGAAGCGGGATCCAATAATGGGGTACCGACAAATAGAGCATGCATGATGACCATGGCGAGTCCTGTCCCCAGACTCAAGCTTCACTAGAATAGTCATTATCCCGAAACCCCAATCTGGATCATCAAACATCACGACAAACTCGGGAAACGAGATACTCGAAACATCAGCTTCTCCATGGACTTCCAACATTTCGCTCACACCTTGAGATGGTATATAAATAGCTCTCAACAACTTCATGTATGCCAACGCATCAGCTCTCCTGATTTGCCCACTACCAGCACCTTCGTTTACAGGACGCCAAAGGAGGGAATCGAATGCAGTTCGTTTACGCTTGTCTAAAGGACCGCTGCAAATGGGTGAAAGAACAGCATAGAACATCCCCAAATCTAGTCTACCCGAACCCGAGCTATCCAAGACAGACAAAATCCTCTCGTTGATAGCTTTAACTGCTCCTTGAAATGTTTCAGGCTTTAAGAAATGAAGCAAGCGGCGAAGAATTTCCTCCAATGCGGCCTTGCGAATGGATTTCTCAGGGATGCCATTGCCGGAGTAGGAAATAGGCACCTCAGTTTCATTAATTTCCTTCTTTAATAGATCCACGTCGCAACGATGCAGCCTTGCAAGCCTTTGAAAAGCCCTGATTTCAAGTGCATTTGCCAACTCTTGCCTAAGGGTTGTCCTCCGCCCAACTTTCTTAAACTTTGACTGCTCTATGACGAGAAATTCCCCATTTGCCTTGGGCCTCTTCTTCTGCAACTGCTTCATATGAGTAATGGCATCATGCAATTCAACTCTCTTAGTCATTTTAAAAGCTTCTTTCAAAGATTTTCTAGCTTCCTCAGATTCACCGGCACCCAACAAGGCCACGGCTTTGTTCAGTTGCGCTCTCCAATTGTTAGGCCACACAGCTAAAACCCTAGTATACATCTCTGAAGCTCTTTGATATCTACCCAAATCCATATAAAGGCCACCCAAATTATACAAAGCATCCACGTGATCTGGTTTCAAATCGATAGCTTTTTGAAACTCCTGAATCGCTCTCTCCTCCTCTCCCATCGCATGCAATGCAGACCCTAAATCACAATGTGCATCAACATAATCCACTTTCAAGAAAATAGCCTCTTCTAACGCCTTCTCCGCTGCCCTATACTCTCCTACGCCAAAAAGTGCACTACCCAAAAGCTTCAAAGACCGAAAATGCGTGGGACATAAAATGGCAGCTTCTCTATAATGTTCACAAGCACTTAAAACCATACCTTCACCTTCTAGCGATATCCCGAGATTGACGTGAATTTGGGGAAGAAGGAAAGCCCATTGCGTCCCCCCAACCTCAGCCGCTTCAAGTGCTAACAAGAACTCCCCTTTCGCATCGCCAAACTTCCCAAGAACATACAAACAATTCCCAGCTCTAAAATGTGCCCTAATATCCGTGGGCTGAAGCTCGCAAGCGCGCTTGAAGCTCACCAAAGCTCCCTTAAACAACTGATACTCATACAAAACCCTCCCCATCGCCATATGCCCGTCAAACGCTTCTTCCCTCAACTTCGCCCCATCAGTTCTATTCCTCAACACTCCCAACTCCTTCATAAACACCACGTAATCGTGCCCGGATTCCTCCCAAATGATCCGTTTATCCGAAATCTCCGCCGACGGACCTAATTCCCTCGACCACCCAGACTCTGAATAAAGATCAAGATTATCCCCTTTCAATTTCCCCTCTTTGGCTTGCTTCAACTTCAACCTCTTCACTAAAATCTCCAAATCGTCAACTAACTTCCAAGTATCATCAAACACAACACCATGATTCGGCGACGCCGCCCACGCCGCAACCCTCTGCTTCTTTTGAGAAGACTCCGCTGCCCTTTCGTCCACCATCGACGAAGACGCCTCGGACGCTATTGAAATCGTGGTGCCCCCACCAACACCAGCAATGAAGTCCAGCTCCAACTCCAACCCCAGGGCGTCGAAATCCCGATCAACATCGCCTGCACCATCATCATAAGTCCTTAAAAGACCATCATAAGTCAAGCCCTTGTGATCCCCATCAATGAAATCAGCGTAAGTTTTAAAAACCTCGTCGAGTATGGCATTTATTTGTTCATCACTGAACTTGACCTTGGGGTTTACCGCGACAACAAGAGATGCCATTTCTTGTCTGTTTAAACCTCCATCTTTGTTTAAATCAAATTGTTGGAAGATACGGTTTACCTTCTCTGCTCTACTCCCCCTTGAAACCATCTTGAAAGAGAAAGATTGGATTTTTATCTGAAACTGAGCATTTGGGGTTGGAGTTATCTTGGATCAGATCTGGAGGGGATAGTGTTGTTGGTGTGGGAGAGAGAGAGAGAGAGAGAGGGGCTTGTGAGCCCCATTTATGCGTGATTTTTAGGCTGGGTTTGAACTGGAGATTAAGCAAAAGAGGGATTATATATTAAAGAAGATAAATAAAGAAACGTTGGTGGGTTACACTTACAGCTTATTTTACAGAGGTGCTTGGGGGTTTATTTCTGGGTTAAAAAACTTTGGAGAAGAAGGACTTGGTTTTAATGATAATTAATAAACACTCAAAACGCCGTCTGTGGGAATCGAACCCACGACCACGTGGTTAAAAGCCACGCGCTCTACCAACTGAGCTAAGACGGCAAGTTATCATCATGTGACACACTAAATTATTTTAATGAAGATTTAACATAACATTTTTGCCACAACCAAAATGGGTGAGAGAGATATGAGAAAAAAATAACTGACAAACATATATGGACATTTTTAATTCTAACGCTGTCTATGGAAACACTTTCAATAATTATTTTCATTTGAGCTATATAATACTTTAATGGTAAAGTGGTAAGAATACAAAGAAACTAAATGGATTAGGTTATTTCCTTGGACCGGCGAATTTGGGTGAACTTCGGTCTATTTGAGAGAAATTTTATCTAAAGCAGGATCGAGTCATTGAAAGCATCTACAAGCAATTTTACCAAATACCATATGTTAGGAGTTAAGTCCGGCCCAAGGTGGAACCCAAACTAGGTCGGGGTGTCCCCACCGGACTCCTAATAGGCACATGAAGACTAGGGCTTGATGGGGAGAGTTTACATAAAGTTATTTATATCCCTGCAAGGATCTATATTGTAACATGCAACAACCTTAGGGATAGCAATGAGGCAGATTTAGGATGGAGAAGCTAATCTCATCCTTATCCCCGCCAAAGTTCCCTACTCCCATCTCTGCCCCAAATACCCATTTAAGTTAAGCATTTCAAAACTAAATCCATCCCACCCCTATTTAACTAATAAAACTATTTTTTCAATAAAATCTCTTTTATATAAGTTTTTATTGATATATTTAAAAGTAATTGCAATAAATTATTTAAATGGGGTGGGTACGGATTTTTCAAGCCTTCCCCACGAATTTGTGTTATACTTCCCATACCCGCCCCCATACCGGCGGATCCCCAACGGGGCGGGTTAAATTGCCTTCCCTAAATCTCAAGGTTAATCTATCAATAAAACAAGCTCTCTATTTCTCTCATATTACTATTGTGTGTGATTGCTTAGTAGAATTGATTGATATCTAAGAGTACCTTAACTGATGGAAACCACAAGTAAAAATTAACCAATATTTCGAAGTTTAGACAAAGAATTACGACCATTTAAATATTAAAACACCCTTCTAAAGCTAAATGTTCTAGACTTCTAGCTAGACTCGGCTAGGAAAGCACCTAGGAGTTATTAGCAGAGACCATCATCTTGAGTTATTGATCTCCTTAAAAATGGCTTTCGCTCCAAAAGAAAGATATATTGACATACCGTTTCGAGAAATGTTGCATGCATTGGCAATCTTTTCAATGAATCAGGCCATATAACTTGGGTACAATCTGCGGTTTCTTTCACTAAACGATATCAAATACCGTACAAATATGTTTTAAAACATAAAGTTCCAGCATAATCAAATGATCAAAGACTATACTAAATAATTTAGCCTTGGATACCATGATTGAAGGTCATCTGGTGTTAGAGAATGTAACAGGCAAGCAAGCACAGAACGTGTAACAATGATTTGTTGTCCAAAGTATAAAGTTGTGTATATATTAGATATCCACTCTGTCTTCTCCTTTCCATAATCGTCGTACCATATGTTTCTTGCTTAATTTTCCTTTATTAACATCTTTACTAGAGGTGCCAACACTTCTTAGCTATTTGCGGGCAAGTCTTCTTTGTTTTTAGCTAGGGTTTTCATTGCAGGTTTCTGAGGAAGTAATAGTTATAAGAACCTACACCTAACTCCTGGGCGCAGGAATATCTCAGGACTCCGCAGATAACTCCTGCCAGGAGCCCTGGACTGAATGCAATTGCTTGAAACCATTTCAAGGATCAGGTCACAGTTTACTTTTTACTTGCTCCAACCTCCAAGCACAAACCCACGGTAGGGATTTTGTAGTCCTGCTTAGGCTATTCTGAATGTTTTAAACTTAATTTTAACTCTGAAGCTTATAAATTTTGTCAGTGAGCAAGTGGTTCTAGCTGTTTGACACTAAGCTTTCTTCCTAGAAAGAAATTTTCACAATTGACTTGTTAATCTGTAAAAACAAAAAGCAATTTCCTATAATTATTATTTAATTTTTTACTTGAATTATATATTCATTGGAATTTTTTTAATATAAAGAACATTTTGTGAACTCCATCTAATCAGCATATGCAGCAGTAACGTTACCTTAAACCCGACTAAAATGCCTCAACAGTAACCAACCTTGATTTTTGCATAACAGTTGAGGTGGATTTTTTTTTGCAGAAAGTTTAGTCGGATATATTATGGAACATTTACAGTCGAGTGCGAGGGTTGTTTGATATTTACTAGTACATGTCACTAGTGCATATGCCGGCAGCCCTGATAAAAACCAACCAGGTAACTATGAAAAAAATTGAGAAAATATTAAAGGCCGAGTCACCTAGCATAGTGCTAGAGATATTCACCTCCTTCTGACTCTAAAGTATTCTGCGGTGTGCTCTTCGATGTCCAATAGGTAGCTTGGTTTGTCGTTAGTCCATTCTTTCATAGGTTGTTCTGGGTCTAACCCTCTCTGTACGAGGTGATCTGCAGAGAAGTTGCATTCTCTCCATACATGACTGAACCGAATGTTCTGAAGGAGAGGAGTAATCAGAATCCACGTTGTTCTGAGATACCATAGTATATTGCCTTTGAGGAAAACTTTAATAGCTGCATCTGAATCGGAGACAGCCCAAACTCGTCTTCAGCCGTGTACTACAGCACGTTGAACGCCCGATATGATTGTAGTGGTCTCTGCTATATAGTATGTAGCTTAACCAATTGATTTGTTGAAAGTGCCCAAGACCTCCCCGGTGTTATTTCTGTACATTATATCAATCCCCGCCGGTCCTGGATTGCCCATAGCCGATCCATCACAACAGATTTTAACCTCGTTCGCTTCATGGAGCAGCCATCTGCAGCTCTCGATGTTGCTGTGTTTTTGTGGTTTGCATTGGACATTTAGCGCCTTTATGATTTTCAGGTCACGAACCATGTTGTTCATCGTATGTTGAGAGAGGTGAGAAGCATCTGCGATATCCGTTAGGATGTTCAGGGTGATTTTCTAGATTGTAATCTTGAGTTCATCTGAGCGCCACTTATTTCTTGCGTACCAAATGTTGTTGTATATAGAGAAGACCATGGCAACCCACAAGTCTTTAATATATGGGCTAGACGATTCCCATTTCCAGAATGGTTCTCCAAGTATCTGTAGGTGTAATAGGATCATAAGAGAAGCAGTTTGTAGCCCTTTGCCAGAGAAATGCCGCATGGGGCAATGTAGTAGGGTATGTATTTCCGTTTTCGAGTTGTTGTGGCATTTGTGACAGACCGAGACCAAGGCTATACCTTTCTTCTTGATGATGTCATCCATAGGCAGGAGATGGTTCAGGAGACACTATGCAAAACCTCCCAGTCTTGGGTGGATTGAAAACCTACCCACCTTTTTTTTTAGATTTAAACCAATCATATAAGGCCACATGACACAAGAGAGGAGAGAGAAAAAAAATAATGCCTTCAGAACTGCGTTTTTTTTAAAAAAATCACGCATCACGATCCGTTGAAACTTGTGACGTGTCTTAATCTAGGGCATCTATTTTGCCGCGTAGTTTGCGTTGAAAAAAGTATAAATAACCATGTGGGTCTCTAAATCGACCTTCAAGGTAGGGGGTTTTGTTGTGTTGGCTGCTGCCTAGGCGAGAAGACAACTGCTAAGTGGTCGGTTTGAGAAAAAGAAGGTGACTTGCTGCCAACTAAGCAAGTCGCCGAACGCTTGATAGATATGCCAACAAAATTCTTGAGTTAAAAATGGTGTTGAACACTATTTAAAAATAATAATAATAATAATAACACAATATAATGCTTAGCTTAACAATAGAACAAATGACTAGTTTAATCACGTCGTGGTGAAGACTGAAACTCATGCAAAGGGCTTTTTAACTTGTAGCAATTAAGCATTTTCATAAGGTTTGAGTTTCATTAGCCAACACTTAACGCGACAAGTATCATGATACAAATCTTTGGGTATTTATAAGGTATCATTCATATATTCTCGTACATGCTCAAAAGATTCCAACATTTGCCCTATGAAATCCGAGGTTACATAGGGGTTTGTTTCCTCAAGCATCTTCGATGGACAGCTTAATTAGAAATGCCATATGGTTGCCCTAGGAAACTCCAAAGGTGAACATAAGAGTTACAATGAACATCCTCAAAGAATGATTTAGGTTTGGGGGGAAGCTGGAGGGGAGCTCCAATTGTTATGAGAAATCCGAGCTGTGAAACTTGTTCCTTAAGTAGCAAAGCCGTGTGCTTATGCAATTAAGCGCCTAGAATCTTTAATAATTCAAAAGTAGGTGTTTAATTTAAAAGTTGGGTGCTTAGCTTAAATCACCAAATCATTTGGCTTTTTAATTCAAGCGCTCCTAGCACTGGACTCCACATTATTGCTTGGATTCGGAACAACAACTTTTGAAGAAATTTGTGACCACTGCCCCCTTACATATAGCCCAAGACCTTAGCAAATAATTTTTGAAAGAAAGATGAAATTAGGGATTGAAGCTTGGTCCATTGCTACTTATTTGTTGGAGATGCTCTTCTTTTCCAATTGGAAATAGGGCATAAGATTCATATTTCCCTCCAAAATTATGTCCAAACCCTAAAATGAAATTTTCTTTCTCTCCCCAAAACCACAAATTAGGGATTTTCAACTATGTTCTTTAAAACCCTAAATTATTGAAAAACAATGATCCCTTTTAATCAATTCAAACATGAATCATGTCGCACCAACAACATCGTCCCATCTCTCCCAATTCATTCGCAAAAGCGACCTTGGTGCCATTGCCTGCCACTATGCATCTCAACTCCACCTATGCTACCCTCTCAGCCCCATTTCTTACTCCCTCGCCCGAACCATCCACGCCCAAATGCTTACCTCGGGGTTCAAACCCTGCGGTCGAATCCTCAACCGTCTCATTGATGTGTACTGCAAGTTCCGTGATTTATCCTATGCTCGCTACCTGTTTGAAGAAATTCCTAACCCGGATATTTATGCGCGGACAACCTTGATTGCAGGGTACTTCGATGCAGAGGACATAAAGGGTGCGCAGGATTTATTTAATAGGACACCGTTAAGTGTACGTGATACTGTTTCGTATAATGCAATGATCACGGGGTACTCACATAATGGGGATGTTTTTAATGCTATTAGAATCTTTAAAGAGATGAATGGGTATGGATTTAAACCTGATACTTTTACGTTTAGTAGTATTAGTAGTGCATTGGCGCTTATTGTTAATGATATTAGGCCGTGCGAGGTACTACATTGTGGTGTTATCAAGTTGGGATTGGAGTCGGTGGTGTGTGTGTTGAATGCACTTGTAGCTCTTTACGTGAGAGCATCGGCCTCGTCTATTGGCTCAGCTCGTAAATTGTTTGATCAAAATAGCAGGAAAGATGAGTTGTCGTGGACGACTATGATCACGGGGTATGTCAGGTATGGTGATCTTGATTCTGCGTTTCAGCTCTTTAGTGGGATGACGGAGAAGCTACAAGTAGCTTGGAATGCAATGATTTCAGGTTATGTGCAGTACGGATTCATTTTAGAAGCGTTAGAGATGTTCAAGAAAATGTACTTTGAGGGACTTCATCTTGACGAGTTTACTTATACTAGTGTTATCAGCGGTTGTGCGAGTTCGGGGTTGTTTCGACATGGCAAGCAAGTGCATGGTTATATTATTCGGACAGAGGCGCAATTCGGGTTCAAGTCGGATTTACCTGTTAACAACGCCTTGATATCTTTGTATTCCAAATATGGTAAAGTCGATCATGCTTGCATAATTTTTGAGAAAATTTCACGTAAAGATATTGTCTCGTGGAATGCAATCTTGACAGGATATATAAATTTGGGTCGCATTGAAGATTCTAAAATAGTGTTTGACAGGATGCCTGAGAGAAATGTACTTTCATGGACAGTAATGATAGCAGGGTTTGGGCATAACGGGTTTGGAGAGGAGGCATTGAAACTCTTTAATAGTATGAGAATGGAAGGGTTTGTACAGTGTGATTATGCATTTTCAGCAGCAATTATTGCTTGTGCTGGGCTTGGAGCATTGGAGAATGGACGACAACTACATTCTCAGCTTGTTCGTTTAGGATTCGATTCGAGCCTCTCAGTAGGAAATGCATTGATGACAATGTATGGGAAGTGTGGAGTTGTAGAGGCAGCTCACCAAATGTTCCTTACAATGCCTTGTGTGGATAGTGTGTCATGGAATGCCATGATTGCAGCTTTTGGGCAGCATGGGAATGGAAAGAGGGCACTCGAGCTTTTTGATAGGATGTTGAAAGAAAATATCTTACCTGATCGGATCACGTTTCTCACAATTCTTTCTGCTTGTAGCCATGGGGGTCTAGTAAAACAAGGCTGCAAGTATTTTGAATCAATGGACAGTGTTTATGGTATCAAACCCGGCGAAGATCATTACGCCCGTTATATTGATTTGTTATGCCGAGCTGGGAAAATATCAGATGCCAAAGATTTAATCCGAAGCATGCCTTTTGAGCCAGGTGTACCTATATGGGAGGCACTTCTCTCAGGTTCACGGCTTCATGGGAACATGGAGTTGGGGATTGAAGCCGCGGAACGGTTGTTTGAGTTGGTGCCCCAACAAGATGGCCCCTATGTCCTGTTGGCGAATATATACGCTTCTTTAGAGCGATTTGATGATGTGGCAAAGGTACGGATGGTTATGAGACAAAGAAACGTGAAGAAGGAGCCTGGGTGTAGTTGGATAGAGGTAGCAAATAAGGTTCACGTTTTCATGGTTGACGATACAAACCACCCTGAGATTCAAGAGATTTTCAGTTTCCTCATGGAAGTGGGAGTGAAGATGAGGAAATTGGGTTATGTGCCTGATACCAAATTTGCCTTGCATGATATAGGGCTTGAGCAGAAAGAATATGGTTTGTCTACCCATAGCGAAAAATTGGCAGTCGGGTTTGGGCTACTAAAGCTTCCCCGTGGAGCCACAGTTCGAGTTCTTAAGAATTTGCGAATTTGTGGAGATTGTCACTCTGCTTTCAAGTACATGTGTAAGGTGGTCGAGAGAGAGATTGTTGTGAGAGATGGAAAGCGGTTTCATCATTTTAAGGACGGCGAATGTTCTTGTGGCAACTACTGGTGAGCTGAGTGAAGTCGAATTGTAGACATGAGGTATGGATTTTTTGCAGATATCTTCTCAATTGACGTTAAGGTAGAAAATTCTACAAAGCTATAATTCTTAATTTTTTCCCGTCGTCTGCTAGAACTCTGGTGAAATAAGAAGCCGTAACTGTTAGTATATGACCGGGCACTTTTGCATCTCGAGATCTAAACAGTTTCTGTCGATTTCTACCAAGTGAGGCAGATATTAAGATCTTAAATTCTGTTTAACATATTCTTCTCTCTGGTTTTTACAAATCAGACAAACCCTAGTTGCCCTTCTCAATTATCAGTCTTGTTTTATGCAAGAAACGGGTACTGGTTACCCAGGTCGTTTCTCCCTCCCATATCAACCATGTATGCAACATGCCAAGTCAGCAAGATATCACACCATCTGTCAGCTGTTGATTGGTAGACATTTTAACACCTCAAATTTGACATCTTTTTGAAGCATAGTAGAATTATAAATACAATAGACATAAGAAGATGTGGTGCTAAAGAGAGGCTCAGAGAAGAAGTGTGAGAGATAGAAAGATAAGAGAAGAGAGGTTTAGAGCTCTCATCACCTTCTTCTCCGAAAGAAATGGCGTCCGCATCTTTCCTCAAGTCGTCTCCGATTCTTAACAAGTCTGAATGGTTGAACGGGCAGAGCCTTCGTCAACCTTCGGCTACAGTCGTTCGGTGCAACCCTGTTGCCCCCTCACCACTCACCATCCGTGCTGGCGCTTATGCAGATGAGCTAGTAAAGACTGCGGTAAGTCTTAACCTTTTATTATTGTACAAATATCAGTAGGCTTCTCAACTACTAGTGTGTAGTATTAACACACTTTACTGGCACTTGATTGTTGAATGAGTAGAAAACAATTGCATCGCCAGGGCGAGGTATCTTGGCGATGGACGAATCGAACGCAACTTGTGGGAAGAGACTTGCATCCATTGGACTAGAGAACACCGAGGCTAACCGACAAGCATTCCGAACACTTCTTGTCAGCGTTCCTGGCCTTGGCAATTACGTCTCTGGTGCAATCCTTTTCGAAGAGACACTCTACCAATCTACTGTGGAGGGTAAGAAGATTGTTGATGTTCTAGTCGAGCAGGGAATTGTCCCTGGTATCAAGACCGACAAGGTACAATAGCATCTGAATTTATGATAATAATTTACTTTTTTCGAAAGAAAAATCCCATCGAAACAGATTATATTTTGGTGTTTAAATTTACTAATATGGGGATTGAATGACGAGTTCAACAGGGTTTGGTTCCCTTAGCTGGTTCCAACGACGAGTCATGGTGCCAGGGCCTTGACGGCCTAGCCTCCCGCTCTGCTGCTTACTACCAACAAGGAGCACGTTTTTGCAAATGGTATGAATATCTGATTAATACACTTCATGAGTAATAAATTTTTTTAATAATCTCTATGTGACAATAAGCGAGATTGTTTTGACTGAAACAGGCGTACAGTTGTGAGCATTCCCAACGGACCATCCGCATTGGCAGTTAAAGAAGCAGCATGGGGCCTTGCTCGCTATGCTGCAATTTCTCAGGTAAGCACGTAAATAACTAATATACTGCTGAGGGTGAGGCCAAGGCTCAGTATACCTCTCACTCTATTTCAAAGAAGAAAATACAATCTTTTTCAATTTCATGTAGGACAACGGGTTGGTCCCAATTGTGGAGCCGGAGATCTTGCTTGACGGTGAACACGGGATTGACGAGACCTTCGAGGTAGCCCAAAAGGTGTGGGCAGAGGTCTTCTTTTACCTTGCTCAAAACAATGTCATGTTTGAGGGTATACTCCTTAAGCCTAGCATGGTTACTCCAGGAGCCGAATGCAAGGAAAGGGCCACACCAGAGAAAGTTGCAGAGTACACTCTCAACCTCCTCCACCGAAGAATTCCCCCAGCCGTCCCTGGAATCATGGTAACCTTCAAAATATTTCTCATTTGGTCCATATGATTAAGTTTTGTATTCTTTGGCTAAATCTCTTATTTGTTTCAATGAATAGTTTTTGTCCGGTGGGCAATCTGAAGTGGAAGCAACCCTTAACCTGAATGCAATGAACCAATCTCCTAACCCATGGCACGTGTCCTTCTCATACGCAAGAGCTCTTCAGAACACTTGCTTGAAGACATGGGGAGGAAGACCTGAAAACGTAAGCGCAGCTCAGGAGGCATTGCTTATCCGAGCAAAGGCCAACTCTCTTGCTCAGCTTGGAAAGTACACCGGTGAAGGCGAGTCAGAGGAATCGAAGAAAGGAATGTTCGTCAAGGGCTATACTTACTAAACTTCCCTATTAAAATTTAATAGATGGTGAAACATCAGAGGAATGGATGCTATGTCATTGTGTTTATGTTTTCAGCCATGGAGACTAGTTTTGTTCATTACTTGCACTCTTTAGCTTTATAAATTTGTTACCAGCGGAGATTAGTATGTACTGCCGTATTATTATATGCTCGTAATGCACTATATCATCTTTTTATCAGACTTGCTGATATCCTCTCCAACTCAGTTACCAGTCTTAACTCTACTTTTCCTCAGTTTGCTGGCTATGGGATGTTAGGTTTTAGAAAATCTCTGAGACACCAAACCAAGGCGGGCCTTTCTCTTTATCAGAGAAGACTGAGTATTCTGCCTTTATTTAAAACAAATCGGCATGCCTTCCCTCGTCATTCTGGAGAAAGAGAAACAAAATACCAAAATCTGTAGCTTAATGTAAATTCTTACCATTCTATTGCAACATTTACAAATGCTTGTGAGCAAATACTGGTAATTTTCTCTCAGCAATTTCATATAATTACAATCTTTCAGTCTACTTTCAGCTCTATTGTTATCAATTTCAGATATTGCTTTTGATTAACTGCACGATATGCAATGCGCTTTTATTCTGAGTCAGTGTAAAATGTAAAATAGGAACTTCAGAAGAGGATAGTTTTCAATGTGCTCAGCATAATCAAGTAAATAATTAAAAGGAATTAGGAGTAAGTTACATTAAAATACAGTATAGTACGTAGTATGCACATTAATTATTGAAGCCATATCTTTCGTAGATGCACAATCCCGATTCTGTTAAGGACTACACATTTATCTCTCAAACAAAAAGACTGTTAGATGGAACTCCAACCACTGTTTTGGCACTGAGATAGCCACAAATCTATGTGTTCTATGATCTGTGCTCTCACTTTCTGCACTGCATCTGGGGAGCTACAGTTCTGGGCGTCACCTACAAAATATCACAGATTATACATGATTTGTGTTCACTATTTAAACCAAGTTCATTGAGCAGAGATTAAAACGAGAACGAAATATGCTTAAGAAACTCCCTCTGAGTTAATAGATGAACAGCTAATAACCTCTTTATATCAGTAGAGATTACCCATTTCAAGTTCGCCCAAAAGGATAACTTATTTACATATATTATGTGGTATTTGATGACTTAATAGAAGGACCTACTTCTGATCAAAACAATCTCTCATACTAACGAAAAACAAGCAGGTACATGCGACACACATAATGATACCATTGAAACCCGATTCTAGACCATCCCTTTTATCTTAACCAAGTCATGATGAAGATAGCTCTTGAGAAAAGACGTGTGAAATTTTTATTTATTTTTATTTTTATTTTTTTACACTAGAAGTATCCGCCGTCAATTCCCGACTACATCCTCTAGGGTTGTGCAGCGGCCCGCAGACCACACAACCAGGCATGTTGGCACAAGGCCAGCTGGACTAGGTACCAACCTCGAGACCCACCAGTGGAGAGAATCGAACCCTACTGGTGGGCCTTGAACCCTGGACCTCCAGGTAGGTTTTTTTCCCTACCTTACCACTTGAGCTACAGGTCGTTGGTAGAGGCATGAAATTTTCGAACCTATGCAAACGCCACTTCAAGTTTAATGCTTTCGGAAGCTTCATCTTTTTCCTGCATTTACTTGGTTTGTTTATATCAATTTAGGTGCACTAGTAGTAGGGGTGCAACTTTTGTCCGAATTTCCGATCCTATTTTTCCGATTTTGGAACACTATTTTACAGTTCCGATTTCTGAATTTTTCCGAAAAATTTCGGATCGGAATCGGAATCGGAATAGATTTTGCAGTTCTGAAATTCCGAATTTTCCGATCCGATTTCGGATCCGATAATTCCGAATATATTCCGATCCGATTTATTCCAAAAAATATTCCGAATATCCATCCGATCCGATTATTCTAAAAATTTATAAGTTAAACACTTAAACTTATATCTGAACTAGGGCTCCATTCTCCACTCCTCTACCTCCAAAATCTACCACCGACTCTTCTCCACTGATCTCCACCACCGACTCATCTCCACTGCCTCCACCGACTCTTCTTCTCCAAAAATCAAAATTCATCCACTACCTCCACTTCACCATCGACTCTTCTCCACTGCCTCCACTCCACTGATCAGGAGTCCACTCCTCTGGAGATCAGTTTACTTTGATTTGAAGAAGAATCTTGGGCGTACATATCCAGTATCCATCTGCACTGCCTCCACTTTGATTCGAAGAAGAATCTTTGAATCTTTGATTTTAAATACATTCCGAAATTATTCCGAAAATACATTCCGAAATTATCCGAAAATACATTCCGATTTTTTTTTCGAATTATTCTGAATTCCAAAATTTCCGAATATTCCGAATTCGGAAATATTTATGCAGTTCCGAAAAAAATCGGATAGGATCGGAATAGATTTTCCAGTTCCGAAAAAAATCGGAAAAATTCCGACTAGGCTCATTTCCGATCCAAAAACAGGCCTAACTAATAGATAGCTCACAGAAACAGTAGATTCGAAAAACTTGACACCCAACAGCTAAGCATACTCACGCCTCTTATCACGAGACATATCTTCTGATATCAAGACTCATCTAAAAACTAAGAACCAATCTAACGATGTTAAGAACGTAGGAACTCATTCTTGTGGGAATACTATGATGTAAAAAACATGGAACTCTTTCTTTGTGAGAATAATATCTCGCATCATTACTATGGAGCCCTTGAAGTGCATGTCCTGAAAAACTGTGTAAGAATATTTAAATACAAAAAACAATACAAAATCATTATAACTTTACTTGCATACTTATATTTTGAATGTCCAGCCAAATATTGATATTAAGAAGGCCTATGACATGGTTAAATGCGAAGCTGTCACCAATACTCTCCTTGCCCTTACATTTCCGCCTATTTTTGTGTCTTGGGTTAAGAAATGTATTACAACTACCAGTTTTTCCATCAATGTTAATGGGACACTTGAAGGGTATTTCAAAGGGAAAAGAGGGCTTAGACGTATATTTTTATCTTTTTATCCTGGTCATGGCGGCTATGGGTCTCCTTGTAAAGCCAATGAGGATGCTCTAGAGCTCCTCCCTAAAAGCTTTAACCAAGGTCTCACCCATTTGCTGATGACCTTTCCGGGTTTTTTTAAAGGGGATATTTGGTTTGCAGATGCGGTTAAAGCGTGCCGCCATTCTTTTCAAAATCATACTTATACGAACTACGCTTGCAGAAGCTTAAAATCAATTAATTGGAAAAACTAGGGTTTCTAGAGTTTACCCACAAACTCTCATAAAAGAAATTTACCCTTTCTCTCTAGACAATCCCTAACATATATAGCTAAAAAGGCTACGTGCACTCGTGGGTGTACGACCCACGATCTATCAACTCTCCCCTCCTAAGAAGAATTCGACCACGAATTCTATACCTAAATGTAGTCTTCATAAAAAGCGGGATATGTGTGTGAATGACTCCCCTAAAGTCCATGAATCATCTTCCTATGTATGATCGACCTATCTATCTGATCAAGAACTCAATATTTCCTTCCTGTATCATCAACTCGCCTATCGAGTATCTCATCGATCTCATCACTCTATTGTACTCCAGGTATGGGTGTCACTAGATGTGGAGAAATATCTCCATAAAATTGGGATAGGAGCTTGACATTTACCGCCTTCGATCGAGCTCCCGAAATATCAAGCTCATAGGCATTTTCTCCAATACGCTGAATAACATGAAAATATCCTGTTTTCCTCAAAAGTAGTTTGGAGGCCACGCCTGTGCGCCTCTCCTTTCGACGTGCAACATAACCAAATCCCCGGGTAAGAAAATAACCTCTCGTCTATGCCGGTCAACCCTCTGTTTGACCCCTGCATACATCTCCTCCAAATGTTTCCGAACCTCCTCATATAGGGGTGTAGACGGTTCGGATCGGGCCGGTTGTACCCCCAAACCGGAAACCGAACCGCATAACCGATTCTTATGATTACCCAAACCGAAACCAGTTTTTAGTTTTTTATCTCTTCATTTTTCAAGATCTAAAAGCCATTATAACGAAGAAGCATCGATAATAGAGTTTCAAACTCTAAAACATCCCAATATACCATCAACTTTCATAGATCTTAGAAGATAAATAGAAAGGAAAGAAAATTGACAACACATAAGACTACATACTATACTACCCCCCCCCCCCCCCCCCCCCCTCTCTCTCGTCAAACTCTAGATAATACAACAAGTAACATCGAGAGTTTGCAAGTAGAAAATAGAAGCACTAAACCATATCCAAAGTTCAATTCCGAAGTAATGCCAGAACTTGGATGAGAAGCGGATGTTATCCACTAATACTCATCAGAACAGAACCAAAGCCCAAAAATACTCGGATATTACCAACAGGAATATGCAGGAGAACTACACAGAAGCCAAAAATTAGATGCCATATCAATCGCCAAACCAAATCGGAATAACCCAGAGCGAACTAACCACCCAAATCCTAATCAAATACCAACTAACTACTAAATGCTAATCAGATGCGAACTCTCAGTTAAATGCTAATCAGATACAATCTAACTGCCAAATGCTAATCATATGCAAACTAACCCCCAGATGCTAATCAAATGCGAACTATCCGTCATAAGCTAAACAGATGTGTACTAACGCCAGATCCTAATAGATGAAAAATAATGCCAGATAATAACTTAATGCGAACTCTAAACGCCAAATCCTAAACAGATGCAAACTAATGTCAGATAATAACTTAATGCGAACTCTAACCGCCAACTACTAACCAAATACGAACTAAACACCACCAAATATTAACCAGAAGCGTACTAACCGCTGAGCGCGCCAGTAATTTCTTCAATTCCTAACTTACTTGAAATATCCATATCACAAGTAACCTAACTCGATTCGCGACCTTCGCCGATTTCATCAACCACTATTAAAACTTTGAGACCCCTATCACAAGCTTGACATCATATTCAAATCAACACCTGAAAGTTTATACCTGCCCCAGATCCACCACAACCCATAAATCAGTAAATGGCACCTTCAAAAATTAGTAAATAGCACTCCAGAAGCAGTATTGGATCTCGAGAAGTTGGTTTAACAGCCCAAAAAAATGGATTTAGCATCCCACACTCTGCCATCAGACTTCATTCCTCTCCTCCATCTTTTCCCAAATTGAATTAACAGCAGAGAGAAGCATAAGAAATTGCAAGCGTAGAAGTTCATATCATTTGGCCCTTCAATCGAACCCAACTCTTCATCGTTTAAAGCCAGAAATCATTTATCACCACCCAAAAAATCAGAGACAACACCCAAAATTTGTTTCAACATTACCCAATCGGTTTCACTACCCTAAAACTAGTAAACACTTCTTCCAGAATACTAACAGCAACCAAGAAAACTTATAAACTCTTAAACAACACTAGAAAACTTTAACCCCAACTCAAAAATTACCTGCAAAAACATCACTCCTTGCATCAGTACAATGACCCCAAAAACTGATTTCAGCCTTAATCATTGCCATAAACGAACTAGCAGATAAAAATCAAATCAGATTTGATTTAGTAGAAGGAACCCAATAAACCAAAATCAGATTGTAGAGAGGGAGAAAAAACAAACCAAATTGTAAAATAATGAAGCAACACTTAAACCAAATCAGTTTACAGTAGTAGGTGTGTCATAGATGCAAAAATCAAACCAGCAGCAAAAAATTAGATTCATCTCCAAGTGATTCGGTTCAATCAGTCTCCAATCAATAAACCCTAAACGGAACCAGATTTGTGCAAGCAAATCTATCTCAATCAACAACAACAAAACCCTAAATCACTTTTCAATTAAATTTCATCTAAACTCAAAATCAGATGCTAAGATAGCCAACTGCAGACAGAGAGCGAGAAAGAGTGAGAATCGTAACGACTTTGATACCATAATAGATCTTAGAAGATAAATAGAAAGGAGAGAAAACTGAAGAACATAAAAGACTACATTGGATTGAATTAGTTAGGTTACAATCTAAGCAACTTGACTACTTATAGGCTACAATTGAAAAGGAAAATACTATACTACCCTTAGCATTATACGAATACTAAATCTATCTTTAACAAACTGATACCACAAAAAAAAATGTTTTAGGGATTCAAAACATACCCAAATCTAAAAATACAAAAACGATCACATCCCCTCGTGTTAAATGAATCAATTTAGGATTGGGTAGGAAGAAGAGTTCAAGATAAATGTTGTAGTGTTAAAGGAAGAGTTGGATCTTGAAGATATGAGATGCAAGTATTGAACTTAAATGCTTGAAAAATTGAACTCGAGTATTCTTCAACATCAGCTCTTCTTCCCATTCTTCTTTCCACTTGGATAAACTTCAGGAACTCTGTGTCTTCCATTTTCCCTTGGTGTTAGAAGGGAACGCATCTCCCAACCCGGCATAGAAGGTGTACAAGAGATAGAGCTAGTTGATTGGGGTTGAGAGACTTGACCGCCAGGGAAAGAGAGATTGGGGATGAGAGAATAGGAGTAAGGGTTTTAACTTTTAAATGTAATAAGTCCTTAAAATGTCAAAAATGACCTTAAACAGCCCGATTCGATTTTTGTTTAGTGAACCGATGTGAACTGAAACCGGATCGGACCTATTAGAAACCGAGCAAAAATCGTCGGTTCGGCTTCTCGGTTTCCCGGTTCTTGTGTACAACCTTAAACCCATGTATAGCTCTGATAAACTCAGCAAACTCTGCAGCACTATCCGACGTTGGTACTAGCTGGGGAATATGTGCTAAGTCTAATACCATATCCGGAGTGTAACCCGTCACAATCTAAAATGGAGATAATCTTGTCGAGCTATTGACATAACTATTAAAAGCAAACTCATCCTGTGACAACGCAAAATCCTAATCCGTAGGTCTGCCTCCTGTAATACAACGCAATAAATCACCAAGACTGCGGTTGACCACCTCCATTTGCCTATCCATTTGTAGGTAAGAAGTTGTGGAGAACCTAAGTTTGTAGCGTAGCAATCTCCATACGGTTCTCCAAAAGTGTCCCATAAACCGCTTATCCCTGTCAGATGTAATCGATTAGAGCACCCCATCTAAACGTACTACTTCCCGAAAGAACAATCGAGCCACGTGTGCTGCATCTTCTGTCTAGGTACAAGGGATAAAGTAAACCATCTTAGAGAACCTATCAACCACAACAAACACAGAATCAAATCCTCATATCCTTGGTAACCCCGTAACACAGTCCATCAAAACGTCCCTCCAAGGGCTAACCGAAATTGGTAAAGGGGTGTATAGACTTGTGTTCTGCTCTCTCCCCTTAGCCGTTACGCATGAATAATATCTTCGAATAAAGGCGTTTACATTTCTACGCATAGTCTCCCACAGAAGTACTTCTCTCGTATCAATGCCATGGTCTTGACGACCCCAAAGTGCCCTCCAACACCTCCTGCATGTATATCTATAATCAGTCGCTCTCGCATGGAAGAAACTGGGATACAAAGGGTTGTGCCCTTGAATAAATACTTGTCCTCAATAGTAAAACCATCATAAGACCCCTGGTGTTGACAAAATGACTCCCCAAAGAACACATTTGAGGGGTACAAATCACGTAACTCAGAAAATCCAAACACTGACGAATGAAGAATAACTAACAGCTGAGTTGTCCTTCTAATTTGTCAACAAACCCGTTCTTTTTACCTTTAATATGCTGAATGTGAAAATTGAAGCGTTGGACATAACTGAACCACTTTGTCTGCCTATCCGTCGAGGTCATCTGGTTGTGCATGTGCTGGAGCACGTCATGATCGGAATGAATGACAAACTCCCGATGAACGAGATATTGTCTCCACTGTCGCAAGGCTCGTACTACAGCCAACAACTCGATGTCATAAGTGTTGTAATTTAATTCCGCTCCTGATAATTTCTCACTAAAGTAAGCGGACATGCCTCCCCGACTGAGATAACATTACCTCAATACCCGTCTTACAAGCATCTGTGGTAACCTCAAAAACTGGCCCTAAGAAATCAAGTAATGCAAGAACAGGAGTCGTAGTGAGCTTTTGTTTAACCAAACGGAAAGCTGCATCAGCCTCCTCTAGTGTCCACTCAAAAGGCACATTCCCCATTAGGAACGTAATAGGGGACATGATACTACTGAACTTGTTAAAGCTACTAGTAACAGCTCTTAGTTACTGTTGTAGCAGTTCTGTAACAGCTCCTAGTTACTGCTGCAAAATTCCTACTTATTACTATAACTGTCTACTTAGTTACTGCTGTATAACAGTACTTAGTTAATGTTGTAACAGCTCCTAATTAGCCTTGTAACAACCACTTAATGGCTCTTGTAACAGCTCCTTGTAAACTCTATATAAACCCTCACAGAGAGAAGAATAAAGCAAGCAACATTTCTAATCCTTTTATGGTATAGAGGGTCTAACGATCCTACTTTTCTTCTTCATTCTTACTTAGTGTTTAGTGTTATCTTGCACTAACAACCACCACCACTACGGTTTACTCTAAACAACATTATTGTTTCTGCCTTGCTGTTCAAACCCTTTTATTTTTGATGGTTGTCACTGTCTGCAAATTATCTTACTACTGTAGTTGTTGTAGAGTCATCCAGTAATAGTTTTTTTTTCCCACCGTCGAGACCATTCTTCGGTAGGCGATATATAGTTGATGATTTCAATCCAGCAGACAACCCCTTCGATATTCTATAATCTCCAGTTTGGTCAATATCAACCATGTCAACTATTATGGCTACCGAATCCAGCAACACCACTGCCACTTCTTCATTTTCTGCAGGGCCTAAGGTATCCCTTTCAGGTCCTAATGTCTCGTACTTTTTAAAGTTGACAGAAACCAATTATTTGCTATGGATGAGACAAATGGAGCCTTTTCTCCATGGGCATGATTTTATGAAATACGTTGAAGGTACTTATCCGGCTCCTAGTCAGATACTTCCCACAGAAGATGATCAACCTGCACAAGTTATCCCTGCATTTCTCCCATGGTATCGTACAAATCAACTTCTTGTTAGTTACCTCACTGCAACGCTCTCTGAATCCATTCTTGGAATGGTTGTGGGTACCTCTACCTCACATGACACTTGGGATTGCCTTAGGTGCCATTTTTCTCAGCAATCTTTGGCTAACTCTGAAAACATTCGGTTCCAGCTCATTTTCATCACAAAGGGATCAAAGCCTATTTTTTATTACCTACAAGAAGCCAAACGAATGGCTGACTCGTTGGCTTCGATCGGTGAACCAATGTCCAATATGGACTTGGTTTCTTCGGTTCTCCACAGACTTAGACCTGATTATTCTATGATTGTCACTGCCCTACTCAACTTCCCACCTTTACCTGTTTTTCCAAACTTGCGAGCTCGTTTGCTCTTTTTTGAAAGTCAAATTTTTTCATCAGCTGCAGCCGAGCCTAGTCACTCAGATAGCTCTCCTAACTACCCAGAATCGCCCACAACAACATTCAAATCCAGGAAACCCACAGAATAGGACCAATCAAGGCAACAATCAAAATAATAGGAACCAGAACCGGATGAGGAGTAGGAACAATGGCAATTGGAATAATAGTCAGTTCAACAATGGTCACAACAACCACTGGAGTCGCGGACAATGGAACAATGGGAATAACAACAACTGGAATCGTAGCCCTAATTACATGAACAATGGCAATTGGAACTACAATTAGGCCAACATGAGTATTTTAGGGAAGTCTCCTTTCCAGACGTTCGGTGGGATTGATCATCTTTCTTCTGGCTATTCTCTGCAATACTCGATTCCAGACACTCTTCAAACTACTTTTGCAGGTCTTCAAATATCGCAACCAACTAATCCTACTTGGTACCCAGATACTGGTGCCACTTATCACATGGCGGGTACTTGGCAATGGTGACAAGCTTGACATATCCCAAACGAGTAGCATTCCTATCACTTTAGGGTGTAATAAGTTTCAGTTAAATAACGTCTACCATGTTCCTTCTATGCGTAAAAATTTATTATCAATTGCAAGTTCACCGCAGATAACTTTGTTCGAGTTTTATTTGATCCGTATAGTTTTCATATTTCTGACTTACATTCGGGTGTTCCATTATTTCAGGGCCAATGTAGGGAGGGGTTATATCCACTTTTACTATCTTTACCTCCTCCAGCACCATCAGCCTTTTCATCTCAGTTGTGGCACAACCGATTGGGGAATCCCAATGGCAAAGTTTTATCTTTTTTATGCTCAAATAAAATGTTAAGTATGAATTTTCACCTCACACATGATTTTTGTAAAGGGTGTGCGTTGGGTAAATCCACACACCTTCCTTTTACAACTCATGAAATTCATGCTACTATCCCTTTTTATCTTGTGCATTCTGATGTGTGGATGTCCCTGGTTACTTATGTTTCTGGTTTTCGTTATTATGTTATATTAACTGATGATTACTTTCATTATACATAGCTCTTTCTTATGAAACGTAAGTCAAAAGTTTTTACTCACTCTCAAACGTTTTTAGCGACTGTTAAGAATATTTTCAGTAGTTCGATTAAAATTTTCCAAAGTGACGGTGGAACTGAATATACAAACCACCAATTTTCATCACTTTGTCGTGATCTAGGCATTCATCATTGTATGTCTTATCGTCACACTCCTCAACAAAACGGTCTTGCTAAGCGCAAGAATCGACATATTGCGGACATGGCCCGCACCATGATGGCTACTTCTCATACTCTTAAATTATAGGTTGAAGCAGTGTCTACCGCGGTTTATCTCATTAACCGCCTCCCCACTCTACTTCTTCATTGGGCTTCCCCCTTTTCTCGTTTATTTGGTCGGTCACCTACTTACTCAGACCTCCGCACCTTTTGTTGTGCATGCTACCCGCATTTAGAGGATTATGTTTCTAATAAGCTAATGTCACGATCTGTTGAGTATGTTTTTTTAGGGTACAGTTCACAACACAAGGGCTACAGTGTCTTAATCCAAGTAATCGCCGGGTTTATATTTCACGTCATGTGAGATTTGATGAGCTGCGATTTCCTTTTGCTCAGTCTCCACAACCTTCTTTGGCACCTACAGATTCCCAGTATGTGGAAATGGAGTTTGTTCCAGTTGTTACCTCACTAGCTCAGCCAATTATAGTTCCGTCTACGATTCCTCAGCTAGACCAAGCACAACCAGATCTAGCACATTCGGATCCAACACTTCCAGATGCACCACAACCAGATCAAACTCGACCAAATTCTATTCCGTATACTCATATTTTACCTAATCGCTTCTTTCCTTTTTATGGACAGACATATCAGCAATCTATTCAGCGCCCGACAGTATTGCTTCATGTTGTATCACCTCCACCAGAGAATACTCCATCTGACCATATAAATGTCCCAACATCTAACGTACCTTTTGGCCCTCCAGCTCCAGTTGTTCCTACCTCACAACTTTCAATGACAACCCGGTTGCGTGATGACATTAATTGTCCGGTGCTTCGTACAAATGGTACAGTGTGATACCCTCTTTCTAAGGCTCTAGCAGCTGAGCTTGCTGCTCCAATGCCTGAACCCACTTGATATACCCAAGTTGTCTGTGATCCGTAGTGGCAGACAGAAGAGTTCAATGCTCTTCTTAAGAACCAGACTTGGTTTCTTATTCCACCTTCCCCATCTCAGAACACCGTTGGTTGTAAATGGGTATTCAAGATCAAATGCAAGTTTAATGGCAGTATTGAGAGATACAAGGCACGACTGGTTGCCAAAGGCTTTCATCATAAGGCTGGCGTCGATTATGATAAGACTTTTAGCCCTGTGGTTAAACCCACTACTATCCGAACTGTGTTGAGTGTGGCCGTAAACAGTGGATGGGCTTTGCATCAGCTAGACGTCAAGAATGCATTTTTACATGGATTCTTGAAAGAAGAGGTTTATGTCTCAACCACCAGGTTTTGTTGACCCACAACAACCTCATCATGTTTGTCGGCTTCAAAAAGCTATTTACGGATTGAAACAAGCTCCCCAAGCCTGGTTTACTCGTTTCAGCTCTTTCATTCTCCGATATGGCTTCATTCAAAGTAGAGTAGACCATTCATTATTTATTTATCGACGCGGTTCTCAAATTATGGTTCTCCTATTGTATGTTAATGACATCATTCTTACCGGGAATGATCCTTCTTTTATAGGGTCTTTTACTTCTTTGTTAGGGAAGGAGTTTGAGATAAAGGACTTGGGACAGCTGCACTATTTTCTTGGTCCAGAGGTTATTTCTCTTCAACCTGGGTTGCATCTATCCCAGACCAAGTACACAGTTGATCTTCTTCAGCGTAGTAATATGCTAAAGTGCAAACCATGTTCCACTCCTCTTCCAGCTAAGTCACAACTTTCATCTCTTGAGGGTGATTTGTTGACTGACGCAACTGAATAACGGCATCTCGTTGGCTCCTTGCAATATCTTACTCTCACTCGGCCAGATATAGCCTACGCAGTTCAGCATGTGGCTCAGTTTATGAGTGCTCCACATATTCCTCATTTAATTGTTGTTAAACGCAAATTGCGCTACCTGAAAGGTTCGATTGAGTTTGGAATTGCGTTCATCCCCTGGTCCACAAGCTCTCGTTGTTTTCTCTGATGTTGATTGGGCAGGTTGTCCTGACACTAGACGTTCCACGTCTGGTATCTGACATTTTTGGGCCCTCATCTTATCTCATGGAGTGCTAAGAAGCAACCAACCGTGTCTCGCTCTAGTGTTGAAGCTGAGTATCGGTCTCTTGTTCTTTCATGTGCCGAGTCTATTTGGATTGCTTACTTGCTCTGGGAGTTGCATCAACCCATTCGGGCACCTATTACTATGTATTGTGACAACCTCAGCACCACATATATGGCCTTTAATCTCGTCTTTTATGCACAAACAAAACACATAGAGTTAGACTATCATTTTGTTCGAGACCGGGTTGCTTCTGGAAGCCATCGAGTGCAGTTTGTTCCTTCTATTGACCAAACAGCTGATCATCAAACTAAAGGTCTTCATAAACAATACTTCCAATGGCTACGTTCCAAACTTGTCTATTTACGACCGTCAAGTTTGAGGGGGAGTGTCTAAGCTACTAGTAACAGCTCTTAGTTACTGCTATAACAGTTTTGTAACAGCTCCTAGTTACTGCTGCATAACAGCTCCTACTTATTGATATAACTAACCACTTAGTTATTGTTGTATAACAACACTTAGTTAATGTTGTAACAACTCTTAATTAGCCTTGTAACAACCACTTAATGGCTCTTGTAACAGCTCTTTGTAAACTCTATATAAACCTTCATAGATAGAAGAATAAAGCAAGCAACATTTCTAATCCATTCAAAACTCATCTATAAATCGCCTGTAAAACGTAGCCAACCCATGAAAGCTCCGTACCTGTGTCGCCGTAGTAAGAACTGGCCAATTCATAATTGTATCCACCTTTTCTTCTCTGACGAAATAACATACCCCAAAAACCGCACTAAGTCAACGAGTTGAGAACACTTCTTTAACTTGAAAATTAAGCGGTGTTGTCGTAAAGCCTGTAACACTCTCTCCACATGAACAAGATGCTCCTCTCTCGTGTGGCTATGAATGAGAATGTTATCGAAGTATACCACTACAAACCTCTCTGCAATACAGTCTCATAGAACCTCCGTCATCAAACGCATAAATGTGGAAGGAGCGTTAGAAAGTGCAAAAGGCATAACCAACCACTCGTACAGACCATCCTTGGTCTTAAATGTTGTCTTCCATTCATCCCCAGGCCGCATGTGAATCTAATAGCCCCCGCTCTTGAGATCGAGTTTGGAAAAAACTTCGCCCCATAAAGATCATCAATAATATCCTCTAATCGTGGAATAGGAAACATGTACTTCACCGTGATTTTATTGACTGTCCTGCAATCAACAGACATCCGATTTTTCCCGTCCTTTTTGGGGAACAATAGGGCTGGAACAGCGACCGGGAACATACTCTCTTAGGATCCCTTTAGCACATAACTCCGCAACCTGCCTCTGTAATTTTGTATTTGTATGCTCCGCTGGAGCCATATGGTAATAGGGCAAATTTGGTAACGGACCCCCGGGATCAACTCAATGTTGTGTTGAATATCTCAAAACGGAGAATCGTCAGAAACTGTTGTAGGAGCTGTCGACATCGCACATAGCAAAGCGTGGCAATTCCCTATTTTCTTGCTTCTATTAGGAAACTACTTGGCTTCGTAACTGGAGTCTCCTCAGGCGGTAAACCCACCCATCTCTGTCGAACTCCCCGCCACATAAAAACATACACATTAGGACGCCCTATGTATATCGCATTCCTCTCCCACTATCAAAACTTGCCCAACAGTAAATGACACGTCCATTTTGATAACAGTACATAATATGGATTCTTCATACTCACCCATCTTAATCTTCACACGAGACGATATAGTACCGTCAGCTTTCCTAAAGTACCATCCTTTTGTAACCAACTCATCGTGGCGACCTTAGGATGGGGTACAAGTGTCAGTCGTAGCTTATCAGCCACGCTCACTGATATGAGATTATCCGTCGAACCCCAATCAATAATCTTGTCCAAGCCCTTCTATGCGGTATCCACATGCGTACAAAATAACGCATGTTTCTTCCAATATTCAATGATCTTAGAACTTGTATCGTCGCCCTTCATAAGTGACCCACATAGCATTAGTGCTCGCCTTGGCACTCCCTTCTTCACCTGTTGATGGGGTAATGGTTCCAATGTAATCGCCTCTCCCAAACATCCTTGAGGCGTCTCTTTCTCTTTCCGTCGGTATAGCCGGTGGTCGTAGGACCCCGTCGGCGTACTCATGCGAAACTTGACCTACCGCGACCTTCTTTTGTGTACCCTCGTCCCTTGCTGTCGACCCCACTGGGTCGTTTTCCATCGCGGCCGGCCTCGGCGTGTTTCCGTCAGGGATTGTTGGCGCTTTCTCTCTCTGACAGCCCATCCATTTAGTAGTTCGGGAACCCCTTCATCATCGATCGCTTTCGAATTCGTGTCGGAATTGTTATTTGGGGTCGTTCCCAAACCCCATATTTTCCAAATTCGTGATATAGGTTTTGGGGTGGTGTTGATTTTTTTTTTAGGCTTCATAATGTTCGAAATCGTCAATCGGGTGAACTTCTCACATTAATGTCACGACCCTATCGTGGGACTTTGATCGAGAACCTTTCAACATCTCCGTATTCCCCGCCTATAACATCAATCGCACGGTGACTTCCTCTCTGTCGTCTCCTTGTAATGGTTCATCTTCAAGCCTACTCTATCGAATCCTCCGTCACAACACCCGCCTCTAACCTTGCAATTTCGACAATCGCCCGTACATACATAGAAAACCTAGAATCGTTCATGGCTCTGATACCAATTACCAAGTTTACACAAACTGCACTTGCGGAACCTTAAAATCAATTAATTGAAAAAACTAGGGTTTCTAGAGTTACCAACAAACTCTCACCAAAAAAATTAACCCTTTCTCTCTAGATAATCCCTAACATATATAGCTAAAAAGACTACGGGCAATCGTGGGTATACGACCCATGATCTATCACTTACTGGCCTTAAGGCCAATCATATGAAGCCTGCTCTTTATTTTTCAAGTGATGGGGAAGAAAGGGATATAGTTTGTTGTATCCTTGGTTTCTTTGAGGAAACCTTGTCTTTCAGATATTTGGGGATCCCTCTTATATCTACAAGGCTCTCTGCCAAAGATTGTAACCCTCTCATTGACAAGATGACAGCTAGATTGCTGAACTGGACCAACAGATTCCTTACATTTGCAGGGAGGCTTCAGCTTATCAAGACTGTTCTCTTAAGCAATTTAACTTCTTCTTTTGGAAGGTGAGCTTAAATTGAAAAAAGAATTATGTACAAGGAGGGTGGTCTTGGCAGCTATTATGAGGCAGACTTTTAAAATTTAAGCGAACTAACTCCTTTATGCTCCCTAAGTTGGTTGTTACTTGTTAGCAAGATTGAGTTTATATGTTCTAAATTTTTGTGGCATGGGCATAGCACTAAGAAGAAAGCTGCTCCTCTAGCTTGGGAGAATTATGTTTATCTCACCAAAGAGGGTGGTCTTGACAGCTATTATGAGGCAGACTTTCAAAGAAGCTAGCAAGCAAGATGGTCCTTGGGCTAAATGGGTGGAGATTAACCTGCTTAAGAAATAGAACTTTTGGGAAATGAAGATCCCTAATGAGTGCACATGGTCCAGGAGAATGATTAGTTCACTCTGCATCTCATAGGTGATGGTAAGATACCTTGTTCTGGAAAGATCCAATAGCATAAGATGGGCATTTGTAAGGAGAGATACAAACTCCAAGTTCATGGTGTCTTACTTTAGAGATAATATGCCTACCCCCTGGAACTGCCATCATACAGCCTCAGTTATTAGAAGAATTATCTCCAGGCTTGAGTTTTTTTGTATTATTCATTTATTTAGAGAGGCATACAGATGTGCTGACTTCTTTGCCTCCATTTCAAGTGTAATAGGTGAAAGTGTTATCTACCCCACCTCCTTCCCTCCCCAGCTTTGTATAATTATAGAAGAGGATGCTTAGGGCAAAAAATACTTGAGAGTCCACTTGTAATTGTACATTTTTGTGAAGTAATATAACCTGGTCCATGGGGTCCTGCCTAATCACAGTCAGCCAAGCAGAAAAAATGTATTAATAATCTTAATGGAACTGAATATTTCTTCCAACACTACAAGTAGTTATCTTTTGGAGAAGGCACAATGCTCTTGGACAATCATCAGATATATGCAACCTCACACCAAACAATTGCCAAGTCAAATTTCGGACCCACAAGAATAAGAGTAATAATCATTCTTAAATTAATTTCACACTACCAAAACAACAAGAAGTTATTGAGTGCAGAGCTAATAATGAAACCATGAGATAAGAATGAAGAGCATACCTGCAAGAATTAATGGAGACTGTGGGCATCCTCTGAGATCAGTTCCATGTCCACAATTATGACATTCGACTATGTACGATGGCACTGAAAAGTTTCAGAAGCAATCTTAGCAAAAAAATATAAGATAGGAATTTGACCGTGATATCGTATAAATTGATAGGTCGTGAGTCGTCGCAACCACAACCTATGTGCGGTGCGTTCCTACGTGACCGATCTCTGAGTAGTTTCCTTTATTAGTTTATTTTATTTTATTCTAGAGAATAATCTAGATTAGGATAAATCTTGGTAGTTTCCTTTTTATTGGGGTGTAGAGAAAAGGTGGGGATCTCCTATATTTAGGAGAATCTTAGGAGAGAGTTAGGCAGTGTTAAGTTTTGAGAGAAGAGAGAACCCTAGAGAGAGAGAGATGAAGAACTTGTAGTCGTAGCTTTTGATTGAATAAAGATATCGTTTATTATTTATGTTTGAGAATCGCTTCCGCATACGTAGTTTATAACAACTTGGCATCAGAGCGAGTGAAAGATCTGGGATTTTTTTTTCTTTTCGATACGAGATGGGAAAGAACACGAAGAAGCTAACACAGGGAGAATGAATCACGAGTTTAGAGAGCAAGTTGGATGCTATGACGGTTTTGTTGGTAAATCTCAGCAACAAATACCCTAAAGTTGACGAAAAGCGTAGTGATGCCGAACCGAAAGACTTGGGTAACGCAACAACGGGTCGAGGTTGGGGAATCCTATTAGGAGTATTTAAGCGGGATGCACGGAGGAGTGGTGTTGATTCCTTAAATCCAACTCCACTTCGAGTTGTAGGGCGTGGTACAAACAAGGGTTTTTCTGGTGTGAAGGAGACGAACTACGACTCGGATGACGAAAACGAAGGTAGGGGATTCAGCAACCCCTTCGCTAAACTCATTATTGATGTTGAAAGCGTCGATAAGTTCGCCGACTCCCAAGACGAGGAGGGTTTCGAGCAACGACGAGTACAAAACCAAAATTCGGCATCGTTTGGCCTCGGTAACAATACCGAAGAGGTAGTTGACAACCTAAAATTTTTTGGAGCGTTACCAATGTTATGTCAGTTCTGTTTGACGAGAGGGATCAGCCAGAATCATAGACAACGCGCGAGAGAGAAATCACGTTCTAAACACAAAATCCGACCAACAGAGTGGTCGCAACCACTGGGGATTCAATGGGCAAGATTTCGTGATCGAAGGAGGTGGGCACATTGAGATTGGTCGACCAACATCGTCTAGGGCTCAGGAGGGAATCGGAGAAGAATCAGTTTTACAACACATGCAAGGCATGCGTTTTGGCACACATCACAGTGGCACGGGGCAGGGCATTGAAGGCACGGAACAGGGAGTACCAGGGAGTACGTGATACTGGGCAGGGCACAAATACATATGGCATGCCTCAAGGCGTGCATGGCACATATCTTGGCACAGGAAGACAAGTTGTAAGTACATCACATGTGAAGCACGTGAGTACTTTACCTTACTTAAGCTTGGACCATACCACAAATTTGAATTCAAATGGAGGGGCCCAGCTCACTATAACCCATCTTCCTCTCCCATCAGTTGCAACAATGACTGCCTCCACTCCAACCATGACTATAACCCCCACATCCAGACCTCCTGCCATTACCCAAGCACGGGGAGCAGCCCCAACAATGAGCGACACCATACCGGTTCCCCTAAATACTTCGACAACTCCACGACAAACAATCCCACCATTCATACCGAAAATTCCACAAATTCGTCGACAATTTTTAGGAGGTTCACATTCGGGGTTTCACCAACAGCAACAAAACTTTGGCTTTACACAAGGATACAATGGAAATCATGAGTTATACGGGGCTCCGCTACCGATTAGCCGACCAGTTTAAGATGGAAATTATTGGGGCGACAATGGAGAGCATGGAGGGTACAATAGAGGGTACGCAGATAGGTATGTGACGCCTTTTGAGAGGCAAGGGAGGGGTCATGGCGTGCAACCCAATAATTTTATTCCACGAACCCGCAACGATGGACTTCGCAGTGATTCAGAGATTGAGGGTCGTTGTTTCCAAACACAAAACCAGGGCGATAAAATTGCTAGCACGTTGGCTTCTGCACTTCGGACTGTAGGACAAGAGGTGAAGCTTAACATTCCAGAGTTTGATGGTAAGGTCGATGCTTTTATGGATTGGCTTAACCGGGTTGACAAGATTTTAGCGTATAAACGTTATGGGGATCCCAAAATAGTGGTTTTGATTGAGACCAAATTAACTGATTATGTATTAAATTGGTGGGATAATTTACAAAAGATGCGGGCAGATGCAGGGTATGCATATATTACTGATTGGGCATCTATGAGGCGAGAACTGGTACATAGGTTTATCCCGATGTCTTATAAAGAGAATAGTTTTACAAAACTTCAAGGTTTGCGACAAAAGCTGAAGATGGTATATGAATAGACCAATGAATTTTACCTTCTCTCCTCCAAAGTTGTTACATTTGAGACAGAGGCACAAAAAGTTAGCCGCTTCAAAACCGGTCTATCTAAAAAGATTTAAGATGAGCTTACTTTGGTCAACGTGTATTCCATTGCTGAAGCAGTTGAGATGGCCAAGCGGGCGAAAACAAAACTCAAACCAGCAGCGTATTCTTCTTTTACTTCTCTTGCAATGACAACCACGGCATCAACCACTATAACTCCAAAAACCACAGGGATGACAAATTCAACGATATGTTACAATTGCAGTAAGATGGGTCATATGAGAAGAGAATGCCCCAATCCTAGGAAACCCATTGCACTTTTGTCACAGCATCTTCATGATCATATCGATGCGGCCCTCGAGCAACTATTGAGTGAAGACTACGGTGATGTAGAGGTTCTAGCTAATGATTTTCATCTTCCCTGAATTCGCGGTCAAATTCTTCTAAGAAGGGGAGAGTTGATAGGTCGTGCGTCGTCGCGACCACGACCTATGTGCGTTCTTACATGACCGATCTCTGAGTAAATTCCTTTATTAGTTTATTTTATTTTATTCTAGAGAATAATCTAGATTAGGATAAATCTTGGTAATTTCCTTTTTATTGGGGGTGTAGAGAAAATGTGGGGATCTCCTATATTTAGGAGAATCCTAGGAGAGAGTTAGGCAGTGTTCAATTTTTAGAGAAGAGAGAACCCTAGAGAGAGAGATTGGAGAACTTGTAGTCGTAGTTTTTGATTGAATAAAGAGATCGTTTAATATTTATGTTTGAGAATCGCTTCCGCATACGTAGTTTATAATAAAAATAAAGATTGGATTAATAGATATATATATACATAGTATTAAATGATTAACATAGAACATTGGGTATGTAATTCCTTCAACAATGTAACTATGATTGGTTTTATCTTTGATTCCTATAGATGTAATAGACGTATGTTTAATTATCCCAAGGCATATGAAGTTGCTCATAAATAACTAAAATATTTCAAGGAGAGTACATAATGGTTTCCTTAATATATTAAGGAATTATTCTATATCAATTGGCACTTGAAGAAGTCAAAGAAAACGATATCAACCATGTATACAAACTATATCAAGAAATATTGGACTGATTATATCATATAGAATTTGGAATCTGGCATGATACACCGGCTTTATATGTATATGAACTGCTAGGGATATCTTTATGTTTATGGCATTGAACTGTTTAATAATGCATAAATGATTATAAAGTCATATACCAGCTCAAATATTTAATCCTGGACGAAAAAGAAAAACCATCTTGAGAACTCACTATCAGGAGATGAAGTCTGTTTGGATGCATGCCGCCAGGGGTCCTGCGAGCCATTTGTGAAGACTATCTTGGAACCTGTAAGAATAGCAAGTCCGGAGAAATATTTCAAACTGCTGATGCAAGCATAAGTTAAACGGTGAACGTGTAGCCACGATATGCTACTGTTCCACAACAGAATATCTACTTTTTTTAGCTAAGGTACTAACTGCATTAAAAAAAACTATGATTACAATAGTTATTATGAACAGAATACAGTCTCTTAAGGGACTCTATGACAAAAGTTTTGGAAACAATTTAAGCTGGGCTGTAATACTATTAGGGAACGGATTCCTAGACACTAAAAAATGGAACACTAAACAAACCTTAAATCCCAACCATTCAAATGTGTAGTTGAGATTAGAAGAATAACTTTCTTTCTCTCTTTTCACATGTCTCAATATCTCTCTATTATTGGGAAGTTCAAATTTGATTCCTCAAATCTCTCTCACCATCCCTGTCACTATATTTCTCTCTTTCTCTCTCTCCCGCTCTCTTTCTCTCTAATCTCCCATTAGAGATTCAAAATTTCATAGTCGAAAATTAGTGTTTATCCACCAAAGATATAAACTTCACCAAAGATTTAGATTATATTTCAATCGCTTCAATATTTCTTTCGCATCAATTTAACCTCAATTCGATCCTCCATTCATATCTCTCTACCGACTCTCTTTCCTTCGATATAAAACAATGCTCATTGTCTCACCAAAGATCGAAGCTTTCTCTCTCACTCGCGATTCCTTGGCGACCGGTTACCAGAGATCTTCTCACCACAACGCGATTCTTTGACTACCTCGTTACTAACATCATTGTCTCTGGTAACTTTGATCATCATACATTGTGGTTGCCTCTTCTTCATCCCAAGTATCTGTTAAATCGAAAATTCAATAAGTTTGGGGAGTATTCTGCATTGTATAATCCGAAATTGTCGAATAATGCGTGAATTGCCAAAATTGTCGAATTATGCATTGATCGACAATTTTGTGGAGTGCCAAAATTGTCGACATCTGCATTAACTAACAATTTTGCACATTACCAAAATTGTCAAATTATGCATTAATCGACAATTTTGTGGAGTGCTAAAATTGTCGACATCTGCATTGATCAACAATTTTGTACAGTGCGAAAATTGTCAAATTATACATTGATCGAGAATTTAGTAGTGCCAAAATTGTCGAATTAGCATTGATCGACAATTTTGTGAGTGCCAAAATTGTTGAATTATGTATTGATCAACCATTTTGTGACAATCAAAATTTCTATTTTAAACTTTTATTATTTTTCTCAAAGAAAACATTAGTGTGGCATAGGTCTTCAAGTACCACAAACATTGTTGTCTTCTCCCAAATTTTGTATTTAATTACAACTTCGACAATATATCACAAACCTCCACATGATAGTCTGATCTTAACAAATAACAATAAGTTTGGGTTACATAATAAGTATGGGTAGTCAAAAAAACAAGGAAAAGACCAGTGCAGATGATCCTCACCATTAGATCACCTCGTCTATCTCCTTCACATGCACTTGAAACAAACTGTCCGTAACTCGGTGGTCAGAGAAAGCAATTGCCACAAAAACCATAGATGGCATTAGCGAATGAACCAAGTATACGAACCCAAGTTTGCACCAATCATCATGCGGCATATCTATCGTAAGGCCAACCCTAAAAACAGATAGTCCTCTTGGTTAGTAAGAAAAACAGTAGGTTGGATTAATTAATTTTCTATTAAGCAGGAATCCATTTGTCGATTACTGCCTCAATCGATAAATCAAGTTTATGAAATTATCGATCAATGAATATAATCATCGACAAAATCCTAGATCATCAAAATGCCGATTATCCGGTTTATTGATTATCCTTTACCGATTACTACTCCAACTCACTATTAAGAGAGAGACTTCAAAAATGAGGTTTTCTTATTGAGCGAGAGAAAGATGGAGAGGTACGCAAAAGTGGGATCTTTGCACTCAAACCCCAAATTTGAACTTAACTTTAATCTATCGTAGACACAAACAGATCTCTGCAACCGTGTTTAATTACAGACGAAGAGATCAAAACAAGTAGGAAGGAGAGATCGTTCTTCATTGATTTAGAAAGAGAGAGTGTGTGTTAGAGAGAAAGAGACCGAGTGCATATCCGAAAAAACAAGGTGTGAGAGAGAGAGAGAAATGGTTTTGTTTGAGTGATGTGAAGAGAGAAAGAGAAAGAGAGTTATTCCTCTAATCTCAACCACACATTTGGATGGTTGGGATTTAGGGTTTGTTCAGTGTTCCATTTTTTAGTGTCTAGGAATCCGTTACCATACTATTAAACCCATCTTCAAACTTTACGGTGTTGGTAAATTGAGATAGTGCTTTCGAAAGTAGGTCTGCCAACAAAGTTCCTGTAACAAAAGCTCTTTTATAGGACTTACTTAAAGCGGGTGTAGCTCTGCCTATCTCTACCCATTTATTAACACACTTTTTCAAGATTTCTACACTTTTTAAGCCAAATAAAAATAAATATTTTTTTAATATTAAACACTATTAGAGAAAAAAAAGGTTGAAAACTGTTTTGTTGCCTTACCAAAACAGTTTTTCTCAACGCTTTCGCACAAAGTGCTATGAGAAAAAATCACTCCAAATCAATAATTATTATATCTCCACAAAATAAGAATATCCCATGATCAATCAAAAGTTTTCACCAAATAGGGCCAAAAAGAAATAGGGGGGAAATGCAACAAAAAATAATAATTGATAAAGAAATACAGTAATCGTCAACCCTCAGTGAAATGAAAGTCTGCAATATACTTATAGTCGATCAACGACCTTCCTTAGAATATAAAGAGCAAACATAAGAACTTCTAGAGTAACAAAGAGACCAGATATGTGCATTTAATTTAATTCTGCAATGAAAAGAAATATCTAGAGCTATATATTTAGATAGGTTAGAGTGTTTACCAGCAATGTTTGTTCCTCCGTAGTATATGTTTGTGGCATCCACATCAGGGTATATGCCTTCACCAAAAACATTCTTGCAAAGATCCAAATGGTACCTAAAATAGCACGAGATTCGAGAATTTAGTATGCATAATAAAAGGCAAAACTGAACAATGTACATAAGGAAGTGTTAACAATACGGTTTCCAATGATTTATCATAATAAACAAGTCTGTGTCCCTGTCAGGGTGTGGCAAAACAGGCTCCAAGCAGATTTCAGACCAGCAGTTTGATGCAAAGTACATGCTACAGAACAGTGTCATGTTTTGACAACAAGATAGAAGAATGCCTTGGTCTAGATTGTGTTTAAGGTACCGAAGAGGAAGTGTTAACAATACGGTTTCCAATGATTTATCATAATAAACAAGTCTGTGTCCCTGTCAGGGTGTGGCAAAACAGGCTCCAAGCAGATTTCAGACCAGCAGTTTGATGCAAAGTACATGCTACAGAACAGTGTCATGTTTTGACAACAAGATAGAAGAATGCCTTGGCCTAGATTGTGTTTAAGGTACCGAAGTACTCGTAGAGCTGCTTCAAGGTGTGGTTTCCTTGGTTGACTCATGAATTGACTAAGTAGGTTCACGGAAAGGACAATATCAGGCCTGGTTATAGTAAGGTCAATAAGGCGTCCAACCAGCCCATGATAAACTGTTGGGTCGGAAAGAATGCCATCCTCGCTTGAGCTAAGTTTAAGGTTTTGTTCTATCGGGAAAGGGGCTGGTTTAGCTCCAATTAAACCTGCATCTTGTAATATCTCAAGCGTATATTTTCTTTGTGATAAGCAAATGCCTTCAGAAGAGTGGGTAGCTTCGATTCCCATAAAATATTTTAAGGAGCCAAGATCTTTGATATGGAATCATTGTTGGAGGAACGATTTGAGATCCGCGATAGCTTGAGCATTATCCCCGGGGATAATGATGTCGTCAACATATACAAGAATACAAGTAAACCCGCGAGAAGACCATTTTGTGAACAAGGAGTAGTCGGCTTTAGATTGCTGAAACCCAGCATCTTTGAGACTTGTCAGGATTTTAGTGAACCACTGTCTATTTGCTTGTTTAAGGCCGTATAACGATTTTTTAAGGTGACACACTCGATGCTCACCCTTTCGAGAAAATCCAGGTGGAATTTTCATGAAAACTTCATGTAAATCTCCGTGTAAGAAGGCCTTATGTACATTCAGTTGATGTAGACCATTTATGAATTGAAGCAACTGCAATAAGGCTTCGAACCGTGACTAGTTTTGCCACCGGGGCAAAGGTCTCGTGGTAATCTAAGCCCTTAAGCGACTAAACAAGCTTTATATCGTTCAATGGATCCATCGGAACGATACTTGACTTTATAAACCCATTTGCAACTAATAGCCTTTTTATATTATGGCAAGGTGGTTAAGATCCATGTCTTATTGGTTTCAAGTGCTCAGAACTCAGTTTTCATTGCTTCCCGCCATTTTGGATTTTGTACAGTCTGTGAAAAGAGGTAGGTTCGAAAGTCGAAGATATAGCTGAAACAAAATTCCAATGGGAAAGAGATAACTTATTGTATGAGATATGGTTAGCTAAAGGATGGCGAGTACCTTTTGTTGAACATGTGCACAAAGATGACGATGGAGGGTTGCTAAACAACTCAGGTGATGTTTTTGGAATTTCGGTAACATTGTCGTCCAGGTAAGGGGGTTTGCGAATCCTCTTGGATGAAAGAGGATTTGGATTGGGCACATTGTTATGAGGTGAACCCGTAGTAATCTAGTCATGAAGGTTAGGTTGGTTATTAGCCAAGTTTGGTATTATAACCTCGGAGTTAGGAGTTGGTTCTTGGATTTGAGGCTCAGGTATTGAGGCAAGGTCATGAGTTGGTGAAGGTGGTGATGTATTATGGTGGATGGGAGAAGTATTTGAATTCTTTGTGTCATGAACTGCTAATAGGAAAAGAGATGTCGAGTTGTGATTTTTGGAAGATGCTAGAAAATCGACATATGGAAAATTTTGTTCGGGAAAAATTACATCTCGACTTGTATTTTTTTTCTTTGTTTGGAGATTAAACACTCAATATCCTTTTTGGCCATGGGGGTATCCGCCAAGAATGCATGATCGTGCTCGAGGTGAGAATTTATCACGATTCCAAGAAAGAGTCGTTACACAACATAAGCAACCGAAGACTTATGAGGGTAGATTTGGAAAAAGGCGCCCATATGGTAATTTATTATCAAGCATTACTGTAGGTAACCGATTGATGAGACAGACGGCAGTTAAGACATATGGTGATTTATCTGGAGATCCCACTTAAGATGGGATAAATGGTTATCTATAATAACAAGTTGATAAGATAAGTCGGACTTGATCAATCAGTCCTATAATCTTTCTATAGTCCTATAATCTTTCTATAGGATTCTCTGGAGAATCCTAACAATTCTATTTTGATAATTTTAGAAGCTTTGAATAACGAGGAGATTCTTTCCTAAATTAGAATTAGAGTTTTATTTGTTTTCCTAATTAGACTAGGTTTTTATTTTGTGATGAGCCTTCTTTCTCCATAAAAAGAAAGCTCCTCTTAGCTTTAAATCTTAGGCTGGTTTGAGTAGAAAGTTATTTTCTAGGAAACTAAGTTTGGGGAAAAGTTACAAACTCTAGATTCAATAAATAAAAAGTGCGAGTTTTCTAGTTTCAATTGAGCATTCTTATTAAAATCATTTAGTATGATGTAAACTGATTACGCGGAAGCCAATAATCAAGAATAACACCAGTTTTAATAAACGAAAATTAGGTTTGTGAGGAACCCTAATTTTATTAATTAGAACCTTGTTCTGAACAAGACTACTTTAACTAAATTAACTGCATTAACAAAGAAACTAATAACCTAGACCACCCCTTTTATAAAACACAAGGGGGTTAGAATTAGAAACCCTAATTCTAATTGAAAATAGAATTCTACTTAAATAGGGAAACTGCTAATAACCTAGGCTGGGCCTCTCCAACAAGGCTTAAGTTAAAGACTAAAATACAAAGCATTAAATAAACATAGATGGTACGGTGGGTAAACGATCCTATGAGGGATGCGCCACATCAAACCATCCGTCTGAGAAGATTTTGTCTACGAAATCAAGGGGGTGGTGCTTCAGAGGGCTCACGCACGCATGTGCATCTCAGTCTCTTCGTCTTCATCCCGTAGAACGTGCACGAAATTTGTACGGTGGAAGTCTTATGGAAATCTTGAAGTCTTCCGCGGAATTTTCCGTACCCAGAGATTGTACCCAAGAGCGGGGGAACGATGTCATCACCGACATCCCTACGTCCATTGACGTCTAAAATTAAAAGCTGGAAATTTACTGTGGGCCGCTCCTCAACACCTGCTACAAAACCTTCCCAAAACGGTTCAACATATGGACATAATTCTTCATATCGGGCCATCATCTACTTTATACGGATCAAACATTTGGATGCCCCGGACTGTAATATAAGTGAATGGAACTGTTGGACGATGCCGACCTGCATCTCGTGTTCCGTACATGTTTCCTGAATCCATTGCTGTGTGGCACGATAATTGGTAGCGCTTGCTGAAGATAAATTGTCTTGTTCGACTCGGCTCGGCAATTTCATCGTACTCACTGCTGGAGGTGTTAAGTAAGTCATGTGCTTATCACATGTGGTAGAGAGTGGGTTGTGTAGTTGGGGAATAATTACTGCCTCATATTGTTCTCACCAAAATTTGAATTTTGAACAAGAAGGTGGTGGGACCTAGCTTTTAACTCTCCTTTATTACCTCCTTTCTTATCATGTGATGATGAAGTCATCTTTGACCAACCGGTACCCACAATTTATTTTGGTAAATTGAGCAACTCTTGTGTTGCATGGACCACAGTAGCCCTCGTGGTCTCTCTTGGTTCTGATCTACAACGGATCTCGCGATACGTGTTTGTAACATTGTGTGGCAGCTATTTAATATTGGGCTTCAGTCCGGGCCTGGATCTAGGCCGAATCTGGGCTTGGTTTTGATTTGGATCTGGCAATAGTTGGGCACGAGTTGGGCCTTGGGTCTTGCACGATTGGGTTTGTTGCTTCGCGGTCCATGCTAAGAAATCTGATTTTCTTAGTATCACCAGGGTTGTTGTCGTGGTTGATGTCGTGAGGGCTGACGCTAGCAAGACCTGATCTCCTTGCGGTATGGTACTACTTGCGTGAAGGTTGGTTAAATTTGTTGTATCTCCAACGTTATTTTGAATATCGATCTCTTCGCTTTCGTGAACTCCGATTTCGACGTTCAACTTTGCGAAAGGGTTGTTTAGGTCGTCACTCCTCGTGGCGACGCTTCCTTCTAGAGAGATATCGTCAGTTACGCCCAACGGAGGTAGTTGGGGGGGGGGGGGGCGGGAAAAAGGCTCCTCTACCCAAAGCCTCGAAAAGCCCTTCAAGCTTATCAAGTTTATTCGATATCCTTGCTATACCTTGAGCTAGAGTAGGTTTCTTCGTCGCGGTTCTTCCACGAGGCATATTTGCTCTTGAAACTGACTACACTTAGATCTCACGCAGCTCTGGTACCACTTTGATGTAAACTAATTACGCGGAAGCCAATAATCAAGAATAACACCAGTTTTAATAAACGGAAATTAGGTTCGTGAGGAACCCTAATTTTATTAATTAGAACCTTGTTCTGAACAAGACTACTTTAACTGAATTAACTGCATTAACTAAGAAACTAATAACCTAGACCACCCCTTTTATAGAACACAAGGGGGGTTAGAATTAGAAACCCTAATTCTAATTGAAAATAAAATTCTACTTAAATTGGAAACAGCTAATAACCTAGGTTGGGCCTCTCCAACAAGGTTTAAGCTAAAGACTAAAATACAAAGCATTAAATAAACATAGATGGTACGGTGGGTAAACGGTCCTATGAGGGATGAGCCACATCAGAGTACATAATGATCAATTGCTTCCGCTTGGTTGTTCGCATCAGTTTAAACCATTAATATAGTGATATAAAAAAAAAGATTTTTTTTTTAGAATTTATCCACTTATTTTGTGCATGTTTTGCAGTTGAATTGATTTTGTGTACATAAGTTGCGGATTGAAAAACCACTTCATGCTATAATAGGATTCAGATTTTTACCCTATGTTCTCATATTAGTTGTTAGATTTGCTATAACCCAATCCAAATGCGACATATTTCGGATTTGTCATAACCAATCCAAATCTGATTCATTTCCAATTTGCCATAAACTAATCAAATCCGATAAATTACAGAGAGGGGCCAACTCATGTTGGTTATGCTCTCTTCTAGCTTGTCAACTAACATTTCATTTATTTAGTTCACTTATTGAAGTGGGTGATGGTTTGTATGGAGAAAAAAGTAGGACGGTTTCGACCAAGGTTTTCTAAGAAGATGAATTCAGCAATTGAAGGGAAGGTGCTACCGAAATTTGTGTGAATAGGAAATAGTTTGTGGGTTGAGATGGAGAACGTGAAATACACTACCTAGAGGATTTTTTTTTCTTCTCTTGCAAGAGTCCTCGGATATGGAGTTTGACTTTGGAGATATAATAACACTTTAGGATCTAAATCATGAAAACATTGACCCTGCAAGGAGAATCTAGACCTTAACTTTATACCTAGTGCTGAAGAAGTCAAACAGACAATATTTAATATGAGTGCTGACAGTGCACCTGGACCAGATGGATTTCAAGGATTCTTTTTTTCAAAAATATTGGCAAATCATACATAAGGAGGTAAGTGCAACCATCATCTTTAAAGTGTACTATTCCTAATGGGTTCAATTCTAGATTCATAATCTTGGTCCCTAAAGAGGACCATGCAATTAAGTTAAACCAGTTCAAACCTATTTGCCTTAGTAATTTTTGTTTTTAAATCATAACCAAGATTAAGAGGCTATAAGGTTGAAGGGAGTTGCTAGCAGAGTCATCTCACTCATCAAAGTGCTTTCATTCCTAGGAACATTCAGACTAACATTTGGTTGTTCTTAAGAAGTTTGGTTTCTCTAACATTTCGTGTAAATGGATTGAATGGATTCTCCAAGTTTCTAATATATCGGTTATGTTTAATGGTGGGCCTGTGGCTTTTTTTAAAGCTTCAAGAGGACTAAGACAGGGGGATCCTCTATCCCCTCTCCAGTTTGCTTTTGCTGAAGAGATATTAAGGGGCATATCTTGGTTGAGAGATAACTATATTATTCTTCCTATGTTTACTCATAAAGGTATCAATTGCCCATCTCACCTATTCTTTGCTGATGACATTCTCATATTCTTCATTGGTGATATTAAGGGTCTGAGAGCTCATAAGAAGCTACTTGATGAATACCAACTAACTGTTGGACAAAGGAATAATCTAAACAAAAGCAAACTCTTTTTAGGAGGTATCAGGTATTTTGCAGCTAGAAAACTCTCAATTCAAAACCTGTTTGATATAAAAACAAGACAGATTTTCTGAAATTTACCTTGGTGTTCCACTGGTACAAGGTAGGATATCCACTACTTGTATTAGAAGTTTAGAACTATGATTGATAAAATAAAGAGTAGGACTAACTCTTATAAGAGGAAAATGTTATCTAGACAAGGGAAGAGTGGTTCTTGCACAGTCTGTTCTATCTAGCATGCCTATTCACAATATGTCTGCTTATAAGTGGCCTACTTCAATTGTTAAAGAAGATGAAGCTATTATAAGCAACTGTATTTGGTTTGGGGACCCGAACAAAAGGAAAGCTGTCACTGTCTCAAGAAGAGGGTGTTGGCCTTAAAAGGTAGGGAGACATAAACACTGCCATGCTTATGAAGCTAGCTTGGGCTATTGTTAAAAAAAAGGCATTTAGGCTGATTATATGAAAGCAAAGTTCTTTACTAAGCAAGGAGATATTACCACTTTATGATAAGGTTTATGATAAGATTCTGTAAATCTCATCTGGATCCTTGGCAAAGGTACAAAGGTGGATACTTGGAGGGATAGCTGGACTGGGTCTGAGGTTATCAAAGATTTGCCAGTACTAAGCCTGTAAGCCATATATTATGGAAACATCAAAAGTCCATGGTATCCGATTTTCTGTTGGAGGGTTCTTGGAATCTTAATCAAGCTACACAACAACTCTTGGCCACTGCAAGAGTGGATTTGACTGACATATTTGTTTACTGTGCCGGTAATAACAAGTGTTTGAATAAACCTGACTTGCAGGGTCACTTTTCTGTGAAAGCTGCCTATGAGAACCACAACCAAATTCCCTATTTGCAGGTGGTCCAAATATTTGTGGAGGTCTAGCAATTCAACACAGGTATCCAACCTTGCCTGGAGAATATTCCAAAATGGTATCCCTACAGAAGATCTATTTCATTAACTTCTAACTGCAGTCTGTGCAAAGCTGATGTGGAAAGCACTCAACACTTTTTCTTAACTGCGCCTTCTCTCAAAATATTTTGGATTGGATTAGTAATGTTTTTAATTTCAAAATATACACATGGTCCTATCAGTCAGCATCTTTTCAAACTTGCTTCTGCTTGCAGCTCATATTTAGATGACCTATGGGTGAAATGACGTCGTGTTTGCTTTTCTTCTATATGGAGGTTTAGAAACAAGATCACACATGATGAACTTGCTCCAACTTTCAGATCTATGAAGCAATACATTCTCACTGCTATACATGCTACTGCTTCAAGATCCAAGGGTACTGTGAAGAATACAATAAGAACTCAGTGTCCTTCACAGGTTAAGAATACCTCTCAAGCATAGAAGAGCTCAAAGAGTAAGAACGTGAAAATGAGAGCCCCACTGTACAATGAAGTAAATAACTGTGATGGCTCTTCTTTAGGCAATCCTGGGATTGAAGGTTTGGATGCTACCTTCTTACACAGGTGCTGTTTCTGGTGTATTGGTTGAGCTCAAGATTGAAGATCCAGATTTGATTGAATCCTGGGAGTGTTTTGCTTTGTTTTCTGTTTCTAAAACTCTGTAAGCCTGTCTACCAGCTTCTTATTTTTTAAGCCCTGCAGGCTTGTCTGCAGCTTTCTACTTATTCTTCAATATTAATTTGCTTCTCTTTTGCAAAACCAAACAAAACATTATGCCCGTAATTGGAAGGGGAGAGAAGATCAAGAAACGGGATTGCTGAATGGTGTGAATCTAGACCTTCATTGGAGGCACACCCTTTGCTCTACAATGCTAGCGATCTTAAACATGGAAGAGTGGCCGAGTTGTACGAGAGGGAAAGAGACACGATTCATTGGAATTAACTTAAGAAAGACACGTTCATCTATGATTACGGCGGGAGGGGTTAAATTCCCAGATTTAGTAGTAAGAGGGAGAACCCTTATCATCTCGGATCCAGGGTGACTCTTTGTGGTTCTTAATTTCCTCTTGCTGAGGTTTTGTTTCTTTGCCTTCGGAGTGCACTCTCTCCAGCGAGGAAAGTTTCTAGTTTATTCTATAGACAAGCATTACCTCTTCGGAAAAAAATTACAAATCACTTATGATTTAAAAGTCATGAGAATCCACCTTATGTTGGAGGTTAAAAAAAGCACTAAAGATAAAAAGGATACATGCCTTGTGTCAACCTTTGAAGAGCGGATACTATCGTTTGAGGGCGCAATCTGGAAATATGCAACCTCAGTACAAACTTGGAACCACCATAATCGGCCACCACTGCCTTCACTGAGATCAGTCTTCTTAAGATGTTGTTGATCATATGTTTGAATGCCTTCCTGATAATTATCTTTCACATAGCTTGCATATGCATCCTGCACACACAAAAATATTGCTTACCATCACGATCAAACAACTAATGTCATATGGCATTTTGACCCAACGTTGGTCTAAATTACCACTTATGACCTAACCACAACAAATCCAATGGCACAATAACCAATAAAGATGTTAAATTTGTGGATGATTTATAGCAACAAAAAGAAGAAGAAGAAGAAGAATCTAATAAAGAAAAATATGGGAGTGACCATCCTCTGCAATTTATGCTTTTAGTCTTCGATTTTGAAAGTTATAAAAAGGGCAAGAATTTGAAGATCTAGTTGTAAGACGGATAACACTTATTCCTTCAAATTCCAATGACTTCCGTGATTCTCTTATTGAGATTTTTGCTTTTCTTTGCGTTGAGGTTGTATTTTTTTCATCTGAGAATGAACACTGATTAGTCTTTTTAAGTTTTAAGTACATATTGTTACCCTTCAAAAAAGAAATGTACACATCCTTCGCAACTTTGGTGCATGAGTTAATACAATCAATTTCCTTGAGAAGATGATCACTATATTCTTACTGGCTGATATATTTGGTAATTACTAATGGGCAACGACACTAATCTTTGAACATTATAAAAAAAGAATCCACAATGTATATTGTAATAATAACAATTTTAGCGCAACATAGAGAGACATCTAACAGGTATATAATTTTATTTTATTTTTGTAAGGTAAGCCGGTTATGGAGATCCGTAACAACTGTAACAAGCCCCAAAGGGTGAAACTCCCAAAAGGCTACAAAGCCCAAAAGTGACCACAAGTCCTAAAGAGTACATAGCCCGAAGCCCACAAGACAGCCCAAAGGCTATCCCCACAATTATCACCCCATGGGGGATCGAACTCAGGACCTCACCTGGTGGAGGCTCACACCACCACCGAACCAAGAGCTCAGGGGCACAGATATATCATATTATAAGTTTCAAGAATCTATGGTATATAGGACCAAGGTATCAAGACATTATTGGATTTTGATCCATTCATGGATGTCAGGCTAATTAAAAACACAAATTTATTGCCAGGAGAAAGAAGCATACCAGCAAATTCTTTCCAGATTTTTTTGCTTCGACAAGAGGGGAACAAAGCGCATCTGGGTTACCGTACTGAAACTGAAAAGAGTGGGAACGCATTAGTTCCTGATATTAGAATAACTTTCTGAAACAATAACTTAGATAAAAAGATAGATAATGATTACCGCAGTAACTGCAGCATCTGCCAAAAAGTACAAAAAATCGCCATCAATTTTAAGCTGCAAATAAAAAAAATCCAGAAGAAAATTGAGGATTTTAAGCACAATATTTTAAATATCAAAAAGAAGATTGCCACATAACATAGATATAAAGAAATGTGAGACAACAATAAGAAGAAGCTACACTTAATAAACGATAGTTGAAGGAAAACCAATCTGTGGGATTGGGTCAGGAACAGATTTGAGTCAGATATGTAAAAAGGAAATAAAAGTGGATACGATGGAAAATGATAGATGCCAAATAAGCGTTATGATATTTTTCTTCTCCGTGAAGAACTGGTTCATTCAGATAACAGTCACCTTTTGAAGTGAATCTGATATTAGGATGTATGATAGACGTCGAGTTAGTGTTCACATAATTTCCTCTTGCCAGTGAAGAAATAATTCTGAGAAAACAAGTCACCCTTTCAATTGACATGGGCATATCTAAAAGTCACCCAATGTTAGGAATCAATACTTTGAACAAGGCTGGCCAAAAATCAACATCAATCGGGACCCTAAATCCAATTCAATAAGACCTCGCCATCAGCTTGGTTTTTTATCACTTATGGCCCGACTAGATAACCACTGAGAATGTATATACAGTAAAGTCATATTTTATGATTCGTACCATGTACATCATATTCGCTTAAGTAAATGTGCATCATGCTTTATATTATTTCTATCTAATTGGATATGATTTGATATCGATTTGATCTAACTGTTATAGGATAAATTGGAGTGAGGTGTCGGTCTCCAAAGTTTAATCTGATAAGCTATTGAGTTGATTCTAGATACATCTGTATATATTCCAAATCTCAATAAGTGACAAGCTAGCATCTTAATTTTTCTAATGAGTACATTACATCTGTCAAAGAAGAAAGAAAATGTAAAAAGGAAGGAGAAAAGGGAAAGAAAGATAAGAAAGTGGAATTCCTCCTTAAACCTTTGAACTTACTTAAAAGAAATTAACGCGAAAAATGATTCCCAGTTATAACTAATATATATTTGATACCTCTAAACCCATTACTAAAGAGGTAAAACAAGCACACTAGTAAAGCATGACAGAATACACAACAACTAAAAAGCAACTAATGTATGGATCAATAGCGTTAGAGAAAGGGGACTGGTCTAACACTTACAGATTTACTGCATTGTACCGAATCATTACTCCTAGTAGAGTATGGGGTAACATCTCTTAGTGTACTATGAGACAACGCATGATACAAATGAACCAAGCGGAAGTAAATTGGTCCTTTTGTAACAATGTTTTAGAAGAATAATCACTCAAATTAAATAGAACTCATAAACTTTATTAGGGCACTAAAGGCCAAAAGAAAACCTAGAGAACAAATCTCACAAAAACCAACCTAAGAAAATAACCTAGAGAAGCTCTCCTTTTATAGAGAAATGAGGCTCATCGCAATTGGAAACTCAATTGAAATATGAAACGAATTACTTGTAGGAAATGACTACTACAACAAATAGGCCTAAAAACAAACATTAATAACTGCTAAAACAGACAATTAGGAGAACTTTCTAGAGAGGAATCCAAGCCAAATAGAAAAATGCCTAGGAGATCCACCACCCCATGATGGGTAGTACACACCCTAGACCGTGTCCTATCAACGTATAGTTACTAGTCGTACTTGATTTTGAAATAAGAGTATGAAATTAATCCAAATTCAACCAAATATGTACGAGTTAGTAATAATACAAATATACCTCAGATGCACCGAACAAGGCCTTCACTGCATTTCCATCTGTCAAGATTTTATCATCGACAAGTTTAGTAATTTCTTGTAATGCAGCTTTACAATCCGGACCAGCAGACACTCCAATCTGCAGTACGTAAACCAATCTGAAAGTTCATTGGGATAGATAAAAGGGTGATAGCAGAATCTGCTTGTTTTTACAAATTTATCTTCAGGTCGGGCTTGTCTATTGAGTCAGACACGAGGCCGAGTTGGGCCCGTGGTCACGTCTCACCTGCCCAGACCAAGTTGCAACCCTAAATAGTTTTATTGGTCTATGCATACGTGACTGTGGACATATATAGTTTTCACTGAACCTGTTTGTCAAATTCGGTGAAGTTGTAAACAGCAAGAACAACAGCAGAGCTTGCAAGGCTTCCGCAGACTAAATGTGGGAACTTTAAACGAAACCATGCACTAAGTGCTCCAGAGTAAGAAACACCAAAGACAAACCAGGAATTCTCAATATTTGTTCGATTGTGCTTTGCATTCAAAGATTCCTGCAGAATAATTTACAATTGGTAGTAAGAAAATATATGGATTAATAGTTTAAAACTACCTAAACAGTCACCAGAACTAACTTGGGAGAAAAAAATTAGGAAAAAGAAACTTTTCGTATTTGCTAAAAGGACCTTAAATGGCAGTACGTTATCTCATAAACCATTAAGAAACTTGAAATACACCTGATGCAGGATTAGTTAACATCGCATGAAATGCATTTTTCGTCCATATGTCATGTTTAGTTCGAAATCAAGATTATGCCCCTTTTAGCAGGGTATTTTGAATGTCATATCTCAATCAAACAAGACACGTGAAAGTCAACGAACATTTCTGTCATTCACATTCCAACTCGAAAGGTCTCCTCTAAGAAGTTTCTAAAACATAACGAAGCAGTAAATCACCTGATAATAATTGCGAAAAACAGCCAAATCAAAAAGAGCCTGCTTTGATGAGAGATATCTCAAATTCTCAGTTTCCAATGACTTGAAAGGCGAACTCTTCCCATAATACCGATGCTCAAGAGAAACCAAAGCAGCACCAAATTTTTTGGCCAAAACCTGTTTCAGAGTTTACAGCTTTTAGAAGAAGAAAAAAAACCATCGAAAGCATATGGTTATAGCAAAGCGTACAGTTATAGCAACTCAAGCACACCCGAGCTAAAGACTACTAAATTGCTTGGTGGATTCATCCAATCCGGTTAAATAACAGAATCATACACATCCCTAACTAAACTCAATTGTACTAAAATGTAGATTTTCAAATTACTACATATTGATACCAAAAAAAATCTCTAAACACACAAATGTAGGACTTACACTTGTGTAATCATTGGGAATCCCATCGCACGAAGCCTCCCCACAAATTTTCAAGAAAATGGGTCCGTCAGGAACTCGAAAGTCATCGAGAAACTCATAATACCGCTGCCCGAATTGGCGATGATCCTGTAAATTTCACCTCAAATCAGAAAGCCCCCCACCCCAAAAAAAAAAAAAAACAGATTTTTAAGCTCTTGGGGTAGCATTAATTGATCAGATTTGATGATTTCAATTGCTACTTCAACATCTAAACCTAACAAAACCATAACCAATATCAAATTAATCAAAATTAGAAATAAGTTCAAGAGATATAAAGAGAATTACAATAGGGGAGAAGTGATCAAGGGTTTGATTGAACCATAGTGCTTCTTTAGTCAAGTATTTGCTGTCATCTGTCACAAGGTGATGAGTCCGAGCTTCAACGACGCCATTAGAGATGAGAAGAAACAGAAACAGTAGTAATAAAGAAAATTTCATTATCTTCTAAATTGTGTTTCTGTTTCTTAAGAGCACATGCAGCAGTAGTAATAAAGAAAACTTCGTTACCTAAGCATGTCACCTCTTTTTCTCAAACTCACCAAATAGCAGTGGGTCTTTTTGCCAAGGTGGCACCCAAAACATCAACAAAACCCACTCTTAATGTCCGTTCAGAGACCCGCAGGGTGATTTTCATTTTTTTCAATGCCACACAGTTCAGAACTGCACAGTAAAATAGACGCCTCAGATTAAGACACGTCACAAGTTTCAACGATTCGTGATGCGTGAATTTTTATTATTATTTTTTAAATAAGAGTCGCCCAATTCTGAACTGCACGGCATTATTTTTCCTTTTCTCTCTCCTCTCTTGCCACATTTCATTTAGTAATTGGTTAAGTTAAAAACAAACTCAAATGGTGGGTTTGGCACTACCGTGTAAAATTCAAGGTTAATTACTATTGAGTCATTTTAGTCAGTTTCAAACGACCCTCTGCTGCATATGCTCTTAGTGAGGAGTTAAATGAGTAACAACGGAAACAACGGTCGAGGAGACGTTGTTTATTTGGTGAAAAATATATGACTAAACATTGTTTGGAGTCTTTTGGCAATGTGATATCGCGAATATAACACAGGCCCTACCCGCGGCATAATAGTCACATTTCATAGCTCATCATTGTTATTATTGTAAACCTACAATATTTGCCGCTTTCTTGGAGTATGGCAACATAAACTTCAAGGCAAGTCGTTTGTTAGAAGAAGGCATATGTTACTTGGGTGTTGCTTCGTAAAAGGCTCATGGCTTAATGAGTTTAAAGTTTGGTGGCTCATGTGTGACTTATTGCAAAAAGGGGTTTTGTTGGGAGTTTCCAAACGATCGTACGAAGCGTATTACAATAGGCATAGTGAAAAGCTAAAAATGTTACAAAAATGAAGTTCCACTATATTTTGGGTTGTCGTTTTATTACAAAAACCATAGGTTAGAGTTGTGTTGTGACGACTCAAAACTTAGAAAAGGCTTTTCTAAGTAAAAAAATATCGAGTTTAATTTTTCCTTTATTTTAAACCTTTCTCGAGATTCTAACACTTTGTTGATTTTAAAATTAAGCTATTTACTAAAAAAAAAAAATTAAATTGATTATCTCTCTCCTATGTTACTTGAAACGATACGAGAAATCGGAAATGGAAAATGCCTATTATTTTCTTTACATGATTCGGGAAACGGGAAATGTATGAGAACAAGATGCGACAATTGAAGCGTAATGTGAAGCAAAGTGGGAAACAAGTATGAAGTGTTTAAAGAAACGAAATGAGAAGCTAGTAAAAAGCGTTAATGTATGCTAATGAGAAAACCAACGGAAAAAAATGGGAACAATTAAAAGAGAAGTATATGTTTCTTCTTACTATTAGAGAGAAGAAGAGAGGAAGGCGGTAATTATTGATGGGCATAGGAAGAGAACCAAAAAAAAAGGGGTAAACAAGAATCGGGCTTATAAATCGATATCTATAGGTTTGAGTTTTTGTTTTGGGTCTATGAGTATCGATTCACATATTCTACGATTTCACGATTGCTTTGGTGTATTCACGCGGTAAAAAAATTGAATAAAAAATGTTTCCCATCCGCAACACAATTGCTTTGAAATGCGAATCAACAGGGTTTCCCATCAAGAATCAGAGTCGCTTCAAAATACGAATCAGTAGCGTTTCTCACACAAATCACAGCCACTTCAAAACGAAGATTGTAAACGTTTCCCCTGCATTTCCCAAACGGGTTTCACGTAAAACGCGTAGATGGGTCAGAAACGCGTTTCCCCGTAAAATAGTCTATCTCCATTAAAAAGTATGGTTTTACTCTTTGAAGAAAACATTTTTCTAACCCTAGAATCAATCAATCTATAATTCTCTGTAATTATTAACTCAATTGTTAAAGAATAAAAACTTAGGTTGTTGAGAGAGAAACCATAAGCTTTTGGTAATTGATTTGAGGAATTCAAAATAGTAATTTTAAACCCTCAAATCGAAAAACAAATTTTAATCTTCAATTCATACTTGCTCAGGGAATTCGAGTATAGTGAAGCTTTGAGACGCAAGTGGCGAAGCTTTGAGGCACAAACTATTCTAGGTGATTCACGGAAATAGTAAAAATTGGAGAGGGTGCGAAGACTTTGGCTAGGGCTTGGCAAGGCAAGCAGATACTTAGTGAGGTAACAAATGCGTTTGTTTAACCCTTGTGTAACTGTTGATTAATTTACTAATAAATTTATTAGGGCCAGAGGTTTTCACCCATTTGTGGGTTTCTTTCGGGGTATAGATTACGTGCCATTTACAAGCTATTAGTTTAAATTGTGTATAATTATTATAATAGGTTTTTCTGCATTATAGTATTTATTCTTTATTCAAACATCCCCTAGGTCTATTGGCTAGAACCATAGGAATTTCACATAAAATGACCTTCCGTTTGTCATCTTCTTCTTCGCCTCTCCCTTTCTTTCCCTCCCATTTTTTCTCATCTCCTCTCCGTCTCTTCTTTTCATTTTTTTTCTCTCATTTGAAGCCTAAATGGTACCAGTGTCCTTGCAGGTTTGTTAACTGGATACGTATATTTTGAAAATATATTTTAATTACTCACAAAATTTTGTTCTATTCTTATGAAAATTCAACAATTTAATACTATTCCAGTATAAATTCAATGTTAGATCTCAAAATCCATGAATTTTTTGTACTTTTAGAGTCAAAGATTGTGTATTTTGGAGTTTCAGATGAACAACAAATAAGAGGTCGCCTATGAAGATCCACTTGAAGAGTTTGGATCATTGTTTTATTAGAATTTAGAAGCTGACGATGTTACATATTTCTTATATGAAGTTCAAATTATCAATCAAGGTTTCATGAATTTTTAGAGGGGTTGTAATGGTGGCTTGCCGATGAGTTTTGAAGGTGACAACCATTCCCACCGTTTTGCGGTTTTCTAGTAGATGCAGTTTGGACGTGCCATTACGGCATGCACACGTTTGCAATAGGCACATTAAACAAAATTCGTGTATAAATCCAACAATTAGACGCAATTCCAATGTAAATTAAATGTTAGGTTCCCAAAATCCATGAAGTTTATGTACTTTTAGAGTCAAAGATTGTGTATTTTGGAGTTTTAGATGAACAATAAAGGGGAGGTCGTCTCTGAAGATCCACTTGAGGAGTTTGGATGAAAATTTGGAAGCTGGTGATGTTTAACTAGGGCTGTAACTTTTGTTTGAACTTCCGATTTTTTTTAAATCCGATCTGATTTTTTTGATTTATGAACCCTATTTTACAGTTTCAATTTCCGAAAATCCGATTTCCGATTTTTTTTGAATTTTTTTGGATCAAAATCAAATAGCCTTGAGCTATTCCGAATTTTCCGATCCGAATTTTCTAAACAAAATCTGATCTGATTATTTCAAATACTCTCCGATCCAATTTAACCTGAACAATATTCCGATTTAATCCGAATTTTTCAGATTCGGATCCATTTTTATAGTTCTGAAAAAAAATTGGAAAATTCCTATCGCCCCCATTTCCAATCCGAAAACATGCCTATGTTTAACCTATTTCTTATATGAAGTTCAAAATATCAATTAAGGTCGGTCATTCCTACCGTGTTGCGGTTTACTAGTTGATGCAGTTTAGACGTGCCATTACGACAAGCGCGCTAAACAAAATTCGCACACCCTCCACCAATCCATGTTGGAGGAAAAGTTAGCGTGGGCATGAGAATTCATACTCACTCGAATTCTCACACCCATTTTAGTTAAAGATTCTCATACACAATGTTCAAGTTCTCGAAAACCAAGTCGCTGACTCCCCCTTTGCTAGAGCAAAAAGATGTTGAGTTTGTTTTTGCTTGCCATCTCTCAAGTAACTCAGACCATGTTGGAGATGTTCTTTGGCATGGTCCTAAATCCAAATATCCACCACCTCCTTCTTTACCAAGTTTTATTGACTGGAGACTTGGAAATAAGCTAAAAAAATTTAGGAAGGGATAAACATCTAGAGAGAGGGAAGATTTTTTTTTAGTTGGACTTAAGTCATATATAGCTTGTTCTTTTCAATTCATTCATATATTATTTGAGTCACAGTAAAAGTAAAACTTAAGTGGAACGCACTCTATTCATAGGAGTATCAATATTAAAATGACCCCAAGTAGAGATGATTCTTAATCCCTGAGCCAGAAGAAGAGGAAGGCGAAACCATCAAAGAAGCAGATGGGGCCACATTTGCAATGTCCATAGAAGCAGAGAAAGGGAGAGCAGTCGAAGAAGAAGAATATGGAGCCACATCTACAATGATGCCAGAAGCAGAGGGTGGCGGAGTAGTCAAAGAAGAAGATGGATCCACGTCTGCAATATCCTTGTGCATATAGATGTGTATAGTAAGCTTGTAAAACAATCGACATGGAGCTGGTCACCGTTGCAACCAAATAACATAGGTTGTATGATTTTTGATTGGGTGAGTTAAAGAAAAAGAAGAAATTTTTGGCCTACTTACTTTTTTACTTTCTTCATTTTTTATCTTTATATAAATAACTTAATCAAAAATAAATTATTTCCAAAATTATTCCTAAGAATGTAATGTTTGTTATGCTTAATATCTTTAGTTTGATCTATATCTGTCTTAATTCTGCCCCTTATTCAAGTAGTTTTTTCTTCGCCAAATTGCCTGAGGCTTATGTTATTTTTAATCCAAATGTAGATTTTATGCCAGTAATACCTATGTTATTTTTGCTTTTAGCCTTTGTTTGGCAAGTTGCTGTAAGTTTTTGATGAGATCCTTAATACTGCCCTACAAATATTCATTTTTAAAATACGAATAATACATTATGAATTCTAAATCCAAACATGAAAGTTTTAGATAGTCGTAATGAATCTGAATCGCCTTATTATGACATTTGACTTCCAGTGAACAAGAACCTATAATAGGGTTCCCACAAGAACCAATTATGGATATGAAAGATAATTTGAGTCCGAAAAGAGTCTTATTACAAAAGAAATTTTACAAATTCATTTCTTTTCGAGCCTTTAGAGATCAAATTGGTTGAATTTGCAGTCAAATGTGAAATGAGGATGATGATGATAATATCTTTTTAATGCTTTATAAACGACGTCGACTTCAAAATTTACAACATTTTCATATTACCCCTCGATTACACCATTTATGCAGAATATGATCCGCCTAGGCCGAGTCACGCTTAGTGTCATTAAGAGATTAAATGTTAATTTTTCCATCTCTTGTATAACGTCTTCATGACCTGATAGTGACTTTACTTCTGCCTTATAGTTTGCAAAGCGGCCAAATTCTATAGATGTCACAACTGCCGCAATAAAAGGACTTGAATCTTCACATGTTTGTGGATGGACAACATCATTATATAAACCGTATTTTTTTCCCAACTTTTGTTTTTGATTTCCAATGAAACTTTCTAGACGTACTCCTCTTTGGTATAAATAAGATTTTGGGGTTCCACACTCTTCCATCTTCCTTTTGCTTTTGGGTTTGTTATTTTCTAAGATAATGATCACTAGATCAAGTACGTTTACACCTCTCTTTAAGAAAGACTTTTTATGTTTTTCATGTCAGTAACATGATCGTGATCCCAAAATGCATATCGGAGAGTCTCATCCTTGTGTCGTTACATGTTTCTATTAGAATGTCTCTGCATCATCTGAGGGTAACATCTAAATTCACGGTGGCATACCGGTCACTGACATTGACACCTTGGTTAAAATATTTTATCCTTTAAATCCCACTCTCCATGAATTGATGGTGGGAATTGTATAATGTTTTATGAGCTGTCAAGAACGTTGGGCATATGATGGTTTAGATATTTAACACTCGTAATCTTTGTCATGGTTTGATCCACTTCAATGCCAAATTTCGGGACAATTACATCCTTGTTGGAATTATTGTGTTCAACATGCTTCACAACCAATGTGATAGGACCTCGTTCTATAATCGACAAATTGATTTTCTTCAAGGGGAATCTTCTTCCAATTTGATAAAACACAACTTAACTTTTTTACATTTTATTTAAATAGGAGTACATATATAATCTTATATATAGATACAAAAATAACTGCTTAGAGAAGTTCTAGACAGTTACATACTGAAGATAACTACAACACACATAGAATATAATTACCTATAACTGTACAACTGCAATTGACAGGGACAGGGTCCTAACACAGTACGGCAATTTATGCACACGAGTAGCTTTTCGGAACTTTCTTTTTTGATTTTTGTTTAATTGCTCCATATATCGTTGCGTGTTACAAAATATTGCGTAATCATTATCAATAGTGAGAAATATCTTACTCTCTAATCTATGATGGAAACCCCGACAATAGTTTATTGATTCACCATCAAGTTCTCCCATCTTTTCCACCTTATCTACGTCGAATAAGTCGTAAAACAAACGCTCGTTGATCGCCAATGTTATACTATTAGATAGTTTATGTCTCAAGACGCTGTCCCACAACCTAAATAAGTTTGCAAAAGAGCTTGCTTTGTTGGGATTAAGACGGGCCGATGGTGCAGCAAGACTGGGGTCAGAGGCCAAAAGAGCGCCTGAGATAGATGAATTTAACTTCACACCATAAGCCCTTTGAATTTAACTCAAAATTCAACTCAAAATTGCTTAGCAACACCAATTTCATAATTGTATATAGAGCAACAACTCCATAAAAATGTATACATCATTTTAGAGATAGCTAAGTAAAAAAGATTGGAGGGAATAGAGAGAGAGAGAGATTGGGAGATGTGAAGAAGGAGACGACAGACAAAAAGACTATTTTTGTGGCATCTTTTGCTTTTCACTGTGCCTATTGTATGTAAAGATACTATGGCCATTTGATTAGTGATAACTGATAACTAAAATGTTGTCGATTATTGGAAAACATTAGGGCGACGTTATGTTGCTATTGAGAAAAAAATAGTAATGTGGTAGATATTTTGCAAAATCATGTGGTAGATCCTCCCTCTCCCTCATCCCTTTCCTCTCCCTTCCCTCATCCCCATCTTACCTTGCTGTCCCGATTCCATAGCTTGACGACCAATCCATCTCTTGCCTTTTGTCCCTCTTTTTGATTTGATTTGATCTCTCTCCCCCACCTCTCGGGCGACCCCACTCCTCCAGTTTCACGCCTCCCTCCTTGTTTGTGTTTCTCCCTTTATCCTAGACAGTGTTTCATTTGTTGTTGGGTTTCTCTGAACCCTAGTACTCGCTTCTCTCAAACATGCATGAAGCTGAAAAAGCCTGCCGAGACCGAGATATAGCTGACCTTTTGGAAGAATGCTCTACGCACGATCCAATCTCTGTTTTTCACATAGAAACAGATAAATGGGAAACCCTAAAACATAAGTGGAAATTTTCCCTCGCGTTTAAATCGATCTCTCCCACCATCCGCGAACAAGCAATCGTTGACGGTGTCAAGAAAGAATGGAGTAAACTCATTCTGAGCATACCACCTCTCTCTTACGAGCAAACCTCGAAAGTATTCATCGCAAATTTCCAAAACTCAGAGGATTTTCGAACGATTCTTGAAACACCACCGGTGAATATCTACGGTTTCTCGCTTCTTCAACAGCCTTTCAATCCTCTCCTTCATCATACCGAAATGGCTTTCACAAGGTACCTATGCTGATCCAAATTTCAGGCATGCCTTGCTGCCTCCTCGACCGTAATACGCTTAAAGACATCGGCAATAAAATCGGGGTTTTTGTCCGTGATGACCTAAAACTTGAAGGAACCGAGTTTTTCAAAGCCGGGTTTGTTCGACTCCTAGTAAACCTATTCACTAATAAGCCATTGGTGACATCCATCCCTATCCCTCGTCCAGGCAGTCACGGCGACGCAGTCATTACAATTAAATACGAACGCCTGGAGGGTTTCTGCCCGGTTTGCAGAGTTCTGGATCACCCGCTCGCTATGTGCAAACAATATAGCCGCATGATCACGGAAAGAAACCGGCTTCGTATTAATGATAAGTTTGTTTTCCCCTTTGGCCGCCATATTCAAGTAACTCAGTCTAAACACCAATCGGCGTTTCAAGCGGATACACCCCACTTCATACAGCATGAAAACCCGACCTTCACGGACTTCGCTGCCCCGAGCTTTACAAGACTCGACAATCCAAACCACAACCCCATACTCCAACCTACTGAAGCCGGTCGTATTATCCACCATGCAATGGCTCAGCTCAACACTTGGGCAAGAAACGGCAGTACCAAACTTTTTAGTCCAGATAGTTTCCGGACGAGCTCCGGATTACATCAACTTCCTCCGGAATGCTTCACAACTCAGATTACCGGAATAGTGCCCTCAGACAATCCCCCAAACCGTTGCCAACTGACATATTTTAACGGGTCTGTCGGCTAAATCAAATCGAAGCTTCCAACGGATCTTTATGAGACGTTGCATGAAAAGAACATTTATGATGGGAACAGGGGTGAATTAAAGGATGTGGGGCCCTATCACCTTACACATCAGCACCCAAGTCATTCACATCAATCACCTAGCATTTATGAGCTGCAAGTCTCGGGTCCCACCTTTCTTTCACGTCAGCGCACTCCTTAATCAAACCAACAAATTGGTCGGGCGCGCATCGATGGGTATTGGGGCTCTACGCCCAATCCAAAATGTATCCAACAGCAAGCCCAACCTAGCGATCACAAAGCCCAATCCCAGCCTCTTTCTGACTGTGAGGCCCAACTTGTTCTTGAAGACCAAAAAAGGGCTGGACCTTTAGTAGTCCTAAGCCCATTTATTAAACCCCGTACACTGATTTTTGTTGACAACCCAAGCCCGGCAAGGGAGACCAACAGACCCATGAACACCACTCTTGTCATTGACCTCTCCCAAAGCCCAAACACTGACCAGCGACAGCTCCTTTACAAACCCAAGCCGACTCGCCCCCCAGGACCGAAAAACCGACCAGCCAATACTCACTATGCATTTTCGATTATCGACAGTCCCACCCTCTCGACATCCAGTGGCTCTACATCCTCGGGGGAGCCACTTGAACTGGGATACTCCTCAACAGAGAGCTCTGGTTGGCATACACCAACTCACTTAGAGCTTTTCCCACCGGCAATCATCGCGGAGCATGCCAGTACTACGAAACAATCGCAGTTTGGGGATACCGAAAATCGCAAGCGAAGTCGCGAGACCTTGCATGCCGGCTCTGGGGAGATCGAGTGCCTCGCATAGGTACGCGTTTACTATGTTCATATGCACACATAACACTTTGCTCATTCTGGCACAAACGGATGTAAAATTGTGAACCCCATCTATTTGCTGGATCAATGGAAAGAGAAAAATTATAGGAAAAGACGTAGAAACAAGGATGTCTCAACGCTAAATAATACAAAACCATATTCTGGCCCTAATCACTTAAATTTTATTAATCATATTTACGGGAAATGGAACAAGACTATCAACCTATATTCTAAGCTTGATTATCCGGCCAGGAGTAACCTGCATAGAATAGATTCTTACCAAGGTCGATCCACAGGCGGTATTATTCACTGAATCCGCCATTTTTGGCGGAAATAAAAATTGAAGCCTGTTCCTAATGGAACTCATGCTAGCCATTATCTTGAAAAGACTAGAGAAAGTTTCTTTGACCTAAGACGCCTCACTGGTCTTAACCAGGATAAACTTGCTAAGCTCACGTAACCTCCTTGCCCCAAGAAATGACACTCTGCTCCTACCCTGCCTACTCCCAAAAACTACCCACCAGCCAAGCGAAATTCTATGCAACCCCAATTATCAAAAACTCAGAAGTGGGCCCAACACCGGCCCTCGGTTACTCATGATTATTTTAGCTTAGAATTGTAGGGGGACTGGTAAAATGTCCACCCTTAGGGAGCTGAGAGCCTACAACTCCAAGCTCAATCTTGATATTATCTTTCTTAGTGAAACCAAAGCTTCTAACCCAGATTCCCTCCATAAGCTCAACGGCCTGGGCTTGCCTCACTCTCACTGTGTTAAAGCCACTTCAAACCAAGGAGGTGGACTCTGGCTTGCGTGGAGCTCTACCACTAACCTCACTATCCTCGCTTCCTCCCCTAACAGTATCGATGCGCTCATCCTTTCCCGCGCCCCTTCCAACCCACCCAATTCTGAGCTGATTCCCTGGCTCTCCTCCTTCACTTATGGCCCCACTGAATCGGCTCATAAAGCCAGTTACTAGGCCGCCATTGCTAACCTCGCTACATCCATTTCAATTCCCTAGATCATCATGGGAGATCTAAACTATATTACTTGCAAGGAAGAGAAATTTGAGAGAGTGGCTTTTGACCCCTCGACCCCAAACCCCTTGGAAGAATTCATTTTCGATACCACCATGATTGATCTAGGAGCCACGGGTGTCCCGTTTAAGTGGTTCAACAAACGTAGAGGTCGGGATCTTATCAAACAAAGGCTAGACCGATCCCTGGTCTCAATCCCCTGGAGCACTTCATTCCCTAACGCCTCTATCCAGAACCTCCCTATCATCGGATCGGACCATGATATCATTGTCCTAAACACCGAATCAAACCATCACACCCTTCCCAAACAATTCTATTTTCAATCGGCTTGGACTAAGCATACATATTACCAGATGATCATTGACAAGGCTTGGGCGGTTCGCCAATCGGGCTCTCGACCGCTCCGTCTGTGTAAAAAGCTCCGATTTGCTAAATCTGAGCTCACGGCCTGGAACAAAAAGGAATTCAGCTGCATGACCCTCAATATCCATCGTCTCAGGAACCAGATTGAGGAAGCTCAAAAAGATAAAACGACTAATGATAATATCAACTTGGAGCAGAACCTTCAGAACCAGCTTAACACCTTCCTGAACCACGAAGAATCCCTTTGGCGCGATAAATCCTGGGAGACCTAGCTTCGCGAAGGCGACATAAACACAAAATTCTTCCACCTCTCCACCATAGGTCGTAGATGACACAATAAGATCAAAAAAATTCAAAAAATGGATGGCACCTGGGGCCAAACGAGAAACAATATTGGGGACACCTTAATCAGTTTCTATAGCGACATCTTCACCCCTTCGCACCCCTCCCACCTCCCATAAAAATCCAAGAACTTGACATTATGGAGAAGTTGATCACTGACGACGAAAATTTTCTGCTTACCCAGGACCCCACTATGGAGGAGATAAAAATACTATTTTTTCTATGAACCCGCATAAATCCCTCAGACCGGATGGGTTTACCCCGCTTTTCTACCATAAATCCTAGGACACAGTTAACCAAGACCTCTTTAATCCCACCCTGGCTTTCTTCCAAACGGGCAACCTTCTAGTGGAATTTAATCACACGAACATTACTCTCATTCCTAAGCAGAAGCACCCCAATAAACCTGAACACTATAGACCCGTCAGCCTTTACAATGTAAAATTTAAGTTCATCTCCAAAATCCTAGCCACCAAACTTTGACCCCTCCTCAACAAGATTATCTCTCTTGCTCAAAACATTTCCATCCCAGGCAGACAGATTTTTGATAACATCATCATGGCCCAAGAATTGCTGACGGCTCTTAAAAAGAAGAAAGGGAAATCCAGCCGCATGGCAGTAGAGCTGGACTTGAGTAAGGCTTTTAATAGGGTTGAATGAAGTTTCCTAGATGACACCATGAAATCCATGGGCTACTGCGATAAGTGGTGCGCCTGGATCCAGCAATGCATTTCTACCATGGCTCTTTCTTTTAATCTCAATGGTACCCCATTCGGTTTCCTTAAACATGGCAGAGGCATTAGACAAGGCGACCCCCTCTCCCCATCTCTGTTTCTCATATGTTCGGAAGTCCTCTCCAGAATTATCATCCACAAAGAGCTCAAGGGTAACATCCATGGTATCAAAACGGCGAGAAGCAGCACCCCCATCTCCCACCTCCTCTTCGTCGTTGATAGCTTCGTATTTTGTAATACTAATCTGGATGAAGCAGGAGCCCAAAAAGATGCCCTCAATACATTCACCCAGGTATCGGGCAAGAGATATATCTTGAAAAATCATACATTCTCTTCAGCAAGAACTGCCACCACCGCCATCACAAACTCATTCAGCGGATCCTGCACATCAAAAAGGACACTTCGGGAGACAAATACCTCGGAGCTCCACTGACTTCTGATTGATCCAAAAGCCATAACTTTCATGACATCATTTCCAAGGTATCCAGTTGTATCGAGGGTTGGAAAGCAAAATTTCTTTCCCAGGCCGACAGACTCACCCTGATTAAAGCTGTTAACTTAGCAATTCCTTCCTTCCTTATGTTTGTTTTCCCATTCCCCAATAAAATTTGCAACAAGCTGGACACCATAAATGCTCGTTTCTTCTGGGGAACTAACAAAGTGGGTAAATTCAAAACCCAACTTATCAAATGGTAGAATATCTGTCAACCCCTCAAAACCGGTGGCCTCGGTATTCGCACGGCCTTAAATCATAACAAAGCCCTTCTGGCAAAACTTTTTTGGCGCCTCATCAAAGAACCTAACAAAATCTGGGCGCAAAATATGAAGGTCAAATACACCCCAAAGCTCTCCCCTATGATTGCCATTACCAAGCCTGCAGATTCTTGGATCAAGAAAGGCATCATCAAAACCAGAAACGATATTTGGCAAAAGCTCATGTGACATATTGGAAACGGCGACAGCGTGGACTTCTGGCTAGAACCTGTTGGCCTGTTGGCCCCCTTCTGGCTTGAATCCCTGGTATCCGCTTTGGTCGGCCTATTGGCGTGTTGGCCCCCTTCTGGCTTGAATCCCTGGTATCCGCTTTGGTCGGCCTGTTGGCCCTACCCCCCCCCCCCCGCTCTAGGACCATCACCAAAGTCGCTGACCTAATTTGGCCTAATAGTCGCACATGGAAAACTCATATTATTTACTCCCTCTTTCATTCGGACATAGCCAACATCATTATTTTTATAATAGCCTATTTTCGTAAAGATCGAAAATAATGTTTTACACCTTGAAATGGAGAATGCTGTAGATGAAATGGCTATAAACACAAAGTTTTAGCGTGAAAAGCCCTTGAATGGGTAAAAAACCACGACCTCTCCTGAGGATTTTAGAAAGAGAGATCTTTATAGATGTTTGCTAGCTATTACAAAGAGAGAGAGAGATGTAGAAAAGATCTCTGAGCCATCTCCTCCGTAATCTGTAGCTGTCTAGTCTTATTTATAGGTCTTATAATATGACCGTTGGTTAGATTGATGAGGAACGTTACAATATCAGGCTTTGATGAGTCTTCATGGTGGACTTTTTTAACGTCTTGATACTTGTTGATCTGTAACGGATCTATTAACATTCTTTAGTTGTAGCTTCAGATCGTTGGGAAGATACGATCTCTTGTGATGCTCCCGTGCATGCGATCCATTTGACAAGTTGAGGAGTATCTTCTGTAGCGCGAAGTCACAGGATGCTTTGATATCTCCGAACTGATGATGTAGATGCAATCTCTAATCGTGTTCGCGTGTATTCGAACTGTTGCTAGATATCTGAATATTTTGTGCAGTGCAATGTTATTGGATGCTTTGTCATCCCGAGCTGTGGATGAGGAAGTTTGTATTACAATCTCCTTGCTTTAGTCATTGATTGGTTATCAGTGTGTTATCTCGAGCTATGTGAGTTCGAATATCAGACTCAGTACGGGGATTAGAAATAAACCCTTACAATTTCCATCCCGCTTAGTAAGCATCCTGCTAAGGATGTTCTCAGATGGACTAAGGAGAAGAATGGGATCCTTACGGTACGATCTGTTTATTCCCATTCTGTCCAGAACAAGACTTATAATCAACCCCAGGCCCAACCTGTGGGGACTACTGGTATCGTTTGGGACATCATTTGGAAGCTTCAGGTCCCCTATCGGATACAGCTTTCCTTTGGAAAGCCGTCCAGGATGGTACTCCCACTAGGTATAATTTATGGCATGACAATGATGATTGGGATACCAACTGCCCCCGCTGCGGCACAGAGACGGAGACCACTGCTCATGCCGTGTTCTTCTGTACAAAGCTCACAAGCATCTAGTATGACTCTGACCTTGCACTCGATTTTAGTAATTGGTGTTACATTGACTCGATTAATACGATCATTCACCGTTGTTACCATCCTTCCAGAGGAGTCTCTAATCCCTCCAAATTTTGCAGCACCCTTAGCACTATTATGTATGTTATCTGGATCAGCAGAAATGAGCTCATCTTTGAGCACAAAGCTTCTCCGCCTTACGAAATTTTGAAGCGAGCAAAGCTGTTTTGCTTGACTCATTATAGACTCTCTCCCTCCCCCACTATTCCAAAGCAACCCGCTCCCCCCCTCCGCAGATCTATGAGGGATGGCACGTTATAAACGTGGATGCCTCGTGGATCAAATCGGACTTGCCTGGGGGGTCGGGACTTATTATTAAAACACACCTTAACTCTACTTTGTGTGCAGGTTACGACTCCTTGCAAGCAGCGGACGCAGAAGAAGCATAGGTGGTTGCGGTATTGAGAGGGATGGAGGCAGCTCTGAGTAGTGGTTTACATCGAGTTCTTTTCTTGACAGATTGTTTTTGCTTGGTCAGAGCTTTTCAGAGAGTGTTCTGAGGATCTATCTTGGGGAGCGCTTACCTTGGCTCCGGACATTCGAGAGATGGCAGCATCTTTTCTTGATTTTCGTTTTGAATTTTGTGATCGTAGCTATAATTTTGAAGCACATTTTCTTGTAGCTAGGGGAGCTACCAACCCCCCTATTTTTTGTAATTCGCCGTTGGAGGCTGAAAACCTTGTAAACTCTGTCCCCCCTGGCCTTTAGGCCTTTTATGTTATTTTCTCGCCTAAAAAAGAGAGAGAAAAACAGTAATTTTGAATTAACAACGGCTGAGGAGACGTTGTTTATTTGGTGAATAAATATGCCAAAACATTGTTTAAACTCTTATGGCATTGTAATATCGCAACTAGCATACTCTTCACATTATACCTCAATTGAGTCATAGGCTCGTAGCTCGTCATTATTATTATTGTAATCCCGCAATATTTGTCGTTTCTAGGAGATAGTTATATGGCAACATAAACTTCAAGGCAAATCATTGGTTAGGTATGCTACTTGGATGCTGCTTCGTAAAAGGCTCATGGCTAACAAGTCTGAAGTTTGATAACACATGTTATCCTATTGCAAAGAGGGGTTTTGCTGTGAGTTTTAGATACAAATTTACACATTATTAGATTGTGTTCGTTTGATAGGGTAAAGATGTTATATTTGCTGGGAGGAAATCCAAAAAGGAACACATAAACTAAAGAAAATGCGAGTTTTGGGTTATAGATGCTGCATAAATCTTCGGACAACAACTGTAGAGGAGTATCGCTTACACAATTTAACTCGTTGAGGTAAGATCTAATTGATGCAACCCAATTTTGAAACCGATTAAATCTCATAGCCTATTAAATGTAATCTATTTCACAACCCAATTTAGGGATGCAACCCCTTCCGATTCATACAATGAATCTTAATCTGAATCATGAGGTGGTGGTGAATAATGCTAATGATGTACAAGTGGTGCAAGAGGAAGTGGTGGTGTGAACAATGTTAATGATGTGCAAGTGGTGCACGATGAAGTGGTGGAAGAGGAAGCACATATAAGAAGTTGTTTGCTTGCTTAATTAACCAATTGTTTGCTTGCTTGATCATTTTAGATGTGAACATAAAGTATTTAACAAAATGTAACACTCAATTGGAATAGATATTTAAATCCGCTATTTTATATATAAATCCTACACACTAGCCGGAAGCTGTGATCAATGGCCTAACGATTATCCTAAATCGCTTGCCGGAAGCTGTGATCAGTGGCCTAACGATTATCCTAAATCGCTTGATTAGGTTCTCTACCATATATGGTATGGGGTACTCACGATGCTCAATCATATATCCCATTTAGCAGTAAAATAATCATCAAAAGCCTTTGAGTCTTACTCCCAACCCCCGTCAAGTCGCATCGATCGACTTTGATCGGTTAATCCAAGAACTGAGCTTGCGATCAAATGATCTAAGTGAGAAGTCGTGCTAACGTTGCATTCCTAGATTTTAATAATAGGCAAATGTAAGACCATCTCCAAGATGCGTCTATTATGACTATAAATACTCAAGTGGGCCACTATGTGGTTGGATATGTCCACATGCGTCTTCATGGATGTGTTCGGAGAAAAGACTGGAGATCCTATTCCGCCTTGGTCATACTAGGATAAAATAATAAACTTTCCTTGAAAACAATCGTTACACATACACTCTCGAAATCTTATCTCATTTTAAGGAAAGTTGAGATGTAATCCCGATAATCCTCCTCACTATCCTAGCCTGGAGGAGTGTATTGGAAACCGTTCCAATAACGTGTTCTAACCTTTAAACATGGAGGGAATACACAAAACCTTGTCTGTTATTTTTTTTGATAGTCATTACGAGATAAACATTATCATGTATCTCTATAAACTTAGTAAAATCCAGTTAGATTTACTAGTGTATAAAGCGGAGTAGATACCCCATATCGTACCGTTAGAGAGTAATAGCGTGACGCACTCAGTGCATTCTATCATGTTGGCGGTGCCAATAATATTCGTGACATCCCTGATGCACAAGGTTAGAGACACGAAATATGTTCATATCTCAAAAGGATCAAGTGCGTGGTGTCGCCATTCATCCGATTATCGGTAATGCTCAATGAGCAGATAAATCCATATGCAAGTTGTATATAGTAGATCAACTATCATACATAGAATTTAACTACTTCCCAAGCAATAAATTCACAAAAAAAAAAAAAAAAAAAAAAAACAATCTCATATAGATGGGCTATCGAACCAGTGTATTTCACGAGCATTCTATTAAACTAACCAGTGAAGAGTTCTCAACTCAGTCAATGATAGTAATAATAAATCAAAAGTACTACTATGCAACAAGTAAAATTACTACTTGGCAATGCTCTCTAGGTGATATCATTTATCTACTGAAAATTTACTACTATTCATTCTTATAACTTGATCCAAAGCTGCATTGGTATTGTAATGGCCTGTTTTCTAGTAGGTCGAAAATACGTCTTATACCAGTGTTAAGAACAGATATTATGCAAGTACGAGAGTAAATGACACAGTATCTAGCGTGAAAAACCTTTCAATAGGTTAAAAACCACGACCTCTAGTGAGGATTTTGAAAAGAGAGAGTGTTGTATTACGATTGACTAGTTGTTACAGAGAGAAAGTGGAGTGATTACAAAAAATGCAAGTGCAATCTTCTCTAAATATGTTATGCGTAAGAACTAGCCATCGATCCCCTTTAGCATCCCTTTCCAGGTAGCTACTTATAGGTCTTATAATACGACCGCTGGGTACATTTAATGATGAACGTTATGGTCGTCTGAACTTGATGAGCTTTGATGAGATTTCCTGTAACGTCCTGATATTTGATAAACGTTATGATCGTCTGAACTTGATGAGCTTTGATGAGATTTCCTGTAACGTCTTGATATTTGATATTTGTTTATCTGTAACGGCCTTCTTAATTGCACTTCAGACCGTTTGGAGAAGATACGATCTCTTGTGGAGTTCGCATGTATGCGAGCTATTTGATGAATAGAGGAGTATCTTCTGCAGTGTGAATTTAGAAAATGCTTCAAAGTCTCCGAACTGTTCTTAGGTCTTGGATTGTTGTTGATCCGAGCTATATCAGTTCGGATATCGTACTGAGTACGGGGTTTAGAAATAAGTCCATTACAGGTATCATGGGAGAAATCTAAGGCCACAGACTCTGCCGTGGCGAGGTCTGTGCCAGCTGTGATCACGTGATAAGTTTAGGTACGGGAGTTCATTACGAGATTCTTGTGCGGCCTATCGCGTATCCATTTTAGAATTCCTCCTATTCCATTTTGGTCAATTGGTGAACTTCTTGTTCCCCCCTTACCTCAGGTTACTGATGGCTAGAATGTTAATCCTGTCGTAATTACCACCTCTCATCAATCCATGGTTGGGACCCTGTCCGCAACTTTCCCTATCACTAGACCCAACATTGTACGACTCTGGCACATGCTTACTCTTAGTAGGCATAAGCTTGAGGTTTCTAACCAGTAGCTCATTGTTTTGCTCAAAAGATGAGGAAAATTGGAATCGGGTCTTTGTGTACAGTAAATTATCGAATATTGTCTCGAAAACGCAATAATTGAAGCGTAGAAAGTTTAATAGAATATTCCCAATAATTCTATTAACCTCAACTATTTCTTCATGCGAGATTATAGTGGAGTTGCACTGCCGGATAAAAATTTTGCCGCAGTCATATAATACTATAATATTATAGGGTAATCAATTATCAAGTCTTCTTGAATATGGAGGCAAGGGTGCAAACAAAGCTCCTACTTTGTTATTTTAGAGACACATTGTTCTCAACAATAGTCTTTTCCAGATTCTGCAATAGGATATGGATTTTAGTATCCATACAGGTTAAGTTTATTAGTACCGAAAATAGAAATTGTAGTATGGGAGGTACTCAATGTTCTGAGTGTCGTCAACATCTATTATGCATGTAGATCAATACCAGTAGTAGTACTTGATTAACATTTCTTGCATAACGACAATTCATAATATTCAAGTCAGTGATTCCCAATCATTACTATTAGATGGACCTTGTTCATGCCTTATTACTCATAAAATCCTATTTAAGTACATGATTTCAAATTAATACTTGTGGTTCATAGTATATATCGCAAGGAAATACATGATTCGTAATCATTACTTGCAAGTAAACCATGTTCATGACTTTATACTCATGAGATCTTAATAAGTGTCAAATCCCAATTTTACCCCGTAAAATAGTGATCTTAACCTTAAAGTGCATTTTAATAGTGTTTTAGCCAAGACAGCTATTCAAAACCACTAGATGTTGCGTTCCTTATTCTAATCCCTAAAGTTCTATAAAGTTTGTATAATCTAGCCAAATGACCATATTTGCTACGAATATGAGAGGTATTAAATGTATAGTTGACAAGTGGTCCTACCTGAAGTCTATTGGGTCCATATGATAGGTAGATTACTCCTGTCTTTGACTAACACTTTAGGATACTATAGGTTGTTATTAGTGCCTATATACCTCTAAATGTTATCATGTAACATTTAATTGCACTTAGATACATAAAATTGGTTCCTTAAACAAGTTTTTAAAAATAAGACTAAGTCAATTCCCAATTGATCTCTACTTATTTATTTGTCATTGACAATTAACCGTGATTAAGATATGACTCCCAGTCGTATTCTAAATTAGTCTTAGTTTTCATATTATCTTTGACCCCTGATCAGAATAATTAGTATCCTAGGGGTATACCATGAATATCTTATTAGTTATTGTAAGATACTTAAATAAGCATGTCACATGTTACGTGTGGACCCCACCTGCCACGTCAGCAAGGTGTGGACCCCATTGCCACGTCAGCATACCACAGTCCTTAACATGTGTCATGCCACGTCAGTAATGTGTATACCACATTGCCACGTGTCACTGTGGGCCTAATCTTCCTTACAACGTCAATAAATAGATCTAGTCTAATTTTTGTTTAGATCAGGTATGATCTAAGTCCAATTTCCAAAAATAGATCTAAATCTATTGACGTCATCATGATTTAATAAATATTTTAAAAAATAATAATAATAATAAATCATAGCTGACGTCAGCATGACCTAATACGCCGTTTAAAAATTGATTTTTGGCTGTGAACTTCCTAGTTCCCATGCCAATTTTTCGGTGACAGGGACATCTCCCAGAGACGTGCAATATATGGATGTGATCTTTGTAGAATAGGTTACGCAACAAAAATTAAAAGTGCGTAAATCCGATAACTACGACGATCGTTATTTTAGTTTGAAAACAACCATTTCACAATGATAAAAGCCCTACTAAAGTAGCCAAATAATTTCAAAAAAAATACATATTAATCCTTATACAGATCTACGTATTCTATAGCATAGATCAAGTAATTAATACATAAAAATCGAAATTTGGTAAAAATTATCTCTTCGCAACGCTAAAAAAATTCCAAAAACACTTATTTGAAAGTCTTTTTTATCCCTTCTGATTCACTAACTCTTCGCCGTGTTGATAACGTGTTGGATAATACTCTATTCTATCAGTTTAGTATGATAAAGACATGAGAGAAGAGTAAAGATATTATTGATAATTGAATTCTCATTATTTCTTAGAGGTTAGGTTACAAGATTTAACCATTATTATGTTATATACAATAACTCAAACTCTCCCCATAAACCCTAATGGTCTATGAGCTTGTTAAGAGTCCTAGGACACCCCAACCCAGTTGAGTTCCTACCTTGGGCCGGACCCAACTCCTAACAATCTTGTTATTTAACAACTCAGGTCTAAGACTTGGAGTGTCCATAATAAGTCACCAAATAAAGGACCAAAGGCAATTTAGTTTTCAACAAACAGGGTCTAAAGTCCAATTGTAGTAATCAGAAGATGATTGATCAAAGTTTCTTGTTGGAATATATGGCGGGAAATGAAATGCTACATCATATCCATGTTCAGTTTGTATTTGTTTGAAATTAAGCAGTGCTTCGGTCTATTGATAAATCTTTTTTTTTTTTTTTTCTTCCGTAGTCGGGAAATATTGGAAGTTAAATGAAGCTTTCGAAGTAGATTCTATGTATCTTCCAGGGGTTCTGTGAATTTCATTTTCATAGGTTTTGAAGGAAAAGAGAACTAGGGTAACAAAGATGTTCATTAGTTAAATTGTCTTTGTTGCCTAGTTAGTCTTTAGTGTTATTAATTCACTGTCCTAATTTATTTCAATGGTATTTGGCTACGATTTGTTTCTTCTTGCAGAATTCAAGCTTGGTTCTGCAGAGCTGGAACAGCTGGTTAACAAAAACTTATCACATCTTTGAACATACTCGAATTCCACATTACAAAGTTTCCATAGATAAAGCACATCGTCATCATCTTCTTATCGTCATTGACATAAATTACAAGCGGTGTTTTTATACTTTTTTTTTTTTTTTTTTTACTTTTCCCTTTATATGCTGAATCAGGATATAATGCTTTGTTTCTTGACTGTTAGTATTGTTAATCCTGTGTGCAGCTTTCTGTTCTTGCTGTACAAATGGAGAAGTGGTTACTTCTGTGTTTGAGCATGCCATTAAGGTGTTTATCGCACAGGGAAAATATATCTGATACTAGGTAAAAGAAAAATAGTCCACCTAAGGAAAGTAATTTAAATTGATTCCAAAACAATCTGCTCTATTTGAAAAGCCAGTTTTGCAACTTGATGACACACTAAACTGATTAATTAGCTTAAGATTATCTGTCTATCACTTCAAGTGCATGTCTAATTCCTTTTGCTGTTCATGCTCTCAGGGATGATGAAACTGTTCTTTGGCAAGTGGATGTTGATATGATAGAGTTGCTTTGCATAAGTCTTATTGAGTATCTGCAAATTGAGGATGCATATAATATATTTATATCAAATCCCAAGCATGACATAAAAAGGTAAAACTATGGCTCACGCAAGTCCTTGTAGCCTATAGTGTTCCTCTCATTCTATTTAATATCTTGAGCATTGAAATGTCTAAGAATGAATCCCCTCAGATTCAATCACAAGTGAGCCGTAGCTCAGATTTTCAATTCAGAATTGGTTATTGTATCGTCAATTGATCACAAGGTCAAGTTTAACTTCCTCCGTAATTATTACACTTTTTTTTGTGCTGTTTTTCCTACTTTTTCTTGCAAAATAAATCCATACATATCTTATATTCGCCATAAATACCGTTAAAAAAAAGCTTCACGGGCTTCCGCCCGAAACCCCATTTTCAAACCCCCTGACTGGAAGGAGTTCATGGCTCTGCCTTTGGTTAGCATTCAGTATTAATTTTTTTCTTAGTTGAGGTCTGTTCTTGGTGCTCTTTATGTTTCTAGTATTGGTTTCGTTCTTATGCCTTTCAACCAAGGCAAAAGCTTTCTAGGATGATAGAAGTTTGAACTTAAATAATCTTAACCGTTAAAGATCGCCTATTTTCTTACTAATGCACGCTATTTGATAATGGTTACTTTTGCCTCTAGTTTCCCTAGTAACCTCTCTACGTGATTGCAGGAGAGGTCTATCGGTGTCCAAAATAAATTTCCTTAAGGAGGTAATTTTCAAACTTATGCTGATTTCTTTTAAATCTCTGGGAATGATTTTTTCCCCTGAGCTCAAACATTCGTGAATTTTGTTTTACAGAATAAGAGCTTGCAAATGACAATTCTTTGATCTGGATGTGTTAAGGGAAAGGCTTTCGGTTGGTTATAGTTTTTTGTTCCTTCTCTTGTTTAAGAATTCATTTTGTCATTTATGATCTGTGAATGACATCTACTATAAGAGTTAATTTGGTCATTCATGATCCGTGAATGACATCTACTCTAAAATCTCATACGGTATATTATTTTCAGCTCTGGATAAGATCGAAGGACTTTTGTATGAAAAGCATCCAATGACAAAGTTTACCTGGACTTTATCTGAAGATACTGATACAGTAAGTAATTCTTCTCTTCTTTGAACTTATGATAAATATGTTCTTATGTATTGATTCGTCCCATACACACAAAAAAGATTGAACTTAGTCTCTGGAAAATTCAATTTATGACACAAATGGATCAAAAATAAATATCTAGGGGAAGAATCTTATTGGACAGTGGCTACCCCAGGGGGATGTTCACGAGGATGGGGAAGGATTGCAAATCAATATAGCCTTCACATTGTGGGAAATGGGGAGAATACTGCTTTCTAGACAGATCCTTGGTTGAAGAAAGGAATTTTGGCAACTAGATACGGGGCAACTAAGCAGGAACCTACGTTCTAAAGTGTTGAGGGAGCTGGGTCTTTCAACAAATTGATGGCTGGACAAAAAATTCAACCGGCCGGTCAGAAAATCAACTGTGGACTTGGAGAGAGGAAAAATCCTAAAGATAACCTTTTGGGCTTTGTGTATATTTACATTTGGATTGAAAGTAACTCAAGACGCTTTCAAAAAGTTACAACCTCAGATGAGATCCTATTCAGAAGAGTTATCTTTGAAACGTCCCTTAAATGTTACAACTCCAACTTCAAACTCTATCAAAAGCCAGATCAACTACTATCTTCGGAGACTGGGGAACCCAGTTATAAAACAACTAAAACCATAAAATGGATTGAGTGAATGAAAGATTGGAAACATCAGATCATTTTAAATGTGGATGGATATGTCAGTATGAGAGAAAAGCTTATGGGGAAATTTTCAGACTACCTAATGACTTCCTTATTGTTGCCTTTAATAGAAACTGCTCTGAATTATATGGCATTGGAGTTACAGAAGTAAAAGCTATCTGTGAAGGAGCTCATATTACTGGGTTTCAAAACTCATGTATTGTCTCAGACTCATACGCAGTACAAGTTATGCAGTTGCAATGCGATGCACCATGGGTCTGTCTGACAAATCTAAGAATGGCTTGAAAGACATTGAGAAGTATGAATGATCGAGACACAATATGCAAGCCAAGGGAGAGCAACAAACTGGCAGACTTCACTACCTCACTTGATATTTCACACAAAAAATATAGATATATTTAAATATACACAATGATTTACTTGAGAGCGGGTCTTCACTTTAGATTTGGAATATATCCAAATTGAGGGTTATATATAAATTGTTGACGGGTTTTTCGATTTCCCTAAAAATCAACAGTTTTATGAGATTTTGGACTATGGAGGGATAATATTTAAGGATTTCTAACTTTGGGAGCAAGTATTCTTAGGATAATATTTAAGGATTTCCAACTATGGTAGGCTATTTTAATATTTTTGAGATAAGTAGGGGGACCGCGACCTAGAAACGCCCATTGGATTTATCCCGATCGGCTTCAGATCTTCACGGGTTGGGTCTAAATAGACTTGAATCTAAATAGGTCTAATTTGGAAGAACCAGACACAAGGCTAAACGGTTATGGTTCCGATTCGGGTCTCTGGTCTGAAGGTAACTATAAGGCTTGTTTTATGATAAGCGTTAGCAGTTCCATTTGCATACACGATGAGGGTAGGGCTGCAATAATCTTAAAGAAAATGAGATCCATAACTCATGCCTATGACTTGATTCTGTATTGGCATGTTATAGATAGCCAAGTCCAGTTGGTAATGTTAGTGCTTGGAAAACCAAGAGGTCCTGGGATGAATTCCCATCATAAGCAGCTTCTAACTAGGAAATATAGCTAATGACATATTTCGGGTTTCAGATTCATCAGCTGCTATTACTGCTTTTAAAACTAACAAAGTTCCTTGGAAACTGTAATCACAACGGGATGCTATCAAACAAAAGCTTCAGATCAGGTTCAAGCATATTCTTGGAGGGAATGTAACTTCAGTGTGCGGATGATAGTGCTAATAGAACTAGTAGATTACTTGTTCATAGAAAATAATGGCAAAAATGGTGGCCTACTTTCTTGAAGAAAATTGAAGACCCAATTCAGGAGTATTATAGATTTGATTAACTTCGCTTCTTTTGATTATTTTCTTATAGCTTTGTAGGCCTGTCTACAAGCTTTTGATTTTTTACTTTTAGTCTTGTAGGACATATCTACAGACTAAATTTTATCTCTTCATCAATAAAATTTGCTTACCTTTTGCAACAAAAAGAACATGTTTCTGAATCCATTGGAGCAAGCACAAATAATAGCAGTTTACATCATTGTTTCCAACATAGGTCTACATCCCCTTCAAATAAAGGTGTGCAGCGGTTGTGGTTGATAGGTCCCTTTTCGTATATGTTCTAATATGGTTTCTATCTATCTGAGTCTTAACATCAATGCAAATGGCAGAAAAAATGAATGCTCATGTCTAAGTCTGTTTTACTTGACTCATAGTGATATTCATGAAGGTTTCGACAACACGGCTCATACTTGAATAGCATCCCTTTATTCCCAAATGTCGTTAAAAATAATTCTGCAAGTCCTCACTTTGTCTTTTGCTTTAACCAATCATACTTGCCCTATCTTTGAAGTCGATATCCAATTGAAAATATGGTCGTGCCATTTTAAAATTCAGTCAGATAAGCATCCATCAGTGTGGCTATTAATTATTAAATCAGAACTTACACGAATGTTAATGGTATAATTGTGCTTCATGGAAGTTTACTGCTTTGGCGCAATTTTGATTTACCTGGTATTACATCCAACAGATAAAACAAACTAATACTGTCCAATTGACAGGTTTGAATCAATACCTGTTACTGAAAGGTGTGCCATTCACAATTAGATAAGGAATTGTCCGCACAACTGTGTCGATTGGTATTGCGAAGTTGACACCAGAAGATTGCCCTGTCCCTGCGTAACAACATGTGAATAAGAGAGTTTAGAATTAATATCATAAAGCAAAAAGTTAATGCCCTCCAAGAGAAGAGCTGCCAGATACAACAGATTTAATTTCATAGTTGAAACATTAAGATGAAAGTAATTCTGGGTTAACCTCATACTTGAGTTTCGGATATCTCCTTGCTTTTAACAATGGAGGAAGCGTCATAATTAATTTATTTTGACATCTACATTCGGAAAGAACGTGATATATGCAAGTCCGATGGAAGCATTAAGTTGCAGGACACAAGCCATGATAAAGACACGAGATTTTGACGTGAGTGCTTAGATAATAAATAATTAATTGCCTATGCCTTTTTATATAGAAATGGGAGATCATAGTAACCTCATCCTAATAACCGAAGATAAAGCAGATACAGAAGATGCAGAGTTGCACAGGAAAACCCTAATTAGGGAAAAATATGGTGAACCTAGATGCGCTCTTCCACAAAGAAAAATCAAATTGTTTAAGAAAGATGCTCACTCTTCTCTCATAAATCTATCCTTCAAGTGTAACAACTTTTAATCAAACTCACTCCGAACCTTAAGTTTTTTACAGCCTCTAAGGTTTATCACTGTCACTCTTGTTAGACCTTAAGCTTGCATTTTTGGCCCTTTCTAGTACTTAACTTTTCCAAGATTATCTTAGGTTTCACATACAACATTCCTTAGATGGACTGATAACCTACTGACTTGCTGTTGGTGCTAGCAGGTCAACAGAACCCCGGAGAGGAAATTCTCCACCGAACTCATCCAACCCTGAGAACGTAACATGCCTCCACTCCAAGAGATCACCCTAGCTTATCTATGAATTCCACCTTGGTGAGAGAACCTCTCATCCACTTGAACTTCAAGTCTCATTCCGATGTTCTATCATCACAGTTTGAAAAACTTAATCCAATATATTATAGTCCACGAGAAAACTCCAGATGTTTAACACCTCATTGTAAAGTAAGAACCCCAAGATTACCTTGTAGACAAAAGCACGAGAAAACTACATTACAGCTTTTGACTGCAGTATTTCATGCTTCAACAAAGAGCTCTATCCTAAGTTTACTCCCTTTTCTTCTTCAAAGCTTGCAATCACCAGCACAAAGAGCCAAATAAAACAACTGCTGCACATCCTACTATGTGAAAACTGGTTATTAGCAATGTTTTTGCACAAGCATTAACAACTGTCATGTCTGCCGTAAAATAGACCAAGTTCAAAATAGATAACTCTGACGCAAATTTGCTAGCTATGTCATATTTATCAAAACTGTCTTTCGAATTTAAGCTTGTCTTATGTCTTGTCTTTAACGTGTTTGCTACAGATACTAGAGTCGCTTTGCTTAACATCAATTAAGAAACTCAAGCTTATCATGGGAATTCGGTTTTTTACATATTTTGACACCCCCTTCCACTTCCACTTCCACTTCCACTTCTCCATTTTCTTGCAATCTTGTGAAAATTTCACCCTTCGTTCTCCCTAAAAATCCTCTAAAACATGGAACAATCTTAAAAAAAGAAACATTGCGGTAATGGAAAACGAAGTGTGGAAACTTGTTTATTCAAATCAAAATCAACCAAAAACTCACATGAACTTCCCCTTTTTCAAACAAAACCAATACTAAAACAGTTGGGGCCATAGGCCCGTTATTAACTAAAAGCAAATAACAGAAAATAGAACATAGCCTGTCATCCGTGGGGAACGACTCTGTGACCTGAATCCCAACACGAATTTTCACGTGCTATGTAATCGTCGTAAAAAACTGGAACCAACTACTGAAAAGTGTCTTAGAAATCCATAAATCCTCCTCAGGCGTACGGTTAACCCAACGAACCTTGAATGTAGAATAAGTACCCCATCTCACAGTAGTCTGGACATCTCTCTCTAAAACGACTGCGATGTTGTCTCCCTGTCGGACGCCTGGTAGTGGGGAAAGGGTAATGGGAGGGATCCCGTCCCCATGATAAGGAGAAAAGAGCTTGACAATCACATCATGTGAATGTCGTAACTCCCGGGGCATATCAAGCTCATACACATTATTTCCAATGCGTTGGATACCACGGAAGGACAAGTGCGACACACTAAAAGTAAAAGCTTGGACGGAACACCCGTGCGTCCCCACTTCTCAATGCACAACATCACTAAACCACCTGGCTGGAAATTAACCTCGTGCCTGTAACGATCAGCTCTCTTTTATAGTAGCATAGTGGAGCTCTAGACGCTCTCGAACATCCTCATGGATGTCCCGAAGAGAGGCCACAAAATTGGCTGTTGTGGCCGCTACTGGAACCAGCCGCGGAATAGGTGCTAAGTCAAGACTTGTCTCCGCGGAATACCTACAAACGGCAAACTGTGCAATGGATAAAATGTGCAATCTTGAAGAAGCGATTGACCACGACAGACACTAAATCACAACCTCCCCATGCTGCAGCCCTGAAACGAAATCCATGGAAATGTCAAGCCAATATTAGGGAAAGGTAGAGCTATATAGAGGCCCATATTTTGTTCCTTTCTTTTCGCTGTGGCGCAGGTGTAGCACTTACAGATAAAAGCATTGACATTCCGACGCATAGTGGAACAAAAGTATTTCTCCCGCATCAAGGCCATAGTTTTAACTAATTCAAAATGGCATGTAAGTCCATGTGCATGGACCACGGTAATCAACCGCTCTCTCATAGACGAGCTAGGGACGTAAAGAACAGTATCCCTAAAAACGTACCCATCCTGTATGGAGTATTCGTCACTAACACTGGTTTTAGAAGCAAAATCGGCCCGAAAAATACATCGTGTGGATACGATTCCCGTAAATAGAAAAACAAAAATATAGAAGTACGCACTGTGACGAGGAGGTGCGGCATCCTACAAACACTGGCTGCAAACCCATTCTTCTTATTTTTAATATGCATATCGTGAAAGTGGAATTCCTGCAGATAGTTAAACCACTTTGCTTGTCTATCGGAAGTGCTGGCTATGCATATGATCTAGTGCATCATGATCTGAATGGTTAACGAGCTAACGGTGGACAAAGTAGTATCGCCAATTTTTCAGTGCAAGCAAGACACCCAGGAGCTCGATGTCATACGTCGAGTACCGTAACTGAGCACCCGCCAATTTCTGGCTGAAGTAGGCTACCGGGTAAGAGAGAAATCACAGGCACTTCAGGCAAGTAATAACAACTAAGATTTCTGATATTTAGAAAGCTCGAGTATCAAACTTTAATTTCTAGGTTAGCTCAGTTAACAGGCTGATTCTTCTTGAATGGTATCAAACCTCAGATAAAACAACGAAAAATACCAAGCAGTACTAGATGGAAGCATATTGATACTGCAAGTACAGATGCTAGCATAAGAAGGTACAGGGGTCTGTTTAGGCGTCCAAAAGGAATCCTGTTTGTGGATACATCTGTGAAGCTCTAGATACTCAAGATAAAAGATAAAATGCTTTTATCTGCTGCTATGTTAGAGGGACTGGGCCTTGCAACCAACCTAAGCCTGCTCGATATTGAGATCTGCATAGATTCAAAGCTTGTTGCCTCTTGTCTAAATAACATTAAATTGGAGAGACATTGACAAAAGGAATAGCCAAGTGTAGAAGATTCCTTCCAGATACATCAACATTAGTTTTAACAAGACCATTATAATTTAGTTACTGTACAGAAGCATTTTAATTTCCTAGTTCTTGTTCATCTGATCATCTGAGTTAGTCCATGTAAACTTGGCTCTTATGGGCTTTCCATTAGTTTGTAGATATTTTCATATGAAAAATCTGGTGGGGGTCTGCCTAATCCCAGTTTCCTTCTCAAAAGAAAAAAAAGGATATTCTGAAGCGTGAATTATGCTTTAGAATATTCGTCATCTTTTTTTTCCTCAAATATATTACTCTAATATTTCCAATTTATTCAAGAGAAAAATAAGTAAGCATATAACATATAACATACTGAGTGTGAAAAAAAGGAGTGGATAATCTCCATTCACCTTTACGAGTGAAACTGGCTGTGTTAACTCCAATAACATGACCATATGAGTTGATCAATGGGCCACCTGAATTTCCTGTAACAAAATAAAACACTTCAATGTCTTACATAGAAAAACCCGGGTTTTTTATTTATTTATTTTTCATTTCAGAGATCGTCACTTGAAATGATTTTACATATACAGAAAATTATGGGAAAAAACAACAAAATAGGCCTCTAGAAATGCAACAAAATAAAGCCCTCTGGTGATTGTTGTAGAATGTCATCGATATACACACAACAATCATGTATCGAATCACAGAGACGAGGTACAAAATAAAGTGCATGATGTTGGTTTTTTCGTCTCTGGAGTCGGCAGATTTGTTTTTAAGAATTATTAGGTTGCTACAAATGGTTCAGCTGCTCAATATCATATATCTATCGATATTCAGATCTTAGAAAAAGATTTTCACTACAAACTAAATATTGGATTTACCTGCATTAATAGCAGCATCTGTTTGTATAGCTCCACGGATGGCACTTCCGTTTGGTGAGGGTATCTCCCTACCCAATCCACTCACAACCTGCCTTACACTGAACCATAAAGTAAGAAACAACTCCAAACCTTTTCATAAATAATTAACAGCATACATAGGCATATATGTAGTAGTAGGTAGTATGAACGATTATCGATATTTTGTTTGTATACATATGTACTTAATTGCGTCAGGCATGCATTTTCCCTTTTAATGTCCCTTTCTTTACCTAAACCGCAGGCTCATGTACTTACAAAATTAAAGCGAATGAAAACATCATAGTGGATTTCAACAGATCCGTGACTTTTTCATGCAAAGATTTCCATGCAATTCTTCATCTTGTATCAGTGTCTGTTTGTTTCTTTTTATTTTTCTAACCCTGGATCTGGCATAATGCTGTTGGCAATCAGACATGTAACAAGTTTCCTAATGCATGCCCAGTAGGAAGAGGTCGATCCCTATACAGGTTATTGCTTCATCTGCGCCACCAATGCTTCGGGTCTGAATGAGAAGGATTAAATTTTTGAGTTCTTGGAGAACTCAACAGAATTTTGGCCGATGTGTGAGCAGATACTGGGCAGAGAACCAGCATCAACTGCTAAGGCATGGATTCTCTTCCATTCAGAATGAAGAAAGTGAAAGCAGTGCCATGGGCCTGAATCTTGTATCTAATAAGTCTGTTTTGACCACTCAGATGCTATAGTTCATACAAAGTGGCAAGAAACAATGCCTTAGAAGATAAAATCAGTTGAAGAAAATTCTACTTTGGACACATCTCGAGACATCCCACTAGATTCTCCCTATCTCAAATGTTCAACAGGCAGACATGTTTTCTTGGTTGTCATGGCAATCTACCTATAGAGTTCAATCCAAATGTCTACTGGGTATGTTTTGACAGTAATCCCATTTTCAGATATTTTTTGCCTGATGTAGGTTGTTTCTTGGAGAAGTAAGAACCAATAAATGGTTGCTACCTCTAGTGCAGATACTAAGTCCAGATTTAGGGCATATGGAGCCTGAGAGTTAATATGGCTGCAGAACTCATAGAGAAAATTGATGTTCCAAATTCGTTGGCCTATGAGTTTGTACTGTAGCAACAAAGCCATGGTAAATAATGCAAAAAAAATTGTACAGTACGATAAAGAAACACATTAAAGTGCTTTGGTACTTCATCAAGGAGAAAAATCTCTTTGCTTGCTTTGTTACTAACTATTTTAACACTGCAGATGAGTTAATAGAGATGTGTTGAAGAAGGAGGTTTTTTAAGGAGGTCAAAGGATGTTTGATGCAGGATAATTGGATTTGGAGGACACCCAAACAAGTTCACAAAACCCTTCATAACTTGGACGCCCAGCCTTGGGCCTAAATATCTTAAAACCCTTCATAACTTTGGAGCTCATAGGGCAGCCGAAATTCCCAAATGGGAGTTCCCCACTTTTTATTGTTTTGCTTATTTTTGAATGTAAGATTTATTCCACCATAGGATCTTTTTAGTTGCTTTATTTACACTTAAAAACGTAACTTTGATCACAAAAAGACTCAAGCTAAATACGCAAGATTCTCGCAAAGATTGAAGGAATAAACACTCAACTCAGGGTCTTACTCTAAAACACAAATAAACAAGTTCTTTTCACAAAATCAAATTAGCTTCTCAAAACCTAATTCCAATCCCTTATGAGTTATGAGGGAATTATTGGAAAGAAAGAAACTGTCTATGAAAATCCTATAGTCGAGATTCGGCAAAATAAAAGAAACTTACAAAAATAGAAAGGAAAAAAACTAATGAAGGTGGGACGCCCTACATAACGCTGACCTTGAGTTCTAAACGATAGAGAATCAACATAATGCTCAAAACAAATCCTATCAAATTTGTGAAATGCCTCAGCGGTAAGCCAAAAATTCTCATGTACTAGACAATCTCGTCACAAACATAAAAAACAATACCAAGTAACAATGGTGGAAGTATCCATTACCGCCTTACTATGATCAGCTACAGCCCGTCAAGCATGAGAAACCTGATAAGGATACGAAACAGGGGAACACTATCTCATCGAAAAGAATACCAGTCTGCAGCTTTGAGAGCGAGAATAGCAACAATCCAATGGTAAATCGACCCATACATTTATCCCTGAAGACACGAGGAACAGAAAAGGATAAAAACCGACGCAATTGAAGCTTATAATAGTCGCCCCGTTGGTATTGCTTTTTCGGATCATATACCATCACCAATATTAAATGTCAACAGACGAGACCAATAATATTATAAACATCATCATGAGCATCTGTAACAGAGTAATGAATTCTGCAGCAGTATTACACAAATGAACCAGAGGAGGAGCAGGCGCAAGATCCATAACAAGGGAAGGACAGTTATCAGCCACAACAATAAATGGAAAAAGATTAATGGTCCGATTTAGGGAGTTGTAAGCGAATCCTTCCAAAGACAGAGCCAACTCCCAAGATTTTGGTTTATACCAACCAAGCCATGCAGAAGATACACCAAACTACGAATAATAACCTCTGTTTTGCAGTCAGTATAAGTTTCCATAAAGCCTTCCAGAAGAAACCAGCAAACTTCACATGACAATCAAATGTAATATTGCGAGGACCCATGTAAGCAAACAGCATCATGAAAATAAAGATGCGTGATAACAAAAGCATCGGAAGCTCGTGCATAAGGAATGCAGCGTACCATTTTGGAGAACTGATCAACCACAACCAAATTGAATCCATTCCCCGAGTTGACATAAGAAATCCTAGAACGTAATACATTGACACGTCATACCAAGGAGCTAGGGAATAGGCAATGATGTGTACAGCCCGGCGTTGGAATGTTGCTCCTTCGTCGTCTGACAAACATAATATACCTCGCAATTTTTGATGATATCCCTCCGTACAGTAGGCAAAAACCACACTTCTCCTGGGTAGATTCTATAGTCTTTATAACACCGAAGTTTCCACCAAATCCTCGGAATGCATCTTTGTCATAATCTTCTCACAAGGGGAAGAGAATGAAATTCATGAAGTTGAGCCACGAAGATAAAGTTATCTTGTAACAAGAAATCATCTGATACTTCATAGTTTACAAAACAATCCACCATTATATGGCCGAAATAAAAATTGTTAGCACAAGGATCACGAAGTTCCTCAAAGCTGAAAAGGAAATGACTGAATCTCAATCACCATACAGAAACGAAGAGATAGATCATTTGCAACCTCTTTTCCTCCTGTGTTGAAGGTTAAAAAAGTAACCCTGCAAGATATTAAACCATTTGAAGCGACGGCCGCTCAATTTTTTCTTAGAGTTAGCAAACTTGAGGGCCACGTGATCAGATTAAATGATACAGTCTGGCTGTAGAAGATAATGACGTCAAGTTTGTCATCAAATCTGATCATGCAGTCTCAAATCTGTTAACTTTCAGCAAAAGGTGAGCAATAGTCACTCAAAAATAGCTCAGTATCTTGAAGGGCTACTCGTTTAACCTAAAGCAAAATGCTGACAAAAAAATAAATAATCAGGTTACAGATGCCCCCTCTCGTTGTTCACATGTTTAGTTACAGTTTGGCCCTCTATTTTAAGTTTTGGCAAACTTCACGATATTTATGCTTAGGATGCTGACTTTAGCCCTATCTTGGTGATTGTTTAGCACACCATAATGTTTCATATCGTATCTGTTACAAGATGGCTTTCATTTTCATGGCATAGCTTTCTGAATTAATGTCTTATCCCTTCGCGGAAAAATTGTGATGGACATGCATTTCGATGGTTGAATGGACACTTCGGCATTAATATCTGGAAGAATTTCTTTTTCCAACAAAAGATAGCATTTTATCGCAAGGTGTTATGCTTGTCAAATGGCCAAGGGGCCATATTTTAATGTGGGGTTATACAATCCACTTCCTGTTCTAGAGCACACTTAGACCATGTTTGGTAGCTTTACTGGAAAGTAAGGGAAAGTAAAATAGGTGAACATTTGTTCGGTAAATATAAAATTTCAAATCAAATTCCTCAAATTAAAAAAAAATTAAAAATAAGAGGAAGATGGAAGCCCTAATTTAGATTTTTAGTTATCAAGAAATTAGAATGCAAGAAATCAATCCACGCGTATTCATTCAAATCTTAGAAACCCCTTATAAATATGACTTGGAATTGAAAACTTTAGAATTATAGGTTTTTACCCATTGAAACCCTTGCTCAATTTTTACTATTATTATAGAGGTTGAATTTATTTTGACTTTGAAAAGTAAATTTTTTGTGTATTGTGAAACAAGCTTTATTACTTTCTTACTACCTATGTAACAACGACACTTCTTAATAAAATAAAATGTGTCCGACACCCCGACACTCGGACACACGTGTCCAACACTATTTGTAGGGGTACTTACAAAATTCTGCCGTTTCCGACACCCCGTACCCGTGTCGTTGTTACTTAGCTTACTATGTAAAGTTACAAAGCTATTATATTTCGTGTTCCCAACCGGCCTCTTAGTATAATGTGCCTATGTATTTCGTTATGGGATTGCCTAGGTCGACTCGAGGGACGAAATCAATTTTAGTTGTGGTTGATTGGGTTCTCTAGCATAGAGCATTTAATCCTAGTATTCGAGTTTCGAAGCTTTTAATATTGCGAATTTCTTTTGTAAGAGCATCTTCAACAGTTTTGGAGGAGTATCCGGTTCCGGAGTTGGTTCTGGAACTGCATACTATCCGTTTTCTCTAACAGATTCTGGTGCAAAATCCGGAATTTCAACTTTTTTTTTAATGGGAAGAGGGGGGGGGGGGGGGGGGGGGGAGAATAAAAGGTGGGTGCGCTGCATCATTAACTGCGCGATTAGAAATTGGTTTTGAATATGCCTTCAACAACTTCGGATTTAAATACTTTGAAAGGGTATATGGTTAAGATTCCAGATTACCATCCCCAGTATCCGGAATCGGAACCAGAACCGAATACCACCTCTAGTGGAGATGTTCAAAGATATTGAGAATTTAAAGTGTCAATTACTGTTTTCTAGTGCTTTTCATCCACATACCGACGGTTAAATGGAGGTTGTTAATCCTAGTTTGGGGCATCTTCTAGAATGCTTGGTTGACGATAGCCTAAAATCTTGGGAGTTTGCTCTTTTTCAAGCAGAGTCTGCATACAACAACTTACCAACCAGTCTATGGGTCGGTCTCCATTTATGATTGTGGCAAGTATGTTTCCTTCCAATATTTTGGGCCTTGCGCATGTTCCTCAAATTCTTCTCTCATGATGTGGCTGAATTCGCTACTCGAATTGAAGACATTCATAGTGATGTTCGCAACCAAATAACTAGGGATATGAAAGTTACATGGCTCTTTTCATAACGCAAATGTATTTTGGGAATTAAATGTTAGTGATTTGGAAATAGCCTATATTCGGAATAAGCGACACCAACCATCTCTCTTAAGCGTCGTTTATTTCCTATTGCTCATATCTTCGAGGATAATGCGTATAAAGTCGATTATCATCAGAGTTTTGTTTTTGCATATCTTTAACATCTCGGGTTTGTCCCTTTATTGGATATACAATTTATAGAGTTCCATATTTCACATCATTCTTGAGTTTCCCATGGTTACGAGTAATATATTGATCAATTGAGGTGGTTGTTAATATTTTTGCCATTGTTACTTGATATGGTTACTCGACATGGTTACTTTTCTCTGTTACTTTGTAAAACAAAAGTTCGTCTGCTACACTATTACACTCTGCTCACCGCAAAAGCATTTTAAAAACTAGACCCAGTTTTACGAACGTAATATACATTCTATTCATCCGAATTCGAGGTCGAGTTATTATGCAGTGAGGGAGTATGATATAGGATCGTTAAGGTGTAGTCACGTACACTGTATCGCTTATCTTTAAAAAAAACAAATGGACGCTGCTTCACTTTACTCAGTCTACAAATTTAATAAAATAAAGAATGCTATATGACTCCTAAGAATGGAAAGAATAGGTCGCGGGTTCGAAACCTCATGGGGTTGGAAACTCAGGGTTACGGATCCCTATATAAAACCGGCTTGCCTTGCAAAAAAAATAAAAAAATAAAGAAAGGAAAGAATGCCCATTCTGAGTATGTTCGAGAATGTGGTCGTACCCACCGAAGTTAAGGTGTAGCCATGGGTTTTGTGTCTTAGCTATAAAATTAATCTGATACAATCCTCTTTGTCTCTTTTCACATAAACCTAAATTTTAACTGCTATAATTTGGGGTACTCTTTTCTTATTTTCGTTTTTGTTCTTTTTCTTTTTTGGTGGTGGTTCTTTCTTTTCTTTTTCTTTTTTTTTTTGAGAGGGGGGGGTGTTCGTATTTTCATCTAGTGAAGAGGCCTAAAGAATGCAACAGAGAAAGCAATAAGGCAAAAAAGATAAAGAAACAAAGCTTAAGCGAAGTGTCCTATTAATCATGAGATATTGAATAATGTGTATACCTTGCTACTGATTCTTTTTGAAAGCTAAGAAAGCTCACATTATGTTTATCTACTTACTTGCCAAACTTATGTAATACTTTTATTATCCCTTCAACTGTGATCTTGTAAGCTTCGGGATAGAGATTGGGGCCACGATCTAGATAATTGGGATAATTCTCTAATATGCTTTTCACATTCAACCGTGTGTCTAGCCACATGGATGCAAGTACATTCATAAGGAACTTTAAGAGCATGTCATGAACAATGAGATCAAGCTATAATCCTATTAATGAGAAGTTGAAATATCTGGGAAGTAGCATATCAGACGGATCTAGAGTAAGGGGGAACGAACATTACCCCAGTAGTTAAAGTGTTTTCATATCCATATGGATTTCCGATGGCAAAGCAACTCTGACCCACACGCAAATCCTGAGATACACCAAGGAGGGCTGGCTTTAACTCATTCCCTTCAACATCAACCTTCACACATAAGTACAAAAAAAGAAGTTAATGCTGCTATTCTGGTGGATATAATCTGAAAAACAAACACCTCAACATCTACACGCATAGAGCTAACATACGTGCCTCAAGCCATATGTTTCCTGCAGACACGTGTTTCCTACATTCTAGTCCTAATTAGGAACATATCTAGACACAAAGACGTGTAGCAATTAATGACTCTCGTGCATCAACTCATTCTATATAGAAAGTTGACACTGACGCCTTTAACTGTTTGATTTATGGCTGACATGGTTAAAGGATGCCATTTTCTACATGTTGTGTGCAAGTACCTTGCACGCATTTTGCACACAGAAGGGGGTCTTCTTTCATTTCTTAGGAATTTTATAAAATTATTTATTTCATTAAATAAGTATATGCACTCATATAGCTAACATAGGTAACTTCAACCATATAATTCTCACAGAGACGTGCTCCCTACAATTTAACTCCAATGTGGAACATATGTAGCCACATGTATAAATGAAGCTATTGATGACTCTCTCATACATCAACATATTCTCGATAGAAAGTTCTCGCATATGTCTGTAACTGTTTTACTTTTGCCTGTCATAGTTAAAGGAGATCATGTTGCACATGATTTGTTTCCCACAGACACGTGCTCCCTACAATTTAACTCCAATGTGGAACATATGTAGCCACATGTATAAATGAAGTTATTGATGACTCTCTCGTACATCAACGTATTCTCGATAGAAAATTCTTGCATATGTCTGTAACTGTTTTACTTTTGCTGTTCTAGTTAAAGGAGGTCCATGTTGCACGTGATTGGACAAGTACTTGCAAACACCTTTTTACTCTATTAAGTTTAAGGTTTATGAGAAAAGAGCGGCAAATAGAATGTATTAGGTTTATATAGCATTACATGATACCCCTAATAAATAGGCAAACTAGACTAGACGATAGGTATACATGACAACACCTAACTACGGTGGGTACGACCACATTCTCTAACAGTCCCCCTCAAGCTCAAAGATACATACTCTGTATTCCGGCTTGAAATAAAAAATAGAAAAAAGGATATAACCAAAGAGAATGACAAACATAATGTTTCCCCCCTTCGCTAAATTCTTCAAGGTCAACTATATAAAGGGAGTTTTCCAATCTCAATCTTCAAATTACAAATTTGAGCGCAAATTGTGCACAATTAAAAACTAGAGTCTTGAAACTTGCATAACTCTTGTAAAACTTCAAATTCGGCACAAAGTGAAATCTTCAATTTTTCTTCAACAACACATTTAAGCCTTTTACTTCGGAAACACAAATAGGTTCCATGTCAAACTTCAAAATTTACCAACATAAGAAAATATTGCTTCAAACATAAGAAAATCACTCTTTAAACGCCCCCTCAAACTGGAAGACACAACTCCTATTTCCAGCTTCGAGAGATATCAATATAATCCCCCCTTATGAAGAGTCTTCAATTTGCGTCTTCAACTTCAAATAATAAATACAACAAATTGATCCACCAAACAAAAAAATAAAGGCTTCGCCAACGAGAGATCTATGGATAGTCACATTGGTTTCTATTGTTATTACCCATACGAGTTCCACAAAAAATAGATATTTAGCTTTTGGAACTCTTCCAAGTAGTCATCTACAAAAAGAAGGGCTCGGACTCATTGGGCTCGTGGAATCTCCCACTTCCAGTAGTCATCTTACAACTGATGAGATAACACAAATTATTAGGTTCTTATTTGATTCACACAACTTAAATAAAAATGAAACATTGAGAAAGATAATTGAAGGTCGAGAAATCGAGAAATTTTAAAAAATTGTGTGGAATAGACAAAGAAGAAATAATCAAGAATGGTCACAATGATTAGAGGAAAAAACTTCAATACAAGGATAACGAAAGATTAACAATCACCAATGACACAAACTTTTGGGGTACCAAACAAAAAACCTTTGGAAGTTCTGGTCCCTTCTCCTTTTCAACCCAACCAATACAACATCAAGCAAGAGAGAAATTGCTTAGTATTCACCTTTTATTGAGCATTATTCAGGAAAATCAAGAAACAAAATAAGACATAAGGGATATATCGAAAGTGTGAAATCCTAGGAATCGTACACGATCAGGTACCATGTTAAGTATTAGAATTTATGAAAAAGAAGCCAAACAAGATTGTATTACGTTATTCTAGCTTACTATCACGATACGGTGTACGTAGACTACACCTTAAATATTGGTGGGTACGACCACATTCTCTAACATATACAAAGGAGCTTCTCCCTTTGTTAGGATTCGTATAACATTCTTTATTTTATTAAATACCAGACTCAGTAAAGTGAAAAACACGTTTATATGATTTTTTTCTAAAAGGTAAGCTGCTTGTGATGGAATTGACCCAAGGACCACGGTTTTCCAAGCACTGCCTTACCAACTGACCAAGCCACATTTAATACGTCCATATGCTTTAACATAAGCACTTTAAGGATAAAAGAAACTGCTAAAGTTAAGAACTTTTTTCTCGGTAAATAAACTTTATTTTGGAACTAAAAGTTTAGTAGTCCGCTTGAGCAATCCAAAGGCGAGGTTGAGGTTGGCAGAACCAGCCCTAACATCATGTGTAATCAACATGTGACTGACGTACAAAATAGTTAATAAGAACTAATTAGCGAAAGTTCAATTGTGCCACTTCGTATAATATCACTAAATAACTAAAATTAGGGTTTAAAAAAAATCCTTAATTTAAAATCCAATAAGTCGCTTTACAATAATCATCTAAAACTGAAACAAACTCAACTCCAACAACCAAAGAAAATAAGCCTAATCTAGGCTTTTATAAACAAAGCTTCTAATTCTATTAAAAACTTATACAAGTAAGTTCCTTATTTTAATATCTCTTACACCAAAATCTATCACAATAGAAATAAATATAAAACAAATACTTGGAAATAAATTAATAGGAATTTCTAAAAATAGGAAGATCCAGTTGTCTCACAATACGTGAAAACTGAGACGGGTGGGGGACGACCCTGACTTATCAAATCCCGCTTTGAAAAAGTTCACCACAAATTTCGACGTTGAAAACTCCATTATTGTTGCCATATGTTTGGCCCTCGTATCATACATCGGAACTTGTCATATCCAATTGATGTACCCATTATGTGGAACATTGCATCTCCAACAAACTTGTTTGCATCAAAATTAAAACTACATCACTTCATGTTTTATACTGGAGTTTTCTTAAGAAAGGATTGAAAAGTTCGTCATACCGATCCTTAAAAGTTTACCCAAAAGGGGTAATAAACCTGGTAAATCTGTAAATTCAAACTCAGTTTCCAAAAAGTTGCCTAAAAGAGGTTAATTGCCCCAACAAAGAGGCTCGAGTACTCATACTCACTGAAGTAACTCATCATACACTGGTGGTAGACCTTCATCATCAAAGTAGATCTGGTGAACTCTACGAATCATTAAATATAGAGAGAAAATTTCCAACCTTTTTTTGGATTTCGATCTTGTAGCCAAAAAGAAAAAGAAAATTACCAACGTAATTTCCATTGTTTGTAACACACGCCTTAATCATTTCTACCGACTATTCATACGATCCACACTTTATTTGGCAAATATTGACTCGCCATAAAACCTTGGAGAGAAGAAAAAAAAACTAAAAAAATCCTAAATCGACAAAAAAAACACGATAAAGAGAAGTTCCCAAGGATTTAAATACTCAGGTACCAAATTAATAAGAATCAACAGGTGGAAGCTTCGATCGTGGTAAAATTCTCATTAGTTAATTACTAAATAACTAAAATTACGTTTTCAAGAAATCCTTAATTAATCATCCAAAAATATTTATTAATCATCAAAAACTAACACAAACTTAAATCCAACAACCAAAGAAATAAACCCTAACCTTTTTTTTTTTGAAAGAAAATAAACCAACCAGGCTTTATAGAACAAGCCTTCTAATTATAGTGAATATTCTATTGAGTTTGCTTATTATAAGTTCTCTTAAACAAAATATATCAAAATAGAATAAATATAAAACAAAAATAAAAAATAAAATAATAGGACTTCTAAATTATGGAAGATCAGTCCTCCGAGACGGGTAGGGGCAGTCGTGAATATCAATAGTTATATTTAATAAATATGAAAGTAATACAATGAAATTGTTCATGCGTCACTTATACTAGACAAATAAGATCAATCTAAAGGCTCGAAAGCTTACTTTACATCTCATTTAGATCCTATAGGAGCAAAGACAATAACATAAAGGAACCAAGGTCTTTAATATATGCAGGATCAACATCAAGATATTAGTACTACTATTATTACTCCATGAAGCTTAACATTATGTTTCAACATCATCTTGTATAGGAAAGGGGGTCATTTACCCCCACTCAACCTTACATTTATCCCAGTTTTCGGTAAACTGAGTCGTTCATCAAATAATTTTTTGAACGAAAACCCGTCAATTAAAAAGAAGAAAAAGAAAACTAGTTACAAAGTTTTATGTTATTTAGCCTCAAAGATAGAACATTCATCATTAAATCAAATAAAGGTACGATACATACATGAATCAGGTTATGAATCATTTAAGATATGAAGGAAAGTAGCATGGATAATCGGAGAAGCCAGACACATTAACAGGAAATTTCATCAATACCTTCAGACAGACAGCTCAAACGTTGGGTCAAAACCAATAAGTTTGCTTCCCTCTAAGCTATTGCATTTGCATCTACAAGAACACTGTATAGAAGAATATTAAATCTAACTATTGTCAAAATAAGAAGGCTCAGATAGTTGGACTAATATCGGTCATACAACAGTAGAGTTATCAACCTCATGCCAAGTAGAACAGAAAAACAAAATTCGGGAAATACCATAACAAACCTTACAACGCTGAAGCCCATTGTGGCTGTAGCCAATTTAGCTATGACAGATGTTAGTCACCTGCAACGCATGCAATAATAAATTATTCAGTATGAGTAAGAGAGAGAGATTAAAGGTTTATGCGCATTATTACCATACTCACAAAAGAAACTGAACTACTAGTTAATATAAGAGACAAATATCCTTATTATTTTAATTTATCATGTCATATCGTTACTACTACACATCGCCACAACGTACAATAACATATACAGGATACATTTGGTTATATACACTTAAACCCGTGTTGACCATGAACATATGCAGAAGTCCATCAACATTATTTTAGATAAAGGTCTGCTTGTATAGATAACTCAGATTTTGAGTGCTCAAGAAAAGAAAAGAAAAAAGATGAAATTAGATGAAGATGCATCTCTGTTTTGCTCAACTGATAAGGCAGCAGAGCATACCTCATCCTTAAAAATAAAAAATGTGAAAGCATTGTTATTGTAAACAAGAAAGTACTCTACTCATATGATCCACAAAACACACAGAAGCTTCACAATACTCAACGAAATGTTAAAAAAAACAAAATAAGTGAATATCCTTGCTAATTACAAACATAAGCAACAGAGTGGCAGAAAAGTAAGAGCATGACATTCACAACAGTCACCCTCAAAACAGGGCGAAAGATGTTAATCATGCACAAATGACTAGCATGTCTGCATATGTCAAAGTAAACAGCTTTGTCAATACCTACTCAATTATTCTTGTGCAAACATCTGACAAGCTCAATGCTTTTGTACTTATGGTTTAGAACAACTAAGGTTTAGGCTAGGATCGAAACGCTCATTGAGAGGCACACTCTCCTCCGCTCACATTGATACAACTAATAGCTGAGTATTGATATTTTCCCTAGAACCGCCCCTCTCAGTCTTTGCTCAAGGTTTCTTTCAAGGTTTTGAGGATGATTAATCCACAATCTTGTAGAAAGAACAGTAATTAAAAAAAATTAACAGTTTGTGATCCTCCTCTAGGTTTTTATGTATTCTTATTGCTTTAGAAAAGAATTACAATGCGAAAGGCTTGCCCCTTTTAGGGTTACAAGACCTATTTATAGAGTCAACCTGTAGTTCTACTCGAATTACAATAAAATCCCTACTTGAACTAGATTAGTTAATCCTACTCGAACTGGAATCAAAGTCGGTCGGTCGTAGGGGAAAATATTACATCGAAATGACCGAAAAGTTCTGTCTCAGACAAACGGACGTAGATCCCTTAGGCTTTATCTGCGCCGACAAACGGACGTAGAATATAATAGGGTATATAGATCCTCCTGGATCAAAGATCGAGAATGTGTCTTTCGATAAATTATGATAACTACCCACAAAGTTTCACTAGGTCATAGGTGCTAGAGTATATGTTGTGTATCCCGCACATATACTCCTTTAGCTCCACATTACGTTGCATATGAACAAGTCTAGTGATCCCTAGTTATATAGGAATTTAAGCTTGTAATCACATCATCGTTTTACATCAATAATATTTTTCTCTTCTTTTCTCTTCTAAAGTCTACATGGTATCAAAGCATCTTCGGTCTTCAAGAAACCCGAGTGAGTTCACGATTCCGCCAGTAATAGCAATGGTCGTCGCATGACCACTATAGTCCAATTACTTTCCACATTCTTTCTTTTTACTAGTCATAGTCATTGTTTTAACTTCATCAAAATTTATCAAATAATAATTATTGTGAACAGTAATTGTGGACTATTTTTTTCATAAAGAATTTATTTATGTTTTGTGATAGCAACACGGAGTCCAAGGATTTTCAACAAATTTTAAGTTGCGCTAATATCATCTGGACCGGGTTGCTTCTTTTACAAATTATGATCATATATTTTAGAACTTGCTGGATTTCGTTGAATTATCCACAGACGAATTGGCTTGAGCCTTTGACTCTTCGCTTATTTATTTGTACCCAGGTCGGGTTCCCTACTATACCAGTGATTATGGCTATTATTTGGAGTTCTTCGACATCAAGGATATTGTGTTTGCCTCACTGGATGACTTGAGCCTTTTCACTCCATCACCTTCTTTGCACCTAGGTTGAGTTGCATTTCTTACCATGAATAGTGGTTTATAAATAAACTTGTTGATGGTTGAACAAATCCGAAGAAACTGAAGACTAAAGTCATTTGGAGATCTATTGAGGAACTTATGAAGACTAAATCCATTGCAGCAAACAATGGACTGAAAGAATACTTATCAATTTTAGGGGCAGCTTTTACTTGTGAAGGGATAATTGTATATGCTATGAAGGGTCATGTCTTTTACTTGTGATTCTTCTTTATATTATTGATTTCCAAGCAGGAAACAACAGTTGTATATTCAAGCTTCAGGAGAAGTGTTGGAGTATATGTTATGTACCACACATATACTCCTTTTGTCCCACACCTTTTTTTTAATAAACACCCAGAGTTTTGGAATACAAGCCAAAGTCCTGATGAACTCTCAGCTGGCCAAACCCAGCCTTACCTAAAAACAGAAAATGCCTAAGCAGGGGATGGAGATTACTCAAGCAATCCAAAGTTTCTGAAATTCCATCTGCTCCTTGCTAAGCACAAAAATCAGCAGCACTATTCCCTTCTCTCAGAGTGTGTTCTATCCCAAATTTCATCTCTGTTTGCAATTCAAGGAACTTATTCCAGATATTGGCTGATGTCCAAAGAATATCTGCTCTTGTTTGACTACATAACACAATAACCTTTGCATATATTTTCACTTTCATGGGTAAAGCATCCTCTGTTTGCATAACCTCAAACAAATAACCAAAGCCAAGACTTCAGCAGAGATATTAGTCCCTAGTCCCAACCAAGCAGAAAAACCAAGTTAAAGCCCAAATGATCCTTTAACACTCCACCTCCACCACAAATGCCAGGATTTCCTCTACATGCTCCATCTATGTTCAGATTCTCAGAATATACAAACTCCTAGAAACAATCTACTACATGCTCCATCTGAGTTCAGTTTACACAACACCCTAGACGGAGGCCTCCATAGAACGAATCTTGGTCTTTTTGTTGTAGCCTTGATAGTAAGTAAACCCATTGCCTAAATAGCTAATCCATCCTGAAAACTTGCATCAATCATAGGCTCGAATCTCTGGGAGCACTCCTGTAACCATTGGATAACCATCGCAATTATCCGTTGTGCTTCTATCACAACCTTTTCATGTATTTTATTATTCCTGGACAGTCATAGCTGCCAATAAATCAAAACAGGAACCACACCAAACATCACTCCAAACTGAGACCCTATAGAAGCTTTAGTATACCATAAATACATCCTGGAGTAAAAAATTTGAAAAGAAAAATAAGAAATGATGATCATGGCAGAAAAATAAGACCACACCACAACAGCTACATCACCCTGCCCAAAGAAATATTCCATAATTTCTAACTGGTAATGTGCACAGCAATGACATCTAGAAGCCAGCACAACATTACATCTTTATACATTACTATTTACTATCAACTGCCACTGTATTGAACCAAATCCTCCGCATAAAGACCTGTATTTTAGTACGCAATAAATTGTACCAAAACCACTCATATGTAGCCAATACAGTTCCCTTTTTTCGAATGAGCTCTCAAGCAGATTTAACAGTGAAGTTCCCATTGGCTTCTGGAGAATGCACAGCCTTATCTTTCTTATCTGAAATAAAAGAACCTTCGCACTAGCACTTCTTTCCAATCTACAAGAATTACCCATTCTAACTCTCCCAGTGCCACACTCCTTGTATAACTTCAATGTCTTGTAACATCTCAACATCAAAAATATATTTTTATAGCACCCTGGCCTGTCCAATTGTCCTTCTCCGAAAATCCAGCTCTCCTCCCAAAATCCAGGCAAAGTTATCTTGCACATTATCAAAACACTCCTTCAAAAGATTATCAAATCACTCCTCCAAATGTATCCAGAATTGAGATGCAAAAGCAACCCTTCTTCCACAGGGTGAGAAGCAATAAGTATTTTTCTCTAAAATAAACAGCCCAAGCTGACTGTCGATACTTCAGATTTAACGGAAAGGATTTTTTTTTTTTGGGGGAGGGGGGGGGGGGGGGGGGATGTTAAGAAAAAGAAAATAAATACAACTCTTTGTGAAGATGGATTGTTCAATTACTCCATACTGTCCGAATCAGGTAATTGAATTGAGTGCCTCATTAAAGGTTGGTGCCTCCATGTAGATGCCAGGTTTAAGAAAATTTCATAGTCGAGTTTAAGTAGTAATAGCGAGAGTGATAACCCTACTTATGTCCCTTTCCAGGATGAGGAAGCAAGTAACGATGGTGAGGACTCTTGATACAAGACCAATAGAGTGAGATAACCATCCGTATAGTCGTGTTTGGTCTGTCCCATGAGCATCCTTCCCTTGTGTTACGGCTTTCAACAAAATCGAACATGATGACATGCCTTTATACCCTATTTCCATTTGAGAGTATAGCTCCGAGTAATCTCTACCGACTGAAGATAGTAATACACATGGTATCCTAAGGTTAACAACCTTTCAACATCTTGTAGATTAATGGGTACAGAAATACTGCAATCTCTCATCGAGTCCTGCAACATTGGCAACACCCAATTGTGTACTAGACAACAAGCATGATTGGTCTTTACCGTACTAAACTTCAGCAGTCCCCTCATACTTACTGCTTCCACAGTCAAACCCATTCATCAATAATCATCATCACCAGAGTTAAATAGTCGTTTAGGTTTCTGATGGCTTTTCATTGGTTCCATCGCCCACCAGAAACAATACATCTCAAAGTGATACCACATACACCACAATCCACAGTGTGAAGTGCTAAAACTCGATGAGTCGAGGGTGACCAATATCTTTAGAAAGATTATACTTGAATAAGGTTCCTTATATCAGTACTCAGTCCATACCGATTGTTCGCCAACTAGTTTCTAAATAACTAACCATAGTAAGCATACCATATCAGAAACGCCGTGTCGCATGAGCAACGCTAATTATAGATAACAGATAATAAAAATAACTCTCCAAATTCTTCAAGATTGCATTATGCTTCTATTTTAAGGATCTCTATATCTCACAAAGATGATGCACAATATCCCTCAAAGCTCTCTGGTCCTCAATACCTTGCATTTTATACAACCTTCATCATGCTTGTGCTACAACTTTGGATGCACAAAACTAACACCCCAAGTGACTTTCCAAATTTTCCAAAATATAGGGTAACCACCGATTGTCTCTACTGGTATAAAATGATCCCAACATGTAACACGCTCATCATGATAAAATAGATGGAGAAGCATCTCAAAGCCAAAGCTTATATCCCGTAGTATAAAATCTAGCACATTTATTTCTACAAATCCAAAGAATGGAGTCATCTTCATACTCAGAAAATCATGTGAAGAAAACTCTTACCCCATTAATATTGTTTTGGTATTAGCAAGTATCTTGCACTATTCCCCTAATTGCAATCAAACAACCTTTCGTCAACAAGTTTAGCCCTCTTCGACTTAAAAAAGGCTCCAATTCGCCTCTCAGAACAATAATTTCACAAAAGACGAAGATGAAAAGAGAAGCGTTTCGACTCCACGGTGTGAATAATCACCAGATCCCATCAGGCATTTGACAAATTTGTCGACAAAATGAACTCGAGCAATTGATTTGATTGCAATGGATCGAATGATAATCATCAAACTCAAAATCTCAATATAGTAATGAGATCCATCAAAGATAAAATCCCACTCCTTTGAAATTCAACAAAGATGAAATCCATTCTCAAATATCTCTTCTCGGAGATCTCGAGCTTGTTTACAAAAAGCCCTAAATACTTGATTCATTGATTACACAACCCACGTCTTCATTATCACCTTACTTTTTCCCAGGATCTCTATATATATTGAGTCTGTAAAGAAAACCTTTTGTTTTAGTCTGACAATATTTATTTTTCTCTGTCTATACCACACTTTCACTTTTGTGACTCTTTCTTACCAGTCTCAAAACTGATATGCCACCAATGCGGGATGCTCTTTTACATAACTGCCCAATAGCAAATGAACACAATAAAAATACTAAAATCCGTCATTAAGATTTTCTTATTTTTATTGAATCCATTCAATGTGAGGGATTGATGGAAAATTCAATGTGATTTTACATTATATGATTGGATGTTAAACTGTGTATATTAAATGATATTTTACCGTATCGTTTCTACGTAGTTTTCAAGAAAGTGCGTCTTTGGGGTGTGGCCCAAACTAGTAGTTAGGAAACATCTTGAATGGGCGTGTCCATTCAAGGGGTGCTTTTGAGAGGCACCTTCTCCTTTCTTTACACCACACATTGATCCATTTGTTATTAACGTCTTTAATTCGATTATTTCTCCTCCATATCAATCTTGAGTTAATTTCTAAGAGAGTAAATCACCACCAACAGGGGCCACCCAGGGATAAGTCGGGTAAATGGTGATAAATTATAAACTCAGATCACCCTGGTTTGTAAAAGAAAAATAAATTAATAGAGTAAACCCACAGTCGTGGTTTGCTTGATGAGAAGACTTGAGTGCTTCAATCTTCTCATCGTGATTGTTGTATCTTGGGAGATGAATGTCAACAAACTGCAAAACACGAGGCAGGACGAATCCGTTTTACGGAAATCGTGTTAAAACACAACCTCGATCAAAATTCGATAATTGTCTTAATATCTTTTGTTTTTCTTTAATCTATTGTGTTTTTTGGATGTGTATTTGAACACAGGTTACAAGGCTAACGCCCTCAGACATGATGCAACAAGAATAAGGACGATGTCAAGAGATTTGAGTGGCTTTTTATCAAGCATATCTTTAAAGAAACCAAGAAAGTTACTGAGCAATTGGCTAGTTTAGATGATAATGTATATCTTTTTTATTTTTTTCATAACTGTCATAGTATAGTTTGTTAACTTTTTGTACACTCTAGTGGAATAACTAATACAAGGATGTAATATTGGTGTTCTAATATTATATCCTCGTAAAGGTCTTGCCTAATCCCAGCTTGCTTTTGAAAAAAAAAACAAATAGGTATCAAAGTGGGTTATTTGTGTTGACTTTATGGTGTAGAGGATGTGACCATTGCTCATTTACTTCTATATTGTCTTGCAAGGAAGTTTTGGAATTGTTTCTTTCATTATTTTGTATCTCTTAAGTCATGGGTTTTATGGTATTAGTAAGAGTGTGGAGGTCAGCGTCACTTGCAAGAAAGATTGAAAAATTTATTGGGAGCTTATTCGGTATGCAATTCGATGGGCTTTGTGGAAGGACATGAACAATAAGCATTTTGAAGGGAAAGCAAAGACAGTGGAAACGAACAGCTTTGACATATGCGAAGACTTTGTATTGGTCATCTTCCTTCATATTCATGAGGGGATGAAGTTTGAAGATCCTATGATGCAATGCAAGGATTTACTTATAACGGATCCGACAGTATGCTAAATAAACTTTGCTTGTTTATGTTTTTTTACATTGCCCTTTGATTGTATTCTTTCCACCTTTGAAAGCCGTGATCAAATGATCAATAATAAAAATTTACATTTTCAAAAAAGTAGTAAACAAGATTGAAACCCAGAATTGATTTGTTAATTGCTTACTCTTGATCTTAATTGCTTTAGCAAGATCAATAATCCATAACTACTTCACTGATAGCAACCAAATCATCATCGCCATCAAAAAAGTTAACTCCTTTCATGGATTATTTCATCCTCGACCAAGACAGAAATGATTCACGTGGTGGATCTTGCCATGCCTTAATTCAGTGTACCGTTGTGGAGAAAAAAAATTCCTCCTTGTCTTGCATAAGGATATAACCGCTCAATAACCATCAACATACTGTGAAAAAGGTGCCACAATGCATAGCCGACTATATTCTGAAGGAAAAATCTATAACTACCTTGCCGACATTGTCAGTCAAATATGATACCTACGTTGCTCCGTAGACTTTCCACTGAATGTGACTCCTTTACCTCTGTGAACACTCTTATAGATGTCATCAGCCTGGATAAACTGACGGGCTTGATGGTAAGCCAATCATGTATCCCCTAACAACAACAATATTTTTTTTGCAGAACAATGATTAATACTCTAAATTCAACAAAAATTAATGCTCATGTGACTTGCCAAGTCTGCAATTTTGCAAGTCACTCGGCTTTGTTATCACAAATTTAATTGCACATCAAGGTGAAATGATGCTTGCTTTTTTCCATCATCCTCCTTCAATACCAACTGGTACTCATATTCAAGTGGAAAACAATCTGACAGAAGATAGGGAAATACCCAAAAAATCGTACTATTACCAGAACGATCAATTTCATATGGGTAACGGAGAAGATTTGTCTATCAAATTTGCCTGTTTTCCTACATCGTATTCATGTAGTAATTCACTTCTTAATTTTTTTTCAATAAGCCTCTTATTTGATCAATCACCTTCAATACTGGGACTTGAATGATAAATATACATTCCATATATGATTCAGGAACCCTCTCTGGTCTTGCTTGCACATGATTGAGGATATATGGTACATCATTGGAACTTTCATTCTGTTCAAGATCTTTCATTCTGCCGGAGAAACCAATAAGGAGCTGACTTTCTTGTTTCCATTTCTACTTTGATGAGGAAATTGTACTAACCCCCATCTCCTTGCAACCTGAACTTGTTGTAATCTTAGAGGAGGATGCTAGGAGGAAAGAGTACACCAGGGTATAAAATTTTCAGCCTTTATATAGACATATGGTCCACCAGATACCTACTTTTTTTTGGCTAGGTACCCAGATACCTAACTAGGTATCAGGGCTTGCTCAGCAAAAAGAAATATGCATACGAGGTATTTTATGAGAGAAATATTTGCTCTGTCTGTCACTTATAGATATGGCTCACTTTGATGGCTTCATATTATGTAATGGACCTGTTGACGGATTGAAACTTTTCTTGGCATCTCATTGAGGTGGACTTTTCTTTAGCACAAGGTGAACAAATGCAGCTGAGTCTAAGCATTATTTTTCTCTCTCGAGGTTCTTCATGATAATAACTAGCTATAGACCAGAATCAATCCCTCGCAACTCATGCCAATTGATTCCTGTAAGTACCTATTGGTGTTTATAATAAAGTTCCCTTGCTGAGGCTTCTTCCAGGTGCATTGACTGGGTCTGGCGGAGGGCAGAGTCCACTTAACTTCAACTTTCCTGTTGCCAATGAACGCTATATGTATATCATTATCCTTTACTCCATGATCACTCTAGTGTAATTAATAAACTATATCCAGGATTTTGTAGGTTAATATCTTGTGTCAGATAGTTTTCCCTATCCAGACAGATGAAGGAGTCAAAAGCATGCTCGTAATACTTAAAGACTACTGAAGTGGCCATGAAATGCTTGGCACGCCAATTCATGAATGTACCATATATGTCGAAATTGATTTCCACTTTGTCAAAGATAGAGTTGGAAAAGGAGAAATCAAGGTTGGCTTCATCTTCATGGTGTTAAAATCAATAGATCAAATTAGTCCACATCGGGTAAAGTTAAAGTCCAACGCAAGGATATAAAGAGATCTACTTTATCAAATTGCACCACCAAGGCCTTTGGGACCAAAACCATCTAGTATGGTGTGGTAAAGGTGGAGACAACAGCAGTTTAGCACAGTTGATTAGCCATTACTTGACAAGCTTATCAGGATTGATTCATTATTCGATAAACTTACTAGATGAGGCATGATAAAATCTTAACTATTTGTCAACTCCGTATCAACCATTAACTTCTACAAATACTAGAATTATCTCATATGTTTTCGCGGATAAACTAATAACAAAGAAAGAGAGTACTTACAATGTGCCCAATCTTATCCCAGATAAAACCGGACCCAGTCCCTTCGACTTTTGCTTCTTCATCTTCAATACCTACTGTTACATTATCCCGTTTAGGATTTTTCGCTAACTCGATGTCCTTAATAAAAACCACCACAGGCGAAGCCTCCTATAATCACCAAATTAGTACCAGATGACAAGTATCTAGAGAGAGAGAGAGAGAGAGAGACCTGAAATAAGGTAATGTTCCTCTCTTCTTGTTGCAGAAATTCGTCTTCTTCTTCGGCTCTCGCGAACTTAAACGAGGGATAATTCCAATTGGGAACAAAATTCAGAAACGAAGTGACGAAAGTAGAAGCAAGTAAGATTGATTTTCGTCTTGTTAAGAGGGTTTGATTTGAGGAGGAAGAGATGTGAGGTAATGTGGGAAGAGACCTTAGGGAGCCCAATACCAACATAGTGTCAAAAAGTCCCCAAGTAAATGATTTTGAGGCCTATAACTGACACTGAGATTATCCCTTGAACAGAATATTGTTTTAGGTGCTTTCTAAGAAATCAAAAGAAAGAGAACTCTGATTAAGAACCGTTGGATTAACCTCGATTCGAGTCATATCTTTGATTTTATTTTGCAATGAAGATGTAAGTTTGTGTTGTATTTATGTTTTGTAACAGTACTAGTACTAGTACTACCCGTGGCGAGCTACGTCAACAATATCGACGCGCCTACGGCGCTACCCGTGACTATGTCGACGCACCTTCGGCGCTACCCGTAAGATCAATGTTCATGGCCGAATCAAATTACACTTAAACCTATCCATCTCCCTCGATGGAAACTAAAACACTATTCATAACAAAAGTAAACATCATTTCTCATGTACCAAAGCGACGACCGAATCCAAATATACTGTAGTTGCAAATATTGGAAGAAAAAATAAATAAAACAATGATTTAACCTGATATACTCATATAGTTCGAGCACATTATTTTACATGTCAAATGAAGTATGAAGTATACATTACCAATTTCGAAATACAAATGATTGAAACCCAAGCTCGACACTATGAAGTATGAAGTATACATTACCAATTTCAAAGTACAAAATGATTGAAACCCAAGCTGGACACTGTTTTTCTTTGAGGTCCGAAGAAAGTTTAGCAATCTCATCATCCACCTGTTTCTTCTTGGCCTTCTGTTCAGCTTTGCAGTCGCTTTTTTCATAGCAGTTTCTTTATTCTACAACTGGGCAATCTCTTTTATGCACCAAAAAGAGTAAAGTGTTTTTATCAAAAAATATATATATTTCATGGGCTTTAATAACTTGAAACTAACTAATCCTAATTATCTTACATCAAAAGTAAACTGCAATAGGTTTATAATACACTGAAAGCTTCAACCAGTAACATAACACCTTGATGCGATATTTTAAACCTAGTAACATAAGACTTATTGTCCGTGCATGTCAGCCTAATCCACACTGAAGCTTTGTTAAATGACTATATTTACATCTCCATTTAGTTCAATAGAATAAGGACCCCTTTATACACGTTGCAATAACATGTGGTTGTGTACACAACGTAATCAGACAACAAAGTTAAGCAACTATAGCATACACTTCACAGAGAATACCAAATCCAGAATGTGACCAATTTTGTTCGCCAAATGTATGAATGCTCTTAAAAATTGTAAGAGACCATAATGAGAACAAAAGGTACCAAGGAAATTTTATCATGCAGCATAAAGAAAAGAAATTACCTGTGCCTAGAAAGTGCCTCCTCCAGTGTTTCCTGATTCATTTTCACAATGTTTTCAATAATTTCTTCGGAAGGTTGGTTTTCACCTATGCCTAGAAAATGCCTCATCAAGGGTTTCCTAATTCATTTTCACGACATTTTCAATAATTTCTTCGAAAGGTTGGTTTTCCAGTTTACCGGCTTCCTCCATTTTGATTTACGTGAAATCAAATAGAGGTAATTAAGTTGCAGACTATCAGAATATAGGTTACCCGCTAGTATATACAAAATCCAGTTACCCCATCCTCACTCCCGCTAAGTCGCTAACACCCAAAGTTAAACAGAAAAAAGTTTTTTTTTTCCTTCTTTCCAAACAAAAACTCATACTGTATATAAGCATTTTGGTAATATGGGTAAGAACAAAATCATGTTTAGTTCGTAACTTGTTGGATTATAATAACTCCAATCAATAAACAAACAATTAAGCGATAAAGACTACTAAATCAATTGGAACCAAGATAGATCTCTTACACAAAGGCCTATGATGGGAGAGTGGCGAAAGATTGACCAGGATACTTTTCCTTAATTATCCTAGGACGATATCGTGATCGCACCAAGGGTTTTGATCACTGCCACTGAAGAAGGAGCTCACCGAGTCCAACAATTTGCCAATCTTAGCTTCTATTATGAGAGAGAGAGAGAAAGCGAGAGAGAGAGAGAGAGGGAGAGAGAGAAAAAAAAAGAAAGATTTTTGTGAGAAATGAAGGAGAAAAAAGTTTAGGGGTTGATTGATGTGAATGAATTGGGAGAGTCGGGATTAGGATGGGAGATTAAGAAGCAATAAGACTTAAACACTCTTTTTTGTGTTATGTCAAAAGTACCCATAAGCCAAAGAGTTGAACAAATCTAGTCTGTCGATCTCGTTCTTTCCCACAAATCTCAGCCCCTTTTTATCTTTGAGACAATGACAAACTTGTATATACAAAAAACACCATAGTGTAATGTAATATAGACTAGGTTATGAGCCCGTGCTACGCATGAATACTTCAGTTTATAATGGTACATAAATGCATAAGGGAGGGAGATAACTGTAGGAAGAAATGAATATATGAAGAATACGCAAGTTCTTGAGTGTCTCTTAGTAAAAATGTAGGAGACCAATCAATAACAAAAAGTCTCTAAAATAATTAATACACACACAAAATATTAACAATAACAAATCTGGGCAATTTGTTTATCCTAGGCAAAGAAACTCCAGAAGTCAACATTAAGCCAATTTCTTCACAAATATCAGCTCAACCTTAATTTTTTTTAGGCCCCATCCATCCATTCTCTGAGCAAGCTTCGGATCATATTTTAGCTAGTAAGTATAAAACTCCAACATGCCTTTCTCAGATGTTCCATGTGGCAAAAATGTTAGATAGACTGTTATCCTCCCTCCCTTAAGTAAGAGACAACTTAAACTTCATTTTTATGAAGTACAAAAAATATTTCGGCTGATGATGTCTAATTTCTCAAAAAAATTGGAACCACTATGTCATATCTAATGAGTCATCTTCAGCCTCCAAAGCATCCAAGTTCATCTTCTTATATAGCTGCAAACCACAAAGAGGGAATGAAAAATCATCCACAATAATTTGGCCCTTTCTTGATTGTTAGTTTATAGCCTGTGAGAGATATCATCTAAACAAATTCGGTTAAACTCAACCTACGTCAACTGACAGTTCACCTCCTTCATTCAAGACCCTTCCCTTCCCTCCCCCATTTAACAAACGATGTGCGCCTTAGGATCAGGCTTGATATAAGATTTCCCTTTGTTTAAATAACGGTACCAAATCCTATACTATATCGACCCAGGTGCTCACCGAGCTTACCATATCTTGGAAGAAGCATCATCAGTTGTGGGACCCAAATGGAAGCTTACTCATCAACCTGCAAAAAATAAATAACCTCCAACAATTATTCACAAAAACGATTTTTTTCCAACTTATCACAAATATATATACAAGGAAAGTAAAAGTAAGCTTATTCCTAAAGTAGAACTATTCAATCAATCCGTATTTACCGGAACAAAATGTACACAACTTTTATAGGTGCTTGTGTATTTATTTATTTATTTTAGGAACGTCTGGGTGCATGTTTAAATGGTCTGGTATTTTTTTCTTTCTATATGAACCTGTTATAGCTTATTAAAACTCTTGAATTACTTACCGTTGAATAATAGGCCAGAAAAAATTCACAGTAATCGTAGAATAATGTCTATGACTATTACTATGTTATACCTGAGCTTCTCTCATCCTTTATTAACAACTTTCCTTAGACATGAAGGTAATACAAGCTAAAACTATCCACGAATTAGTTCTTCCTCATTATAATATAAAAGAATAACAACATATGAAGAAAGCCATGTATGTCCTTCAAATGAATAAAGTTATAAATAATCATAAACTAAAACACTTCTTTCAATCAATATTTAATTTTTTCTGCCGTCATGAACACGAAAATGCATTGGAAACAAATTTTAAATAAATATGACTACTATAAGTAAATTGTTGCATTCAAAATATGCATTAGGAAAACAATTCACATAACTCATTATTGGATAATATACCTGTCCTGCATTAGTTTATAATGGAAAAAATATTGAAAAGTGCCAGAATATATGGATTGTTCTACATACTAAACGACATTGTACATTGTTCTGTGATAGGCATGAAAAATGCCTATTTTTGTCCTTCAATTTACATTATCTAAGAACTTATTTTATGTTTCACTAGGCCTAATTGAAGTATGTTTGACTATTGCAGGTAAAGAAACATTTGTAATCAAACCCTTCTTAAAGCCCAACTCTTACAAGCTAAAGAGCTGCTGGAGATGATCAGTTGTCAAGAGCTGTTGGAGATGATCAGTTGTTAAGAGCTGTTAGAGATGACTTTGAACCAGAGAGCTGCTAGAAGACTTAGTAGTCAAGCCTAGCTAAAATCTCTCCACAAAATTAGGAGTGGTTGAGGGAGATGAGGAATTTGAGTTAGGTTAAGAGGGAGAGTTGCAAAGAGAAAAAGATTATCTTCTTAGTTTTATCTTTTTTTTCTACCGTAGTTCTTATTTTCTGTTTAATGAAAACCAATTTCAATCAATGAAAACCAATTTTTATTCATGATTTTAATCTTTGCATCCTTGAGAACGAAACCCTCTATGTTTCAACACCCGGTTTGATACGGATTATCATTCTGGATTCATAGATATAAGAATATATGATATATATCTGAGAAACAATATACGGGAATTTGCTCATAACTGGTTCCCAAAAAAATATAGGGTCATAACAACTTGAATATAGAGTATAGATAATAGAAAACACCTTTAGAAAAAAATAATATATAAAACACACTTAAACTGCAACAAATTATTGGGCTACTATTCATTACCCTTCCCTATTTTTTGCATTTTTCCTTTATACCATATGAATACAATTTAACAAAAGAAAGAAATTTACCTGGCCAGTTACAATAGGAATCTCAGTATACATGAGGTTGGCATGCATGGAGGTCACATGGATGCCAAAGAATGATGCAGGGCTGTATGTACTGATCTTCAATGAACAGTTGAAAGTCAACATCTTAGTTGGGACTCTAGAAGAGTCCGTTCCCATTCCAAAGTAGAAATTGTTCACCGTCAAGCTTTGTGGTGAAAGCATTTTGTTCAAAGGAACATATACAACATAATATATAAAGGAGACTACATAAACATAAAGTAAAATTACAAAAAATACATCATTACTGCCAGATGTACTCATTCTAATCACCTAGTATTCACTAACCTTGGTTAGAAGTCTGGTCATTGTGATCAGCTATGTTATCAGTTATCTAAAGATTATTTAGCCTGTCTGCAAACACCAACTTACTGCTTTTTATTTTATAAAAGAAACAATAGCTTAATCGTAGAACATCCAAAATATTTACATATAGTTGAGCTTTTGTAGGTGTTTTTAAGATGGTCAACCTCATCTCATTCTATCCCTAATCTCCTCATCTCTGTAAGGTATCTTTCCTTTACTCCTCTTTATTCTGTACCACTTTCCCACCTTCTTTCTCAATTTTTCCTTCTCATATTTATATATATATATTGTAATTTCTGAAAAACTACTTACGAAATGACTATGAATTTGTGAGTTAGAAAATTGTACTTCAGATCATTGTCACTAAATTCTCCAAAATTTCTGAAGTTAACCAAGTCCAGCCGAACTGGGGTAGTAGTTATGGTTATCCACATTGTTGTTGATTTCACCCAATCGAAACTTCCCGCTACATGAATTTTCCTAATAGAATTTTGTAGAACATTTTTCGCACCTCTCCAATCATATCTTTTAGCAATTCATATATAGACTAAAACATCAAACTAAAGTTCAGAAAGCCATAGAGGCAAAGTAGCATGACCATATAATACATCCATTGTTTTCTCTATCTGAGCTAATTCATATGCAATAAACTTCTAGTGTCTCTGCACATGATCAAAAGAAGCATAACAAAAAGATTGAGCCCATTGAAGTGCTTCATTTTCAACATCGCTGAACAGTCTGATATACCCAAAAAAGGGCCATCAATCAGCTCCTTCACTTGCTGGAGCCCTCTCCAAATTGTTTGACTTTTTGCCTCTTTTGTGGTTTGAGCTACGATTTTTTCAACACCTGTTAGTGAACATTTGAAAGATGGATTAAAGAGAATAAAACCAAGAATAACAATCTTAGTATTTTTTATTCCAAGAAACATCAGTGAACAAAACATAATGTTTTTGCGGTTTAAGGTGTTGAAGCACTGAAGGAATAGAAGTAACAGCTGAATGGAAACAAACAGATTGGCCGTTGACATAATGGAAAACTCATTAGGTTGTTCCTGGCAATAGTCAGCAAGAGCAAAGAACATGAAGCAGAGGGGGTAATTGAAGAATTATGCTTAAAGAAAACTTGTAACAAAAACATGACTCTAGTTCTCTAACCGCCCTATGCAACTAAACATGAACAACAATTATTCAACAACTTTAGGACTGTCTGCCACACTCATATAATGCTTCAATTCCCATAACAAAAAAAATTATCTTAAAAAAATATAGCACACAAAATGTTACAATTACAAAACCTAATTTAAACTGAAATTCGCGTACCTTAACATCAATCTCTGGTTTGTAAGGCCGACTTATACCCCACAAGATGAGCAAAAATATACAAAACAACAAAACAAACGCTAAAATAGCAATCGCCACCTGACAATGCAGCGGAATTGCCACCTCATCCATATCCTTTTCTTCCATAATCGCAGGACACTCCGGCCACCCCTTCTCATTCCTCTTCCGATGATCCTTCCTCCCTGAAGACGACTTAAACGGTCCCGAAAATCGACTCACGGATGACGCCGTTGAATGTCGTCCAAATGAAGGGTGCAAAGGTGACTCCAATAGACTGTTAAATACTGGGATCGCGTGCATTGACATCAACGACTATGCTGAAAAGACCATGCAAATTTGTAGTTCTAGGAATTCATTTTGGTTTTGACAATCTTCAAAAGAGCTAACCATAAAATATGCATGATAATGCAATATATTTTTTTAAATGAATGGCACACTACCCATAACCTTTTGCTTTACCTTGATAATTTGTTCATAATAATGAGAAGAATGTATCTTTAAAGTTATTTGGATTGTCAAGGTTTAAAGACTTATAATAAATAATGGTTCTACTTTAAAATCCTAAAGAAGGGGTTTAGATTTCCTTAATTTGATTGCTTTCTTGGCTTCTAATTTATTTACTTCGATTTTCTCCGTTTCTTTATGCTTCACCAAATCTGCTGCCAAAGAATGAAAAACATAAAGGTCTCAACCTGCACTTAAGTAAAAGTCTGCACATAGATTACAGCAAGATTTAAAGCTGAACTGCCTTAATGGAACCTGCAGTTAAACAAATGAATTATAACCTTATAGGATGAAAATGATGATTTATCTCAACATTTAACATTGGAAGCAACCTAACGAAGATGTTCAACTAATATGATAATATTGTTCTCAAATTCCCATCACTAATAAGGGAATATAATATCAACAAAACAATATATATAATAACAAAAGAACAACTTGTTGAACAGAGAAAAATGCCTAAAGATCACCAATATTTAACAAACAAAGCATTTCTTGGATTGTCCACCATATAAATGTAGAATATAGAAAATCAAGCCGATGCTCATGCCAACTCCAATAAACCAACAAATGTAATACTTACCAAACATAACTATGAATATTCATTGAACTACAACTTTATGGATTGGAAAATCCACAGAGTAATATAAGAAGATAGAAAACACTCCGATTAATGATAATGCAAGAAAAAATTAATACCTGGTGCTTGAATCATTATTCTCCAAATGACCCATGGCTTACCACGGTGAATACGTCGGTACGCCTTTGGCGCTACACAGTACGCACCTGTTGTTGCTCGCCCATCTTTATTCTTCATTGGTATCAATTCTGATAAAGTCAAAATGCCTAACTCTAAAACCCCAATGCCTTTGCCGTAGGCCTAAGATCACTACAATACTTTGTCGATTCATCCAAAACATGATACCCACCCTCCAAAAAAATCCGTAAATGGATCTTACTTGCAAACTTCACCTTCTCCTTCTTCTCGTCGTCTATGATAACCACATGCTTCTCAAATTGTACCATTTCGTATTCACGGCCTTATTATCCAACCTCTTTTGAATTGCCTGCAATTAAATAACACATTTCCCCAATACTTCATCCTTATTCGCTACGATCCTATCTTCAACACTCAAATATAAATGCTCCTTAAATGGTTCCGCAGTTACAAACATCAAGTCCTCATTCCACAACGGGTTAGCATTCCTACTCAAAGATACCTTAGCTCTCAAAGCATTGTTTCCTAAAAACGCTTTAACGTAAACTTAAGGAAATCAACCCCTTTCGCAACTTTTACTAAGATGTAAGTCTCGAGCTTCAATAACATTTACTCTAAGGTACCAAAGCTTAGGAGAAAGATATATCTTTGATCGAATACTCGTAACGCCATCTCCACCAGCACCAGCTGTGTTTGAATGCCACACCTCCAGAAACACCTCATCCACTTGACTTCCCATCCAAACTGCCAACATAAGCTCTCCTTTAACCTTATCTCCCTTACCATTATGGTCGCTCTACCGATACCACTGTGGCACTAAAGGACTATCTGGCAGAATCCGTTGCAGAACTTCGTTCAAATCAAAAGAAACCTTTCCAACGAAATCGTGAATGGTGTAGACAATGATCACCCAAAAAACTTGAAATATTCCTTACAAATCTGTAATCACCCAAAAAACTTGAAATACTCCCTACAAATCCATAACTCAATCATTGCTCTATAACACCACGTTTCTGGACTCATATCAGACCACTCATTTTATGAATGGTTGAAATTAGATGGTTCAACAACATCAAAATACTCATGAGAAGTATCATTAAGTTCCCCAATGCTTGCAGTGTTAGAAGGCGACTTTTCCACCCTATCTTCCTGGAAATCTTCATCGTTGTTGTTTATATTCTCAAATTTGGTTTTAACTTCAACCTTGATATCCTCTTTGTAGATAAACACCACATTTGTAAATAAACACTATATCTAGGGTTTACAAGCCCAAATTTTAAGAACCCAAATGCATACCATCATTTGCAGACCATTGCAATCTAGGGTTGTGGAGATGCACATAGTTAAAATCGATTGTTTCTGAAACCAATTGTTGCTGAGATTGACATGAAACCTTTGATAAACTCTTGCACTCTTGAATAAAGAGTTTTTATCAAGGAAACCCTCAAATTCCAGCTCTGAATCGGTGATTGAAACCCTAGATGACTGAGATCAAAACTCAAATCAGACCTTGAGATCGAAAATGAGGATCGAAGAGCTCTGAATCGAGTTGTTGGGAGAGAGAGACGGAGAGAGCGCTGGTTTTGAATTTTTATCATTTTTGTTTTTGTTTTTTGTTTTTGAGAAAAAGAGTAGTTTCCACTCGGGGGAGGAGAAATGAAGTTTGGATTCGGGTTTTTTTTTTCTTAAACTTTTAGAACTGCCCTTCCTTGTGCGTTCCTCGAGGAGTCAACAACGCATCCTGACCCCTCTTTATCTCTGGACATAAGGACAGACTTGTCCAAAGTGGCAAAATACCACCCCGTAATAATAAAGAGATATCCTGGCTAGACTGAATGTTAATTTTCGTATTTCAATTCCATTTGTTTGATTAGAGGAGGGATCGGTTCACTCTATTTCTTTCTTTCCACCTTTATTTCTTCTCTTGACCCTCTCTTATTCCCAAAAACTAAAAACTTCTTAAAAGCTCCAATGAAAAAATACTTAATAATTCAATTTCTTAAGAATCACAAGAACTTACCATACTCTTTTGAAGTGGCTAGGGTGAGCCAACAATGCCAGCTCCCCCAAGCCGAGATTTGTCCAAAACATTTAGTTCCCAGATTACCCTTCTCAAACTATCAAAATCATGCAACAAAAGCTTTTTAAAAAAACTTAAGCTGAGGGGGCTTACCCTCATAATATTATAAAAGGAAAAAAAATCTATATACAAATGGGGACAACTTTAAAATCCTACAGGTGAAGAGAAGGAGCCTAAATACCAAAGCAGCCAAACCACCAGATATATATAAACTTCCAGCATCAAAACTGACCAAAGCATACAAGTTCATGGATAACTTTAGAACCAACAGTATGTGGAAGGGCCTACCCTTTGATCTAATCCAAAATCGAACTACCTCAATATCAGACTCACGGATTTCACACGTGACATAAACAGTTAGCATTGACATCTAGACCACTAACTGATGAAGAACGTGGATTGAGCACAGCAAAAGAATATGAACAAGTTGAAGACACTTGTCTCCCACGAACTCAATAGTTACAAGTCAACCACCACTTACCTTATTATTCGGAGAACGTGCTTCTGCACGATAACAAGCTGCGGGTAAGGTCTATATAAAACAAAAGTTCCAAAAAAGAAATGGACCTAAGAAAAACCAGATTTTCTAGACTCTAACACAAGAATTTCTAGATTTTGAATACCTCAAAACTTCTTATTTACAAGATCAAGCATTTCTAGTTCTAGAGATCACTTGTAATAAAATATCAGCCTCAAGCAATAAAAGTTGCTGTTACTAAAACCCTTAACTCGAGGTCGTAGTTTTTTACCTATTCAAAGGTTTTCCACGTTAAGTCACCTGTGTCATTTCTTGTTTAATATTAGTTTTGTTACATGTACATTTGGTGCAAGAGCTAATTTTGAGTTATTTCGAGCTACAGAATTAGGCCATTACATTTGGCACCGTCTGTGGGAAAGAAGACATTTCTACGATATCTTAAGGCATACATTTATTCTTCTATCAATCTTTAATCATGGTCACTTCCAAATGACCAACAACCGGAATCCAACTCGATCTTTCAGTTGAGCCGAAACGGCTTACAGAACTACGGGTGAATCTTCACGCTGAAATAGAGAAACGTAATGAGCTCGAACGTCAAGTAACTCTTGACCGAGAGCTCCACGAGAAGGAGCTCAAAGCCGAGCGTCAAGCTCGTTTGACAGCGTTCAATCGACATGAAGAGTAGATGACAACTATATAAATTATATTACAAACTTTACAGGAAACTCAACAGGCTCCCCAGACTAGAGATCGTGATCAAGTGGCAGAGAACTCCTGAGTTTCTGCACGAGAAAGGTTAGGCCTCGAAGAGTTACCAACAAAAAAATTCTCAAAATGTCAGCATGAACTTCAAACTTCCATTCATTTGGGCGGTGAAGTTCAATCTGATATCAGCGGAGGTCTCTGACCTTCCAGACGTCAAGAGAAAGAATAACGACCTCCACCTCAAATTCCAGCACGTGTTCGTTGGAGTAAAGGCACCTGTACTCATAATCCTCAACCACCTCGCTAAGCCACTCAGGCAATACGTTAGTATGTCATACAAGAGCATATGGACCAATGTATCAAGGAGTTGATTGAAGCTCAAGCTCTAGGAAAAAAAGACGATCTTACCAAGTTATAGGGTAGTTCGATTGCCAATGAGTTATTCGATATAGAAGTACCGAAAGGTTTCCATACTCCAAAAATATGTAAATACAAGGGCACCGATCCAAAGGAACACATTCAACAATACCGTGATTCATTGGGATTGTACTCCAATCTTAACCATATTTTCTGCTGTCTATTCACAACAAGTCTGCAGAGAGAACCGCTCCAGTAGTTTCATTCTCTGCCAAAAAATTATATTCTCACATTCGATCAACTATAGAAGCAATTCATCAAGATGTATGCTCACAACAAAGACAAGGAAGAGAATTTATATTATCTTATTAGTCTTAAATAATCACAAGGGGAGAAGTTCGAGGCCTTTGCAAAGAAGTTTTTGGAGCTTGCGCAAAAAGTGGATAATCTCGATCAGAAAACAATTGTTACTGCTTTTACCAAAGCGCTCCAGCTCAACTTCAAGGCTAAAGAGTGCCTCTTCTTAAACAAACCAGTGACCTTGAAGGATATGATCACCAAGGTCAATGGTTATGTCGACCTGGAAAGGACAATGTCCGAATGACATAAATCTACTAAATTCGTCTGAACCACTAAAGGTCTACCTACAGAACGAATTAATGAACCAAAGGAGGATCACGGTGATCAGAAGCGTTCCAAGGTAAATATTGGCAAACCTCGAAAGGGCAATTTATTACCCAAGCTGGTCCTCCCCAAGATGAATGTCTGACTCTCCACAATTTTTCCAATTCTATCTAAGGATAAGTTCTACCGTCTATCTCAACCGCTAGAATCGATTGAAGGCCACCCGTATTGCATGCATCACAAGGTACATCATTATGATACTTACAACTGCTATGTTTTACAGAGGTTGCTAGAATATATCTTCAAAGATGGTAGAATGTTTGAATACATTATCGATCTGGAATCCTATAAGGATGGCAACTACAATAAGCAGATTGACGTCGTCCAGGTCGAAGATCAGGCTGAGGAGAAACATCTATATCATATGTACCACATCAACATGATCGAGATTCATCAAATCAACAACTCTTGAAGATTTAAGCGCATGAGATTATCATAATGTTGCGATCTTACACATCAAGATAAAGAAGCCAAACTTCTACCTGAGTCGAGCAATCGCCAGCTTGAGATTTCATTAGAAGATTGTGACATTAGTCACGTCAAATTTCCATATCATGATGCATTAGTCATAATGCTCAAGATGATGAAGTTTGTCATGCATACAATGATGATCAATAGTTGATGCGGTATTGAGATTCTCTTTCAAAGTATAATCGACCAGATGGGATTGGCCGATCAAGTCATTCCAAGCGACACCTGTAGGGACCTATCCCTCGATCTCACTTGGAATTGAGCTATCACCAGTTTGAATAACCACCATCTCAGGCTTATGCATTTTTTAACATAACTTCTTTAGTCAACATTTCAACATACTCCATGAACTGGTAAAGAATATTGGCCAAACTTAAATCGAAAAGCCTAAACTAGTCAAAGATACCTGTCTCTCACGAACTCGTCAGTTACTCAGTCAACCGCTACTAACCACATTATTCAGAAAAAGTGCTCCAGCACGATGAAGAGTTGGGAAGAAGGCCTATATAATAGAAAAGTTCTAGAAGAGAAATGGACAAGAAAAATTACAGAAGAGATCACCTAGAAATTACATATTCTAGATTCTCGATAAATCATCAAAAGATCTTAGTTACAAGACTTAAGCATTTTCTATTTTTAGAGATCACTTGTAATAAGATATCCGCCTCAAGCAATAAAGATACTTTTAACAAAAATCCTCCACACGAGGTTGTGGTTTATTTTACCTATTCATAGGTTTTCCACGCTAAAATCACCTGTATCATTTCTTAATTTCCATTCGAATATTGTTACAGGTTCATTGGCGTGATAACGAATTACAAAGCCATTTCAAGCTTACAAAATTTGGCCATTACATTTGGTGTCGTCTGTGGGAAAGATTATATTTCCACGATATCCTAAGGCTTTCTTTCGCTATAATTTTTTATCATGGTTACTTCTAGACGACCGACTACAGGAACTCAGCTCGAAGTATCCATGGAGCCGGGGCAGCTCACAGAGTTACGGGCGAATCTCAATGCTGAAATGGAGAAACGCGCCGAGCTCGAACTTCAGTTAACTAAGGATCGAGAGCTCTGTGAGAAATAACTCGATGCTGAACAGCAAGCTCATTTGGCAGCGTTCAAATAACATGAAGATCAGATGCCAATAATGCAGACTACCCTGGAGGCTCTGCAAAATACTCAGCGGGCTTCACCAACCAGAGGTTGCGATCAGCTTCTAGAGACCTCCCATATTTTTGCAAGGGAAAGGTTAAGACCTTGGGGAGTCGCCAGTAAAGTTATGTCCAAGAATCTATACCGTGAACCACAACCCTCCATATATTTGGGGGGTAAAGTTTAGTCTGAAGTTAGTCGAGGCCACAAAATTTCTGTCCGCCATGAGGAAGAACAGTGACCTCAACATCAAGTTCCAACACAGCTTAAGTGAAGGTACGGGCACTCATCATCCACAGCCAGCTCGTCCAATAATTCAACCGATACGTCATTACGTCACAATAGAGCATATGGACCAACGGATTAAGGAGTTGTTCAAAGCACAGGTTCTGGGTACTACCGACAATACCACAAAGATACAAGGAAGTCCGATTGCCAAGGAACTATTCGATATGGAGATACCAAAAGGTTTCAATACTCCCAAAATTTGTAAATACAAAAGTACTGACCCGAAGGAGCACATTCAACAATACCGTGATTCATTGGGGTTGTACTCCAATCTCAACCACATCCTCTGTTATCTGTTTGCCACAAGTCTGCAGGAGGAACCACTCCGATGGTTCCACTCTCTCCCTAAAGACTCCATCTATGCATTCGATCAGCTGCAGAAGCAGTTCATCAAGGCGTATGCTCACAATAGAGATAAAGTGGAGAACTTGTATTATCTTATCAGTCTTAAACAGTCACATGGAGAGAAGCTAAAAGATTTCTTAAAGAAATTCTTAGAGCTCATACGAAAAGTGGATAATCTCGATCAGAAAATAGTTGTTACAGCTTTCACCAATACTCTCCGGCTCAACTGCAAGGCAAAGAATGCCTCTTCCTTAACAAACCTAGGACCTTGGAGGAGATGATCACCAAAGTCAACTGTTATGTCGACTTAGTGAGGATGATGTCCGAGAGACAGAAATCTACTAAATCTATCCTCTCTACCAAAGGCCCATCTACAGATCAAGCCAGTAAACCTAAGGAGGAACAGGGAGATCAGAAGTACACCAAGAACAATACTGGTTACCCTCGGAAAGGCGGTCCACCAAACAAACCTATCCTCCCAAAATTGAACGTCCAAATCTCTATAATTTTCCACTACTATTGAACGATTCACTCTACCGCATCTCTCAATTGCTAGAACCAAACGATAGTTGGCCATATTGCCTGCATCATAAGGTAAATCATCATATTACTGATAGTTGCTATGCTCTACAGCAGTTGCTTGAGTACATTTTTAAAGAGGGACGGATGCTTGAATACATTGTCGATCTGAAGTCATACAAGGATGGCAGCTATAAGAAGCAGCTTGAAGTTATTCAGGTTAATGATCATGCTGAGGAAAAACACCTTTACCATATGCACCACAACAGCATGATCAAAATCAATCAGATCACCAATTCTAATAGATCAAAATGTAGGAGACTATCAGAATACTGCGATCTTACACCTCAAGACAAAGAAGCCAAACTTCACCCTGAGTCGAGCAATCGCCGGCTATGAATTTCATTCGAAGATTATAATACCAGCCATGCCAAATTTCCACATCATGATGCGTTAGTAATAATGCTGAAAATGAGGAAGTTTGTCATACACACAATGATGATCGATACTGGAAGCGGTATTGAGATTCTGTTTCAAAGAACAATCGACCAGATGGGATTGGCTGACCAAGTTATTCAAAGCGACACCGATATCAGTGAGCTTAATGGTTCCAAAGAAGAACGAGTAGGAAAGATCATCTTACTTATTACCGCAGGACTAGCCACCATTGACGTCGTGTTCTATGTCATTAATGCCAAATCTCGTTATCTCAGGATTATGGGCTGCTACTGGATTCACAACATGGAAGCAATCGCTTCGACATATCATCCGGTACTCCGATTCAAACATGACAATGGCATTTATGAGATCAGAGGTAGTCAGAAGCTCTCTTGAGCTTATGAAATTACCGTCTCTACTATCATAGATACCTTCGACAGATTGGCTGTATAGCAATTACATGAAGCTGATCACCTCAACGATCAATCTTTCACGGAAGAGCCTATAAAATACATCAACTTCGATGGACCTGGCCGAGGTACTTTCATTGGTACTAAGTTGGTTCAACAGGAAAAATGTGCTCTAATTTAGTTCTTACAGCTTAATAAAGAGATTTTGGCATGGTCTTTCGAAGAGATGCTTGGTGTCGATCCGACCAAGGCATGTCACAAGTTGGCCATAAACACCAATGCCACAGCGGTCAAACAGAATTAACGACGTCTATTACATTGTCTTCGAGATGAAGTTAACACCGAGATCGAGAAATTGATCAAGGTGGGATTCATTCGAGAAGCCAAATATCCTGATTTGATATCCAATATTGCCGCTGTACCGAAGAAGAACGAAAATGTCCAAATTTGCGTAGATTTCACCGATCTAAACAAACATACTCCAAAGGATAGTTTCCATCTTCCCAACATTCATCAGATCCTCGATTCTATAACTAACCATGATCTCCTATCTATGATGGACGCTGCTTCAAGGTATAATTAGATTCCACTTCTGGAAGAAGATCAAGAAAAGACAACTTTCATCACTGAAAGAGGTCTTTATTGTTACAAAGTTATACCCTTCAGACTCAAAAACGCAGGTGCCACATATCAGCGGTTGATGACTACTATGTTCAAGATAAACCTAGGGAAAGTCATTGAAGTCTACTTCGATGATCTCTTGTGCAAGAGCGTACAGTCAGCCAATCACATCTTAGATCTCAATATTATATTCAACATTCTTTGATCTTACAGGATGCGTCTCAACCCTGATAAATGTTAATTCAGGGTCTATTCTGGCTGATTTCTTGGTCACCTTATTAGCAAGAAGGGGATTGAGGCCAATCCAGATCAGATTTGGGCTCTTCTCAACATGCCTTCTTCAAAAATAACAAAAGATGCTCAGAAACTTGCCGACAAGATTACCGCGATCGACCGTTTCATTTTTAAATCTTCAGACCGCTGTCGTTGGCTGTTCTTATTACTCTACGGTTGCACCAAACGAGGAAAGGTTCATCCAAATACAGAGGTCACATGGACACCAGAATGTGAAGAAGCCTTTTAGTTATAAAACCTATTTGGGGAGGTCTCCCATAATGAGTACCCTAGTAAATAATGAGGAACTGATTATCTACCTAATAGTCAAGATGCTTCCCTCACCTCAGTTCTCATTTACCTCGAAGGGAAAATAGAGAAACCTGTCTTCTTCATCAACAAGACCCTCACACCAGCGGAAACAAGGTACTCTAAAATTGAAAAACTTATTATCTCTCTTATTTACACTTTATAGAAACTCAAGCACTACTTCCAAGCTCATTCAGTCAAAGTCATGACGAACTACCTACTTCGGGAAGTCCTATCCACGAAAGAAAAATTGAGAAGAGTGCAACAATGGTAAGTCAGTTTGGGAAAACATGATATCAAGTTCGAACAACGTCATTCTGAAAAAAGTCAGGCCGTTGCTAATTTTTGGCAGATTTTCCAGTGAAAGATCCCGAGTGGGAGGAGCACGACCCTGGCCTTACAGAAGGAACACCTGAGGATCTACCCCTAAGCCATTCGACGACTGAGCTGAATGGATTACTATATCAGGGTGGATACTTCTCACAGATGGACCTCATGTCTGTGAGTGCCTCGATCTCACTTGGAATCGAGGTATAACCAGATCGAATAACCTCCATCTCAGGCTCACACATTTTTCAACATAACTTATCCAGTCAACATTTTAACATACTCCACGAACTGGTGAAGAACGTAGGTCGAACTTAAGCTAGAAAACCTAAACCAGTCAAAGACATCTGTCTCTTACGAACTTGTCAATTACTAAGTCAACCGCCACTAACCATATTTTTTAGAAAGCATGCTCCAGCACGATGAAGAGCTGTGAAGAAGGCCTATATAAAGGAAAAGTTCTAGAAGGGAAAGGGACCAAAAAAATTATAGAAGAGATCACCTAGAAATTACATATTCTAGATTCTCGATAAATCATCAAAAGATCTTAGTTACAAGACTCAAGCATTTTCTATTTTTAGAGATCACTTATAATAAGATATCCACCTCAAGTAATAAAGATACTTTCAATAAAAATCCTCCACACGAGGTTGTGTTTTTTTTTACTTATTCGTAGGTTTTCCACGCTAAAATTACCTGTGTCATTTCTTAATTTCCATTAGAATATTGTTATAGGTTCATTAGTGTGATAGCGAATTCCAAAGCCATTTTGAGCTTATAGAATTTGGCCATTATAACACCGATATTAGTGGATTTAATGGTTCTAAAGAAGAGCGAGTAGGCAAGATCATCTTACCTATTGCCGCTAGACCAACCACAATCGACGTCGTATTCTACATCATTAACGCAAAATCTTATTATCTCAGGATTATGGGACGCTGCAGGATTCAAAACATGGAAGCAATCGCTTCTACTTATTATCAAGAACTTTGCTTCAAACACAATGATAGTATCTATGAAATCAAAGGCAGTCAAAAGCTTTCTCGAGCTTGTAAGAATACCGCCTTTGTCATTCTAGATACATCAGACAGATACGTTGCATAACAATTACAGAAAGCCAGTCACATCGATGATCAACTTTCCATAAAAGAATTACAAAAAGTTGATCACATCGATGATCAGCTTTCTACAGAAGATTTACTGAAAGATGGTCACATCGATAATCAGCCTTCAACGGAAGAACCTATAGAGTACATCAGCATTGATGGACTAAACTGAGGTACTTTTATCGGTACCAAGCGGTTTAACACGAAAAGGTTGTTCTTATTCACTTCTTACGATTGAATCGAGACATCTTTGCATAGACTTTCGAAGAGATGCCTGAGGTAGATCCATCCAAGGTATGTCACAGATTGGCCATCAACCTCAACGTCATGGCGTTCAAACAAAACAGTGACGACTATCACCTCGTCTTCGAGATGAAGTCAATATTGAGATCGACAAATTAATCAAAGTGGGGTTCATTCGCGAAGCCAAGTATCTAGATTGGATCTCCAACATCATCGCTATTCCAAAGAAGAATGGAAAAGTCCGAGTTTGTATAGATTTTACCGATCTAAACAAACACACTCCAAATGATAATTTATCTCTTCCCATCATCCATCAAATTCTTGATTCTATGGTAGGTCATAAACTCTTATATATGATGGACGCTGTTTCTGGATATAATTAGATTCCTCTCTTGGAAGAAAATTAAGAAAAGACCATTTTCATCACTGAAAGAGGACTTTATTGCTACAAAGTCATGACCTTCGGACTAAAGAACGCAGGCGCAACTTATCAACGGTTAATGATGACTATGTTCATAGTGCATCTTGAGAAAATTGTTGAAGTCTGCATCGATAATCTCTTGTGCAAGAGCATACAGTTAAACAACCACATTACAGATCTTACCACAATATTCAACAATCTACAATCTTATAGGATGCCACTCAATCCTGATAAGTATCAATTTGGAGTACATTCAAGCCGATTCCTCACCCATCTCATTAGCAAGAAGGGGTTGAAGCCGATTTAGATCAAATTTGAGCTCTCCTCAACATGCCATCTCAAAAAATAATGAAGGACGTACAAAAACTTGCATACAAGATCGCCACTATCAATTGATTCATTTCTAAATTTTTAAATAATTGTTGTTGGCCGTTCTTGCTACTCCGAGGTTGTACCAAATAAGGAAAAGTTTTGCCTAATGAAGAAATTCAATGGACATCAGAATACGAGGTATCTTTTGAGGAACTCAAAACCTATTTGGGGAAGTTTCTCATCACGAGCAACCTGGTAGATAATGAGGAACTGATCATCTATCTGGCAGTTACAAATACTTCTATCAGCTCGGTCCTCATTCAACTTGAGGGGAAGATTGGAAAGTTAGTTTATTTCATCAGTAAAACCCTCACTCCCGCAAAATGAGGTATTCTAAAATCGAGAGACTCCTTCTAACTCTTGTTTATACTTCATAAAAACTTAAGCACTACTTCCAAGCTCATTCAGTCAAAGTCATGACAAACTACCTACTCTGAGAAGTTTTATCCAAAAAAGAAAAATCCAGAAGAGTGTAGCAATGGTCAGTCAGTTTAGGAGAACATGATATCAAGTTCGAACAACGACATTTAAAAAAGGGTCAGGCCATTGCTAATTTTCTCGTGGATTTTCCAGTGGAAGATCCCGATTGGGAGAAGCATGATCTTGACCTTACAGAAGAAATTACAGAAGATCCACCCACCAATATTTTTGACGAGTGAGCTGAATGGGTTACAAGGAAAGGGTGAAACTTCTTACAGATGGTTGAATTCCTGACTCGCATAGTCAGGAATTGAAATCGTATTGATTACCCCTTCCAATGACAGAATTGAGAAATCAATCCGCCTGGGTTTTGAAGCCTACAACAATGTCACAGAATACAAATATCAAATTCATGGACTCGACCTCTCTCTCAAGCTTGGCGTCCTAGAGCTCTCAGACTACACAGATTCTCTACTCATCGTCCACCATTACTCTGAACAATACAAGAAGAATGACAAGATGATCGAATATGCAGCCCTCATTGCTGATAAGATAAGCAGATTTGTAAAAACAACTCTCGACTATCTCCCACAAGGTAAAAATAGACACGCCGATTCTTTGGCTTATTTAGCCAGGGTCTTGGGTACAGAAGCACAATATCTTCAGATCAAAGTAATGTCCACCCCCAGTATTGATCTCCATTCTTTATGCACGATTAACACTGGGGGCGATGAAGAAGAGGATGACAATTGGCGAAAGCCCATCATCGCCTATCTTAGCTCCGATAACAAATGTAAAGGACCCCTCCCAACAGATCCAAAAAGCACCGACAGTTAATCGAAAACTTGAAGCGTTACACAGTTCAGAATGGTCGTCTCTACCGCCGATCAGTCACAAGGCCTTATCTCAGGTACCTTTCCAGGAAGATAGTAGACAAAATTCTCAGAGATTTACATGAAGGAACTTGTAGCTCCCATGTTATAGGTCGATCACTCGCTAACAGAGCAATTATATAAGGAGTATTATGGTCAAGAATGCACAAGCAAGCAGAAGAGTACTCACGCAAATGCGACACATGTCAACGACATGGACACATGATCCGCGCCCCTGTACTCGAACTACATGCAAGCAAGGTTTTCTAGCCATTTTAGCGGTGGGTGCTCGATCTCGTCGGGGAATTTCCTAACACTCTAGGTAACTGACGATTCATACTCGTAGTAACAAATTATTTTACAAAATAGATGGAAGCAGTTCTACTCTGTCAAACTAGAGAAGAAAATGTCATCTCTTTTATCTGGGAATACATCATCACACGGTTTGGATTCCCCCACCTGATTCGGATCAATAACGGGCCATAGTTCGTTAGTAAAAAAGTCATAGCCTTCCTCAATAAACACAACATCATCCACTCGCCATCCAATCCCTACTACTTTCAAGGCAACAGCTAAACCGAAATCACCAACAAAACCATAGTAGATGGACTCAAGAAAAGGCTTCAATCGCAGAAAAAAAGAAATTGGATATGGGAACTTCCTCATGTCTTATGAGCATACCGTACTACTCTACGTCAATCAACCGGCTGTACCATATTCCTCTTCGCCTATGGCACAGAAGCCGTCATTCCAATTGAATATTACCATCCCGTCAGAGATCACGAGCTTACAGATGAAGAAACTGAGTTCATATTTGCCTGGAATATTAATTGGATTGATGAAACTAGGGAACGCACTATTGCCAACCTGGGTTGATATCACCATATACTGGCCAACTCGTACTGCAGAAGAGTCAAAAGCCATTAGTTCTAAATTGATGATCTCGTCCTCAAAGAGATTCTACAACACAAAAAAGAAGCACATGTCGGGAAGTTGGCAGAAAATTGGGAAGGTCCATTCCCCATTATTGGTCGAATTGGTCTGGGATCATATTATCTCGTGACGGAGCAAGGAGTTCGAATCCTAAATCCATGAAACATTAGACGACTAAAACGGTACTATCGTTAAGCCCCTGATTTCTCTATTTCAATATTCTCGTTCTTTCTATTCCTAAAGTAAGATTTTAATCTCCTAACAATGTATATTATATTTTATTCAATAAAAACTTGCAAGTTTTTCCCATATTATTCTCTACTTATGTAGATTCTACTACATTATATAGATTAAAGCAAAGGTAATACTAGCTTTTAATCGGCCTCTATACAGATTAAAGCAAAGGTAATACTAACTTTTAATCGACCTCTAAACAGATTAAAATAAAGATCAAACTAGCTTTCAATTAACCTCTAAATTGATTAAAGCAAAGGTAAAACTAGCTTTCAATCGACCTCTACATAGATTAAAGCAAAGGTAATACTAGCTTTCAGCCGCCCATCTATACAATTATTTGTGATTAAAACAAAGGTTATATTAGTTTTCAATCAAAGATCTCTAACAAACATAAGATAAAGCAAAGGTAAAACTAACTTTCATCTCTCAATATGTCTGTAACTACAAAAACTTCTACAGGTTATATCTACAAGCCACTTCTAAATGTTCTTCTCTGCTGATGGGAAGTCATCTATGCCTTCCCCTACAACAGGAGGACGTTTAGCCATAAAATCTAGAGCTCGTGCAGCTATAGTAATCCTGCCTTGCTCTACCAATTTAACAGGTCAAGAACCTAGCTCTATTTCTATAGCATTCATACAGCTTTCTCAATCTATATCAGCTTTAGAAATACATCCTCTTCCCGACAGACAGTCGTGCAAGGTATCCCTCTCGAACTCAAGTCTTCTTACTTCTTCCACAAAATAGATAATAACAGCTATTAACATCTGTGAGCGCGTTGCTTCGGGTATAACCGCCTTGGAAAATCTCTTTCTCAATTTCTGAAAATGCTTTTACAACTTTTTATACCGTGCGTCTTGCCACTTTATGTGTCTATTTACGCGGTGCATAATATTGTTATGCTCCTTTGCCTTTTATGCTATTTTATCTGACTTAGCCTGGCTCGTCGTCCTCAATTTTGCCAACTGAGTATGAAGTTCCTCAAGCTCCTTGTCTTTACCTGCACTTCCCCCACTATGAAACTTCTTTAATAATTCATTTTTTTTCCTTATCAATTGATCCTTACCTCTGATCACCCACTCTAACTCCCACTCTTTGCTATGAGCAATATCCAACTTACCCTGGCTCTTCCTTAAACGCTCATTTCCTCTTTATACATGAGCTTGAATGCGACATACATCTCCCTCCCGCTCTCTAATTCAAGCGGATAGGTCAACTACATCCCCTTATACAATGGAGACCCTGACATCGTATTTTTTCTTCTTCAACAGGTCTCCAGCCTCGGCTTTCTTGACATGCAAATTGGCCGGGGCCAAATCTCCAATCAATTGGGCCACCCTCGCATTCAATTCATCACATCGTCTTTGAACCATCCGAAAATCTATATCTTTAGCATGTAAAGCCTCACTCAACTGCTCAGCCGTAATTTCAGATTTGGATAGGTCAGCACGAGCTAACTTCAGCTCGCTATATTTCTCATTCATTTTACCCTTCAATCGCATTAGTTCGCTTTTGAAATTCAATAGATCAACTCGAGTCTGCTCTTGCTCGTTCATTTTTCTAATCATTTGGTTTTTCAAACTGGCCGAACAACCCCGTAACTAGATGCGGTATCAAGCCATGTCCGCCTCCTTACTCTTCACCAACATCATTTCGGCTTTTGAGCTTCGCTGTCTCCTCCTTTGCCTCCGCGAGCTCTTTTTGCCATCTTTTAATTTTGATATTTTTTCTCTCGATCTTCCGAGTCAGGTCATCAATAGTTTGTGTTGCCTCGACAAACTTAAAATGTACTTTGACGTGTTGATCTTCTCTATCTTCAGTTGCCTCTCTCATCCTATCAAACTCCACCCCATACTCTTAGCTATATTGGAGTGTCTCTTGTTCACTCAAGCGAGCTGACTCCAGTTTAACCTACATCACAGAAACAATACATTAAGTTTGATTCAACAACACTCAATATTCAATCATAATACAGGAGTCTTTTAAATGTCTAACAAATTTCTATTTTCTGAGATTCTACTGTTGGGAGACTGCTTCTAAACTTAAGGTCGAAGTATGATCCCAGTTCGATGACAATTACACCTACATCTAATTTCAAGCTACACATTTTCAATACTTTGGAAATATCTGGACACATTTGATTACCATTACCCCTAAAACTTCTAACACATCTAAAGTCTATTTCTATTTTTCTAAATTTTGCTTTGTAGCTCTACAGTAATGCTACATACAAATCAAATATTTCTTGCTCTTCTCTAACCTGTAGCTCCATTTACGAAGTCAACAGGGACGCTGAGGCGTCTTTCTCCTTAGCAAGCTCATTATCTAAATTTTTAATTCTGAGGCGCATATCCTTAACTTCCTGCAAACAATGCTTACAAACATCTCTTAGCTTACAAAAGTTTATTTTATAAAATAATATTCCATACAATTATAGTTCTTAAACCCCACAATTACATACAACCAAAAGTTTAACAACTTTACTCTACCTTCTTATTATCTTCCCTTTGGTTCTCTAGCTCAGTTCTGGGAGAGACCCTATCCAATCCTCCTGCCACACTAGGAACATCCTCTTCTACCTTATCCTCTTCAACATAGGTACCATCCATAATTGCTTTAACTTCAACTTTGGAGTACCCCACTAAAAGGAGTTGGCACCCGAGTTTATCTCACTGAACTACCACCTCATCCAGGTTCTTCTGTGTTTCTTCTATTAGCTTGCTAATCTGCACCTCATGCGCAACCTTCGCAGAATCCAGTCACTTCCTCTATAGAACCAGGTCAAACTTCAATCGAGCCACCTTCTTCTTGAGCTCCACCTTCTCATTCTCCAGCTCAACTTTTCCTTCCTCGATCCCGAGGCAGATCCCCTTTAATAAGCGAGCAGCCTACAAAATTTCAAACACATTCTTTGCTCAAATTCAAATGTAAAGTTTAGAAATAAACAAGTCATCAAAGCTTACTATTTTGCTCAACTCCAACAGAGCAGAGGCACTCATTTCCTTAGCACCCTTGCGAGCTGCCAGCCTCACTCTGTCCTCCACAACTCACAGCTCATCTTCCTCATCAAGTCGACTCTCCACGATCTTCTCCCTTACCACTTCAATAGGAGGATTTACCCTCATCTTTTTTGCATCCCCCTCGACTTCACCACTCATCGTGGTTTCAGAGGCCGAGCCACGCTTCACAACCCTCTTCTTTAAAAACTTCATAGCTAACTTGCTCGACGTAGTAGATTCTGGCACATCCACAAAATCTAACTCAGTAGCCTTCGACAAAGTCACTCACTTCTCTCCATCAACCCCTCTCTTTTTGCTAACTCCAGCCTCTGTCATTAGAATCTTTACCTAAGACTTTTGTACCTTCTCAGACCTGCTGTTAGCTCGTTTATTTATGTTAATACCGAGGCTCTTCAGAATTACCTCGAGCTCAACCCCTTCTCGAGCAACTTTATCTAACAAGGACTCCTTCTTTGTCACCTTCAACCGAGGACCTGTAAAATAAAATAATACATTATTAGACAATAAAATAACTTTCAATTACTACAGTTCAATAATATACACTATTACTTACTTTTCTTTACAGTTCTATACAAAAGTTTCATTGGTTCTTCACCTTCTCTCTAAAGGCAATCACCTTTTACCCATATCACATTATCATTCTACATTTAACCTACTGAATTTAGATTGAAGAAAATTGGTCGAGCTGAGCTCGAACAGAAGTATGCCCCTCCAGTTACAAGATAATTTTTCACACCATAAAATTACAAAACATCTTCAAGAGATATTCTCATCTCCATCTCATTCTTCTCCTACAACCTATTCAAACTCTTACAAACATTGATTACCTCCCACATGTTCTCATTCAGTTGGGCAGGACAATCCCCTATAATATTCATTATACCTTTAGCCAGATTGTTAAGGGGCAAACTTAATCCATACTCCAACTGTGATATATAATACATAAAACCCTCATCCAGGTCGCCTTGGACATTCCCATCAAAATACTCAAAGGAGATCGATTTAACCACTCCCCTATCCAATTTCTCCTTCTTTAAATCAGGCAACAAAAAGAAATGTTATTCCCCATATGCTACGGTACAACCTTTGAACTACCTACCAACATGTTCTACAATGTTGCCCCATACTCCACCTACAAGAGCTTTGGATTTATAGAACTCTCTAAACACATTGAAGTTCGGAGGGCATGATACCAATTATCCAAGGAAATCTGGAAATTGAAAAAGTACTACTTCGTCCTCCCTATCAGGTTCTACATTTACTGATTTTACATTCAGTCGAACAACCAGAGGTCGACGCCTCCATATCAGGTGAAGTCTTCATCTCAATTACAAGTCTAAGGATGAGGTTTGATTCTATACATATATTTCTTACGCTCAACTTACATACAGGTTCAGGTATTCTATTATTATTTTTACAAATCCATGTACACATTTACCATACATCCATCATACATATACATATATCATACCGTATCTCTTTTTTACACATTTATCAAACATATAGGTTACTATAAATAACAATTTTTCGAATTTGAAGACCACACAAATCTTTTAAACACACATTCACAATATCATATATTGTCTACTAACCTTTGACGTCTGAATACAAATCTGAAGCAGCACCAAATCTTTTTTCACAACGCTGCTGTTTAACCACCGTTCTGACTCAGTCTTCATAACTTTGTCTCACCTTGCTTGTTGATCACTCTCATCTAGTCTTTCATGAGAATCTCTACCATTTTTTCTTTTTCTCTCTCACTCTTCTTCAATTTTTCAGAAGTTGATAAATGTTTGAATAAGGAAGATGAAAGTTTTTTTTATAGTTTATCTCTCGAACTGCTGGCAGTTATTGGGCCTCGCACGAGCCATCCTCAATTTTGGAGCTGAGGCGTCCCTTCCATAATTAATATCAGACATTTTGCACCCTTTTGGTAAAAATACCTTCCCATCGTTGCCCCCGGTCCTATATTTTAATATATTATCATCTCTCCTACCCAAATCTCCCTTTAACCCCCCACACTTATGATAACTCAACACTCATATATAATCGAACTACAATTACACAAGAGATAAATATCAAAGCTACCTGCTTTTTCTATTCCTACTTTTGTTACTTATAAAATAGCTATTGTCATTCCCAAAGCTATCACATTTTTAAATTTAATTTTTTTTACTCACAACAGTCCTAAGCAATATTTTCAACTGAAGAGGACAGATTCAAAATATCATTCTAACTACATTTCAAATACAGTTATTCGACCTCATACATTCGTTCTCTCATATATAATTACACATAAAATATCTCAGATATCCTGGAAGGCCACAACTAATCAGTTCGCCCCCTGCAATCTTCAGATTTTCCTCTTCAATCTCTTATGTAGCAATTTACCTCACGGCCACTCTCCAAGCTGCATGCTCTAGAATCACTTAACATAATATCTATGAGTAAAAATGATGCCCAATCTCAAGTTCCCTTTCCCTCAAATCTATGCATTTGAACTACAATTCAGATTCAGGCAAGTCCGAATCATAATCTAGCAAACCAAAAATATGCTTTCGTACTTTAGCTCTCTTTATAGCCAATCATCCATTAACAGCATGACAGACTTTCTCAGCACGACTCCTCACCATGGTCTATTTCTTCCTCCTCTTTAAATCACATTTCCCCTATATTTATACAGTTTTTAAGATCACTTCAAATCCCCCACATTCCGTATATATAATTATCATTTTTTTCCATAACTGGAAACCCTAAAATCTTGATATAAAGTTATTTGATCTTATTTGTCCACATCAACCTCTTTAGTTTCGTCCTACATCATTTTGATTTATTCATCATAATCTGTACCCGAATCTAATATTTCAAGCAAGATCTCCCTAAGCTTAAACTTTCAATTCCTGCAAATTCTATATCTTATAAAATATTCTCTTCCCATAATTCTATAATTTATTCAGTTCGAAACAGATTTTTACACATCTACTATTTCATAGAGACATTTTTCACAGCTCGAATGCTAAAATATACTTTCTAGTTCGATCTCAAATATTACATTTCGTCCTCTAATAATACATATTTGTATTTCTTATAGCTCAATTTTAATCATAAGAGTTAATTCTATCTATTAATACAAAGTTTGAATAAAACATTTTTATTATGCTCGAATTTCAATTACAGATACTTTACAGATAACAAGTCTTTCAGGTACTTTACATATAACATATCTTTCAGATACTGTTGCAGTTCATTCTCAAAATCATATCAGTTTTTAGTGATGCTTCACTCCGAGAATCTTTTGAAGCAAAATTGAAACTGGTAATCACTAAACATCTATCTTTCTTCTCACCATTTATTTCAATAAGAAACTGAGTTTGGTCGATGTCTAGACATGGAAGCAAGGGTATCAGTGCTTAAACCAACTCTTTAAATAAAAGGTCTTCTTAGCGCCAATAGATAATGATTGTGCAGGGGCAAGACCTTTAATATTGTCTTCCTCTACTACCACCATCGTCTCCTCCTCCATAACCCTTACCAACAAAGAGTTGATGGAGACAAAAAGAAGTTCTACCTTAGAATCTAGTCTTTCGTAGGATTCCGGCGATACTGCCTCGCTGATACGCTGTCCCCCATATCTGTCTTCTCAACCTTGTCCTCCGTAAGGATGTTGAGCACATCCAGCGTTGCTCGCTTGTCAAGACAACATGATAAAATCTTTACATAGAGTAAAAATTTTCCTCAGCTTTAGCCGTTTCATCTTCCGAAATGCCGTGATATGTTGGTGGTACAGGAATTGGGGTGGGAAACTTCACAGATTGATCCCCAGAGTATCTTAACTTTAGCCTCTGCAATTTGACAGAAACTCTCTCTATATAAACCATTTGCCTGGTCTTCACCATTATTACTCAGGAGTTACAGAAAATATTATAGCACAACGTACGTTGCCAGACTCTATACATGGACTATTATATCAAAACTTATATTTAATGCGCATGTACATTTCCAAAGCAGTTATCATTCAAAGAAGAGCTATTCTCGGAACCCCAAACGTCAAATACATCAATCCTTCCCATCATCATAAATGCCAGATACATCCCTCCATAAAAAATATCGACTCCCCAACAAGTCAAATCACTATTAATACATCATTTCATTTTCCAACACCACCAATACACAGGCTCTTTCTCAACCAAAGCCACCGTGCCTTCAGTTACGAGGGGACGATTGGAAGGGCCTTCGACCTACTCCAAAATCGAACTACCTCAATATTAGACTCACACATTTCACATGTGACATAAACAGTCAGCATTAACGTCTAGACCATGAACTAATAAAAAACGTGGATCGAGCATAATAGAAGAATATGAACAAGTCAAAGATACCTGTCTCCCATGAACTCAACAGTTACACTGTCAACCACCATTTATCTCATTATTCAAAGAAAATACTTTAACATGATAACGAGTTATGGGTAAGGTCTATATAAATCAGAAGTTCCAAAAGAGATAGGGACCTAAGAAAAACCAGATTTTCTAGACTCCGACACAAGAATTTCTAGATTCTGAACACCACATAACTTATTATTTATAAGATCAAGCATTTCCAGTTCTAGAGATCACTTACAATAAGATATCTGCCTTAAGCAATAAAAGTTACTATTATTAAAACCCTCAACTCGATGTCATGATTTTTTACCTATTCAAAGGTTTTCCACACTAAATCACCTGTATCATTTCTTGCTTTACATAAGTTTTGTCACAGGTACATTTGGTGCAAGAGCTAATTTTGAGCTATTTTAAGCTACGAAATTAGGCCATTATAGTATGAATAGTAACAACAATACAGCTTAGTGGGCCATAAGAAAAGGAATCGAAAGGTAATACCAACTCAAGGTAGCGCCCCAAGGACTACACCTGGTCCACAAGACCAAACTCAAAATAAAAATAACCCAAAGGATCTCTACCAAATAAGCAACCACCCAAAACTTCAACGAATGTACAAAACTCTTATCTTCAGAGATCTTCAACCATAACCAAAGTCTACAAAACAAACAAATTGGTAACAGCTCTACAAAAACCTATCAGCAAAATCATTTAAACCCTAACCCAACCTTACAGCCTTACAAACCCTACTCTTACTGTCTAAAGTATATGCAACCCATCTTATCATCATGAGTAATACTTGTACCAGGCATGAAAGTAATATAACCTTTTACAGGTCTCGACTTAGTGAGCCAATCTGCTCCTCTATTAGTCTCTTTGAACACATGGATGATCACACAATCTTCAAAGTTATTCATTATTTTTTTTGTAGCTGCCACTAATCTTTTAGCTACCCAAGGAGGAATAATATGTGTAGTAAGCAACAACTTGACAATTTATAAGTCCATATAAATAATGATCTTTTGAATGTTCTTAGTCTTAAGATAAAGTAGACCATGCAAAATTACACTTACCTAATAAATGGTGATGGATTTAGGTTTACGCTTCCCTATATAAGCACCGATAGAGGTACTTTTAATGACCTATCCCTCGAGCTACAGTAATAGCAAATTCCTACAAAATAGGACTCACGCAAAATTTGGAGGACATATACCCTATCGATGTAGACACTTGAACCACGAACTCTGAAGAAATATGGCTCGAGCACCCTAGTAATACAGTAGAATGAGTCAAGGATATCTGCCCCTACGAACTGGCAGTTATAGAAAAAACCTCCACTCTTTTCCCCAATCCAGGAGAACGTGTTAACAAACACGAATTGAGGATGAGATCTATAAAAGGGATAGTAGAGAGAGGAGAAGGATATAAAAAAATCAGGCAAATTACTCTCAAGATCTCAACTATTGTAAACCCCAAGAGACTCCAGCAGTAACGTTATCTTTCTAAATCCTCGAACTGAGGTACATTTGGTGTAAGAGACCATTCGAGCTACGAATTTAGGTTATTATATTTGGTGCCAGCTGTGGGAAAGAAGTTACATTCCAAGATATATTAAGGTAGGAAGTTACTTTAAAATAATTAATAAGCAGTCATGGTGAATCCCAAGCGATCAGTAGGGGTGGCAATGGGTCGGGTTTGGGGCGGGTGGAGTAATACCATCCCCATACCCACCAAATTACCATACCCCCATACCTGCCCCATTACCATTTAACTTAAATGAGGAATACCCAAACCCGCCCCGTTTAAATTTGCCAATACCAAACCTGCCCCATCACCCATTTAACACCCGTTTATCCTAAGTGGGGATCCTCAAACCCGCCCCATTTATAAAATTTTGCAAAAAAAAAAAAAATCACCTGTACAAAAAAAAACTAAATTAAATCAGGTGCATAGTGCACACACACACACAATAAAAGATCATGCAATGTGCTACATTGTAGTAAGAACAAACATCATAGAATGTGCTGCATTGCAATGGTTATATTCTTATCTTATCAATCACTTGAAATGGATCAAATCAGAATTAATGTTGAAAATGATGAGACTAATCTTAGTAACTTGTAAACGTTGAGACTTAATTGGTGTTTCAAGCTTCTGGATTGTTGGAGACTTGGAGGAGTTACCTGAATCGATTAGTGATCTCTCTAATTTGCAAATGTTGTATACTTCCTAAAATAGATTACTGATGTAGAGATTGGATTGAAATAGATCACTGATGTAAACGTTATTCTAATCGATTGGTAATCTATCCAATCTTCGTAAACCTCCTAATGAATGATGTAGAGGTTGAATTATAAAATGATCGCAGACTTAATTGTTGTTCGAATCTTCGTAACCTTAAATTTGGAGGATGAAGGTTGAAATGATTCAAATGGAAATGAAGATTGAAATGAATTTGGTAATTGGTACAGACTGATGTCTGATCACAAAGGTTGAAATAAATTTGTAGAGGTTGTGGTGGTTGAACTTGAAGAAAGTAAGAGAGGAGGAAAGAAGTGATTAAGTGAATTAGGTTACTCATATTCTCAATTATATATGATATGTCATGACCCTTATGAGTTATGAGAATAAACGGGGTGGGTCGGGGCGGGGCTCCGGCGTGGCGGGTTAAATTGCCAGCACTAACGACCAGTCTCAATATTTTAATATGAAGTTATCTTAATAGAACCTGATCAGCTAGCAAAATTAAGGGAAAATCTTAATGCTGAAACCATGAAGCGAAATGAGCTTGAATGCCAATTGGCTCATGATCGAGAGCTTTGTGAACAGGAGCTCAAAAAAGAGTACAAAGCTCGACAATTGGAGTCTAAACATCATGAAGAATAAATGACCACATTACAGACTGCCTCAAAAGCCCTGTAAGACAATCAACAGGGACCAACTCCTTGGGAAAGAGAGTCCTTACCTACAAATTCCAAAATATCAGTGCGGGATAGATTGAGACCTTGAGGCGCCACGTGCAGAGGAACTTCCAGGCACCACCACAACAATCTACAAGAAGTAGAAGCCTGAATTCATTTGGGATGAGAAGATCAATCTAAAATCAGTAGAGGATGCCGACACTCAAAATGTCAAAAAGGAAAACCGCAACTTCTATTCAGGTTGCCAGTTCGGGAAATTGAGCGAGGGTAGTGAAAAATCATAACCCTAGACCCACACACCAATCAGTTCCAGCACTACGCCAATATGTCGCACAGGGGCACACGGATCAACGAATCAAAGAATTAATAGAAGCCCAAACTCTTTGCAACAAAGACAATTTAGGCAAACTACAAGGAAGTCCGATTGATAATGAGTTATTCGAAATGGAATTTTTTATTGAATTCTATACTCTAAAGATACGCAAATACAAAGGAACTTATTCAAGTAAACACGTCTAACAGTTTTGAGGTTCGTTGGGATTATATTCGAACTTAAATTACATTCTCTTCCAACTGTTCGCTTCAAGTCTTCAGGGAGAGCCGCTCCGATGGTTTCATTATCTACCCATAAACTCAATCATCATGTTCGACTAATTACAAAAAATCTTTGTAAAGACTTGTACTCACAACAAGGATAAGGAAGATAATTTATACACTCTTGTCAGCCTCAAACAATCTCAAGGGCAAAAAACGCAAAGTTTTTGCCAAGAAATTCCTCGAACTTGGTTAAAAAGTTGATAATCTAGATCAGAAGACAACTATATCAGCATTAACTAATGCTCTATAGATTGATTGTAAAGCAAAAGAGTATCTTTTCTTGAGCAAACCCGCAGCCTTGGAAAAAATAGTTGAAAAGGTAAATGGGTACATCGACCTAAAAAGGATGATGTTTGAAAGGCATAAATCTACTAAAAATGTCTTAACCAAGAAAAATCCAAAGACATATAATAATAGTAAATGCAACAATGCTGAATAGGGTGATATGAAGCGAGCCAAGTCAGATGAAGGTAAGACCCTTTCCTTCGAAAGTTAAATGTTAAGGTTTCAGAGATCTACCCAATGTGGGCAAAAGAAAAATCTTTCGTGTCGCTCAACCTCTAGAGCCTATCAAAGGAAAATCTTATTACAAATACTTCAAAGTAACACATCACGATGCTAACAGATGCTACGCCGTATAGAGATTGATGAAATATACTTTGAAAGACGGAAGAATGCACAAATATATTATCTACCTAGAAGGATATAAAAATGGGAGCTACAAGAAGTAGGTTGATGCCATTCAAGTCGAAGAAGATTTAGAGGAGAAGTGCCTATATCGCCTTTATATTATCCACATGATCGAGATTCATCATATAAATAATTTGACCAGATTCAAAAGATGAAAGTTAATACAGTGCTACGACCTCACAGTCTAGGAGGAAAAAGCAAAGCTCCTACCTGAATCAAGCCTTCGACAAACTGGTATTTCATTCGAAGATTGCGACCTAGGTCATGCTAAGTTTCAACATCATGACGCCCTGGTCATCATGCTAAAAATAAAAAACTTCATCATGTACACCATGATAGTAGATACGGGCAGCACTATCGAAGCCCTTTTCCAAAGCGCAATCGAACAAATGGGACTTAAAAAAAAGTGGAGCCAAGCGACATAGACATTAGTGGGTTTAATGGATCTAAAGAAAAAAAAGTAGGAAAAATCATTCTACCAATAACAGTTGGGCAAACTACCTTCAATGTTATATTCTACATAATCAACACAAAATCTCGATTCTTAGGGATCATGGGGCATTGTTGGTTACACAATATGCAAGTGATCCCTTACACATACTATTAGGCGCTTCATTTTAAATGTAATGAGGGAATCTACGAGATCAAAGGAAGTCAAAAACTCACTTGTGATTGTGGAAATATTCTATCTAGCATACTCGACATGGCAAATAAATTTGTTTTATAGCAATTACAGAAAGTTGGTCACATCGAGGATCAGCCTTTCATAATCAAGCCTACAGAGTACATTGAGATCTATAAACATAACAGGGATGCATTTATTGGTGCCATGCCCTACCAACCGGAAAAGGAAACTTTAATACAATTCCTTCGAACAAACAAAGATGTGTTTGCATGGACATTTTAAGAAATGCCAAAAGTTGACTCAGGGAAAGCCTACCACAAACTGAGCATTCGAGATATAACAATTACGGCTAAACATAAGACGAGGAGGCTTTCACCTCGACTCAGAGATAAGGTCAACAAAGAGATCGATAAATTAATCATAGTAGGTTTCATTTGAGAGGCCAAATACTCAGATTGGATCTCAAGCATACTAGCGGTTATGAAGAAGAATGAGAATGTCCGAGTTTGTGTAGATTTTACCGATCTAAACAAACACACAACAAAAAATAGTTTCTCTCTCCCAATAATCCATCAAATTTAAGATCCAACAGCGGGACATGAACTATTATCCATGATAGTTGTTGCTTCAGGATATAACCAGATACCTCTCTCAGACGAAGATCAAGAGAAGACAACATTCATCACTGAAAGAGGGATTTATTATTACAAGGTACTCGGTCTAAAGAAGTATCTAATCAAATATTAGTTACAAGCATGTTCAAAGAACATCAAGGGAAGACCGTAAAGGTATATATTGATGATATGCTCTGCAAAAGCATAAATAAGAAAGATCATGTCACAAATCTTGATACAGTCTTCAACATATTACGGTCTTGCAGAATGAAACTCAATCCAGGTAAGTGTTAATTCGGAGTACAATCTAAAAAAGTCCTGGGACATCTTATTAGTAAAAAAGGGATAGAGGCTGGCCCATATCAAATTTGAGCTCTCATATCAATGACGTCTCCAAAGACAAAGAAAGATGTACAAAAGTTAGCTGGCAAGATCACAACTATCAACAGATTTGTCTCAAAATCATCTAATTGATGCCGATGGTTGTTCATGCTACTTCATGGATCCACCAAAAGAGGTAAAGGAAGACAGAATGAGGAGATCGATTGGACAAAAGAATGTGAAGCTATTTTTAAGAGCTAAAAAATACCTTGAAAGATCTCTAGTAATGAGTATGCCAATCGACAACAAGGAATTGAAATTTTACCTTGTAGTCACAGAAAACTCTATAAGCTCCATCTTCATACGATTAGATGGAAAGATCGAGAAACTAATATATTTCATAAGCAAATTGCTTACGTCAGATATTCTAAAATAGAGAGATTCCTTCTAACGCTCGTCTACACTTCCCAAAAAGTAAATACTATTTCTAAGCTCATTCAGTAAAAGTCATGACAAACTATCCCCTTCGAGAAGTACTATCTAAGAAAGAGAAATCATGAAGAGTGTAACAATGATCGATTTATTTAGGAGAACATGATATCAAGTTTGAACAGAGAACATCAAAAAAAGGATAAACAGTTACCAAATTTTTGGCAGACTTTCCAGTAGAGGACCCATATTACCCCCAAAATACAACATCTTACATTCACCCTCAAATCTATATTGCCCCAAGGGAATTGGCAGACAAAAATCACAAAATGCCAACAACAAAGATTTCATGAGCAGACTCCAAGCAATCAAATAGCCCAAGAACAGCTCGGTATAGAAGTTATTATAGGATTTTTGATAGACACAATATTGTGTCTATTTTATGCTTCATTTACTTTTGTTTTTGCCCTTCTTAATCCCTTAAGTCTAGATTTTTTTCTTTTGATAGACACAGGGTTCAAAACTGCTTAAGAACTTTTGAACTTAAAAGAGCATAAATCTTATAATTAAGCATTGCAGGGGATGATCATCAAAAATTGCACCAAATGGGGATAAAACACTTAAGTGGATCACCTCCAGTAGTTAGGAAGATCTTAAAAATTTCTAGACTTGGATAAAGACTCAAGGAGACCTGATAAAGTAGGGGACTAAAGTATACGAATCAACCCAACCACTTATCCGTAATCCTGGGTTGGCTATATCCAACTAAGCTGCGATCTTGGGTTGGTAACAATAACTTATAGACATTATGTGTTGTATGTTTCAGGGGATACTCCTAGGTTTTAAAATGTAGATTGAATTCAGGATATAACGATGATGTAGTTTAGATTTTTTGTTAAGATTTGTATTTATCACACCTGAGGCAGGACTTCTATAAATAGTTATCTCTGAGGTTCATTTAAAGGTAATTTTTTGAATATATAAAGCTTAGGGAGCTCAGATCTTCACTATCGGGTACCCTTAATTAATTTTTTGATTATTCATTTATTTTATTCTTTACTTTTTTTTATCTTTTGTTTAGTTTAATCATGAAGGGCTAATCCTCTCAAGTTTTGGCTTGGGGAATAACCCTATGTAGCTGCAACAAGAGACCTCAGCTTTGTAGATTCAAGAAGTCCTTACCTAACTCTGGCCTAAGGTGTCTAATTGTTAATGAGACCCGATCCAGGCTATAGTTGTTTGATGTTTAAGTGTAGGGACTAGTAAATGATACTTATCCAAATATTTTTCACTATAGACAATCACAGAATTCCCTCAATGAGGGACTCAATATTGTCCTGATCAATGCAATATTAAGTCCCTTCTCATCTAGGCTTTGAGATATAGGTCATAATGAAGCGACATCATCATAGCTCTCTGATCCAGAAGATAGGGAATCGAAGACCTAGACCACACAAAGTACTTGATTATTGGAGAGTCCAAATACATTGAAACTCTAGATATGTGCTAAATAGGTGTCTACCTTAGATTAGGCTGCTTAGTTTAATTGGATAAATATTTACTTATAACATTAAAGCAAAACCCTAATTTCCCTAGAGTCTAGACTAGCTAGAGCATCTTAAACCTCCCCGTGTTCGATACCTCACTTACCACTGCTATATTATAATCTCAAATATAAGTAGGAGTATTGATTGACCCTATAAAATAACCTATCAGTTTCATACCCCAAAGATCAAAAAATGTTCAAGTGTTCTAAGATTATTTGGGGCTACATTCTTCCTCAAATCATATTTTATGCCATTTATTTTCTGCTAGCCTTCAAAGTGAGCCTCCGATGGTTCCACTCTCTAAAATTTGGGTTAATCCTTTTGTTTGACCAGTTTTAAACTCTCTTTGCTAGGAACTGCACCCACAACAGAGACATAAAGAAGAATATTTACCCTTCCATTAGCTTTAGGTAAACCCCGGGTAAGAAACTTGAAGTTTTCTCCAAGAAGTGTCTTGAACTTGCTCAAAAGCATGATAACCTTGATCATAAAACCATAATCTCTGCTTTCACCAATGCTTTACAAAGTAATTGTAAGGCAAATGAACATTAGTTCATCAACATGTCAAGAGACCTTGGTGGAAATAATAAAAATTAATTAATTATTACATCAATCTTGTGAAAACGATGATTGAAAGGCAGAAGAACTCCAAAGCCATCACCACTAACAAAGGTAATATATAATATTTAAACAATACTGGGGGTGATATAAAGTGAGTCAAAGCATACGACGCAATGTCAACCTCCAGAAAAGGATGTGACCACCCTAAGCCAGTCCTTCCAAAGTTCAATGTGAAGTTAGGCGATATCTATCCCATCATGGTAAAAGATAAACTCTTTCGGAATGCTCATGAGATTGAATAGATCAACAAAAGACTCTATTGCAAGCAACATATAGTTAACCATCATGATACCATAAAGTGGTATTCCCTACAAAGGTTGGTTGATAATATTTTAAGAGACTGAAGACTTAATGATTATACCATTTTTAATAGCATAATTCCAGGAATCAGACTTAGCCTTTACACCAGATGTGTTTAGAACGCTCAGGAATTGTAAATAATAACTAACAAAATAATTTTGCGTAGAAAATCTTTGAATAGGTTAAAAACCACGACCTCTCTTGAGGATTTTGAGAAAGAGAAAGATGATATTATTGAGATTGTTAGCTTATTACAATGAGTGTTCCCAGTATGTGGAATGTTAGAGTGAGGATTTCTCTATCCCTCATCTCGAATTTTCTGGTCCTATTTATAGGTCTTATAATGTAACTGTTTGACAACCATTAAAATTCTTAATGATGGACATTACAAAATATAGGTTAGATATTCTTTGACTAGATTGTGTAACATTCTGATCTTTGCTGATGCATAACGGCTTTATGGATGACTGTACATTTGCTTAACTCTAACTGTTGTTATAGAAGTTAAAAATGATGACTCGAACTTAGGGATACTGAATATGTTAATGAGGTCGAGGACGCAGTATGAGTCTAAGATGCGGAATAAGCTATTATAAGGCGACTCTTAACTAATAGCGCGAGAAGCATCATGGTCAACCGGTGTTGGTTGGAAAATTTGTGTTATAACTGTTTCCTGATGTTGCTGTCTTGATTCTGATTGTGCTAAAAATATGCCACGTGCTCTGTTGATGAGGTCGAAAGTTCGTATGTTGGTCGAAGATAAAACATGAGTTTGAGATACAAAATAAGCTACTATAACTGCCCCCTCTTAGCCAACAGTACAAGAAATATTGTGGGCGAGTGGTGCTGGCTGAGAAGTATCATTAATATTGTAGTTAATATCTGGGAATCATTTCCAGCGTATATTCATGGATCTCTATTTGTGTCTTTTGGGTTTCCTAGAAACAATGGTTCTAGTCAATATTATTTGCATGGGAAACCCTTTTGATGCTGGGAATCTGAAGAGCTGGCTTAAATGTTGATCATAGTATATAGAGTACTCTGAGTTGTGTGTGATGAACCAAGTCTTCGTCTCTGCATTATTTCTCCTTTTTCTTGTTTCTATACTTAAAATCCTCTAACTGCTGAAAATACGGTGACTACGAGGAACCAATCTTAGGAGTCTAGGATTTGTAGAAAGATGGATGAACTGTGCATCAGGTATTTTGGATACCAACCTTTGAATCTACCGACACCAATTCATGTGTCGCCTACCTTTTACCGTATATTATATGAAGAGGTGATAGAGGCAGGCGATGATTATTATCATATGGTACATTTCCACTATCTATTGACGCCTGAGGCGAAGTACTAAAATAGGCTTCGGTTACTGGTAGAGGAGGCTATTACAACTGAAGATAAAGCGGCAGGCGTTCGTCCGAGGGAACCTCGCCAGTATCCTGCTAGTAAGTGGGTCCTTTCAAAGAAATAAGACCTTCCGTCTGTCTCTTGCATGTGGGAAGGTGGGGGTTATGGTGGAAGAGGTGATAATGATGGAGGTGGTTCTTTTCCATGGACCATAGATATTGACCCTGAAAAAGATCTTTCGTCGGCAATTTTTAGTTCCACTATTTTCTGTTCCTTGCTGCATGGGATCAGAGTTTAAAAGTTAGTTCAATTTTTCATCTTCTTCCTCGTTGACTGCTGAAGGGCATTTCAAACTATTACTTGATGTAATTTGGAAAGTAATCTATATATTGTCTAGAATGATAGTGTATTTGTAAAGTAATCTATATTTTTTTTTCTGAACTAATGAAATGTCATCGTTATGTTATCTTGATACTATGCTTCAAATTTATTTGTGCAGCTTTCTGTTGGGAAATAGAAGTCTGTAAACATGTGCAAGTTTATCATGGGGCATGATGGGGAAAAATGAACTATAAGAATTTTAGTGTGGATATCGGCAAATGGTAGTGATAGGTGTGATTGGAAAAATGAGAGTGGCTCAAAAATATGATGATTGGGAGTAGATAATTTCTGTAAGATGGCTGGGTTGTTGTAAAGGTATATGGTTTTCTGCGATCTGTGTATTCGAACTGACTGAAACTCGACCTGTGGAAAAAAGATTGATCTTGACCTGTAGGGGCTACTACTGAACTTGCTTGATTTTGTATGTTGCCATCTTCATATCTGTGTGTATAAAATCTGAGGAAATATTTTATTATATGGAAAGAATGACCTGTTACAATATTCTAGATTTTCTGCTGATATTCTGTTGTCCCAAAAAATTTCTTAGAAAATATATCCTTTCACAAAATTTAGGGGGGGGGGGGTGATATGGACTTTCAAAGATCTTCCTAATGACTATATAAAGTGGTGATTCATGGCTGCTATGTCTTGTATCTACTGTAGGATTAATTTATTGTGGAAGTGGTGCGAGTAACCATGGCGAGGACGCGCTCTTAGTGTGTTCGTCAAGCAGTAGATGATTAGTTTCATATCAAGGTTGTTGAACTTCGTGAGAAATATTTTTGTTGACTGCCTTATGATGTTGTGTTATCGGAATGACCATTGAATTTGATTGGCTTAAATGATGAAGGCAGGTGTGCAAAGTATGATCGTTTTTTCTGGTACGATGTATTTCGTTGGTCTCTACTGGATGCCACGATATGAGAAATGATTGCTCGACAGCTCGCGTGTGACAAACTTGCAGAAGAGGATTCAAGGGCAGTAAGAGGAGAGATAATTCTATGTGGGGAGGTAATCCATCCAGGCTTCTTTCGATGTAACTATAGGGTTCGGTAAGCTCAAAATGTGAGAGCTCATAATAAGTATTTTTTTAGTATTCTGTATTGGTACCCCAATAAATGTAAGATGAGGCAGAGTTGATGTATCGATCTGATTGAATAAGAATAAAGTATTCTGTTTTACTGTTTGTGTACGTATATAGTGGATGATAACTGTAGGATTTTAACAACTGTTTAGATATCTTCGAATTTTGAATTTTGAACTATTTTAGGAATGTTGCACGATCTTGGTAGAGTATAAAAGTAAGGTGATTGGTCATTTGCACTGTGTTGGGGAAGAGGTAAAAAGTTTTTTAGTGGCCGGCAATAAAGACAGACGTGATGACAGTAGACCTTATCACAGAAGTCATGATGATGCTGTTACCTAAAATAATATGCCTGTAGAGATAGTAAGGGTGGCTGATGCGTGTCAGAAGGAGCCATCGTTTCGTAAACTAAGGGAGAGTATAAAAACTCATGTCTCTGTCCCTCATAAATTATTAACAGTTGTTGAGAGAGGAAAAAAATTTGTGCAAATCCCATCTCCAAAGAGAGGAAACATTTAAGTTTCGAGTTTGATTTGAGAGAGAAAGGTTCATTGGGTGAGATAAAACCTGTGGAAAAGTAATGGGAGAGGTCATTCCCGGTAAGACGGTCTGGTAAGGTGAAAGATTACTATTCTTTAAGTACAGGTTAGTGATATATGTCTCTGTTTATTTGATTTATTAGTACTAGTAATCTGTATAACATTGTATATTTATCCTTTTAGATTGAGGGATACAAAAGTTTGATAATATAGGGGTTTTAAAATCTTTGAATAATTGATGAGATAATGCTATAGTGTGGAAACTTTGTTATATGAATAGACTGTAGAGAGAGAAAATGTTTATTTGTAGAAGAAGAGGGAAACTTGAAATGATTGCTTTTTATTTTTGGAAAATTGTATAGTAAGCATGTAGACTGGGTAAAAATATGGGTGGGGCTATTTTGACTGTGTGTAGGGCAATATATGTAAAGTTGAGATAATGATAAAAAAATTTGTATATCTGTAGGTCCAGTATGCGTTCCAAGCCTTGCATTCCTATGAGTAAATTTGTAGTATCTTCAAGTTCGGAAGAAACATCGTCGTCGGGGAAGGAGGACGAGTTTAATACCATGGAAGAAACTATAAATAGTATAGAGGTAACTGGAGAAGTTGGGGAGACTAGTAAGGTTGAGAAAGAGATAGAAGTTAGAAGAGAGAAAGATAAATTATTTGTTATATACCCAGAAGGAGTAGATATTGGAAAATAATTTTTAAAATACAAAAACAAATTGTAAGGAGAATGGGGAAGTTATCTGATGGACTAGGGTCACTGGTTTTTGGCCTATATCCCAGGTAAAGGGGAGGAGGCGGTATACTACCAAGTCCATTGTTTGGAGAAGTGGAAAAAGGCGAGAGGGATTAGCGAGGATGGTAATCTCTCATACTATAATGGCCTCGGGCTAGCAGGCTTGAGTGATGGGTTTTTATGTTATTTAAATAAGGTCGTGTATGGCCTTAACATTCCTCTGACCTTTTTTCAAAAAGGGGTCATGAATGTATTACAACAGTGTTGCCCTGTCCAGCTGAATGGGAATGTATATGTAATGATGAGGGTATGTAAGGCATTAAATGAGAAATAGAGAAAGGAAGGGACTGCCATGCAGTTTGAAGCAAATTAATTATTGAAATTATATAAATAGAAATATGTCAAAGGTCAAAGTAGTGGTTACCATTATAGTGATTCGGCGGGGTTAAAAATTTTAGATTTTAAATTTGCAGGTAGACTATAGAACGATCACCTTGTTCGAGTAGAGGGTAACTGTATACAGGTTCCAGATGAACTAATACTCATTCTGAACCATAAATATTATAACGTAAGTAAGTAACGCTGATCAATATTTAACTAACCAATATTATGTCTTCGAACTGTTAATTAATGTTATGTTTTTTTATCAGAACCCAATCCTTCACCGACGCCTGATAATACCAGCTTGTTCGACTTCATTTCTCGCGATCAGTCGAGTTAAAGTTGGTACGAGGTGAGCTTGGTATCCGTAGGGATAAGAGGGTAGATTATATAGTGCCCAAAATTTAACGAGCTCTCGTGAAACGAGTTATGGCTAAGGAGAAAGCTCGTTTAACTTTTGATGATGTTCTTAGTATTCCACCACTTGCATCTAAAAATATGAAATGGACTACTCGAAGATCGAGGAAGTCAGCTCTGTAGAGTACACTGGCTACTGGGGCAATGACCACAGAACAAGAGATCGCAAAAGCTATCTATGGGGATGTGGAGGAGAGATCAGAAGTGAGTACGGTTACTCCTGCAGAGGTTGAGAAAATACGCTAAAAAGGAAGGGCATGAGGACGAAGGTAGCTCGCGAAGTAATCCTCATGTTGCAGCCAAGATGAGGGAGCTAGAGTAGAAGTACTGCCTGATGGTGGGGACTGATTCGAAGCAGCTCGATAACGAGTATCTGGAACATACTTTCGCAGTATGTGTTTGAAATCTTTAACTGTCTTATATTTAAACTGAGAGTTGTTGTTCTAAACTTGTGTTTGTGCATATTTACTACTGGCAGCTCTTGATATTGCTGTAGGGGGTAACGAAATGTCTTGATAAGAGGGGTCAAGAGTTTGGGGATCTTACTCTGAAGTTTGATGCTCAATCGGCTTGTATAAAGGAGCTCAAGCTAGAGAAAGATAAGGAATTGAAGATGCTAGGGAGGCTATAGAGTTCGCAGAAAAGTATAGAGTGTTTGGCAGAGCATGATGACGGTATGTCAAAATCAGTCAAGGCACTGAAAGTGGAAAAATATCACTTTGTCGAATCTTATTATAATTTTAGATTGACTATAGCTGACATGGAGCTGGGTTGAACTGGGAAATACAATGAGATAAATTTTCCTACTGAGGTAGAAGGTGAGGTTGAGGCTGATGTTGCTGGCCTAGCCAATGTATCTGTTACACCATCTGAGCCAATTGTAACAACTGGAAAGATGTTGAATACTCTCTCTGAGGTAGAAATCAGCAAGAAACCTTAACCAATCTGCAATGTTTTATCTTTGAACTATATAGATTGTTTTAACTCTGATAGGAGTGTATTTTGTATGATCGTAAATTATTAATTTTGATAGATGTTGTTTAGTATGCTCTTTTTGAATATCTGTATGATAGCAAGATATTTATAATCTGTGTAGGAGGTAGAGCGATTAAGAAAAACTAATTTAGAACTAGACAGAAAGTTGAGTTGGGCGAGGGATTCTGTGGCTCGTTTTCAACAGGTACTTAATAAAATTGAATATGAGAGAAGAGAATTTAAATTCAATTCCGAGAAAACTTTTAAAGAGTTATATGACCTCAAGTGTAGATATGCCAGAATAAAAATTGAAAGGGATGAGGTGTTAAGAAAGGAAGAGGAAAGGGAAATATTAGTTCAAAAACCAAAAGAGTTGACCTGTTTTAACGAACCGAGTGATAAAGCTAGGTGTCAAAGTGTACTAATAACCTTAACATTGTATTTCGAGGTCGAAGTAGATAGTGAATGGGGTTCAAAAGAAGATTATGTAGAGCTTTTGAAGGAAAGAGGTATGGTTTCGGACCCAGCTCAAGTTATGTTTTTAGCTCAAGATGCATGTAATCGTCATAGTTTAGAGGGGGAAAAATGTTTAGCTCGAGCTGGTGTGTTTATTATATGGGGGATGTAGACCTTTTATCTGATGTGTTTGGCTTTATATAAGTTCGGAGAGCCATAAGAATTATATTTTTCAGGATAAGAAAAAAGTTAATAGATGTTTAACAACAATTAGATGGTGAGTTAAAGGAGTTGCAGGATGTATTATGATAACATGTTAAGCAAAAAATTTCTTTAGCGATGCAATTGTCAAAAGAAGTGACCGTTCGAATGAAGGTAGAAGCTGATGTGAGGGCTTTAGGTGTATTACAAAAAGAGATGCACCAGCGGCTGCATAAGGCGCATATGTAGCTGAAGGAGCATCTGTATCTGTCGCAAACAAAAGTTGCAGCTTGAATAGAATATGAGTGTCATATAAAAAGTGTCATTGATTTTTATAGAGGATAACTGACGAGGGTAGAGAATGAATTTTGGAAGTTCGAAGCGGAATGTAGGAATGATTTTGATGTTGAGAATGCCAAGGCGGAAAATATGTAGTTTACCAAAGATGAAGAGGAAATTATTAATGGAAAGCCCAATCCTAGATCGAGGGAATATTTACCAGATGTGGATGAAGAGGAGGGCGAGAGTTTGATACCTCGATCGCGGCATAAACAACACCAGTAGAAGGTTGTAAATTTTATAACTCCTATAGATATTCAAGTAATGAATAAAAAGAGTTCGATAGATAAAGAATAGTCCTCTCATATCTCGAAGAAGCGAAAATAGGGTATTCCAGTTTTTTTTACCGACTTTGCATATGTGGTAGATCTTTGTATACTGTTTTTTATAATAAATGAAATCTATTCTCTGTGATGATAAATAGAACAATGTATCGATATTACTCAGATATCATGTTCCTGATTAAACTTGTTAATTGTGATATGTAATCTATTTGTATAAGCGAACAATTATAAATGTAAATTGTCATGACAGGTAGAACTGGTAGCTACTAGGAGTGAATGTGACGCGTTATGTGTTTAAAATGAACAATTGAACGCTGAACTAAATTTGTGTCATGTGGCACTAAAGAGTGCTACTGAATTAAAAGAAAAAACGAAGGTGAAGATATCAAAAGAATGAGAAACAGTGGTATGTTTGACTGATAAACTGTAAAAGAAAGAGGCTGAACTAGCCAGTGAACTAAGAAAGATTTATGAATTAGCAGAAGTTATAAGGAAAAAGGATGTTGAGATTTTAGGTACTTTGGGATAAACTAACCAACAAGAGGCAAAATTGATGTCTACTCGAACTCGAATTACAGAACTGCTGGCAGTGTTAGAGGAGGAAGGAAGTAATGTAAAAGACTTGCAATTTTAGGTAAACATGATGAAGGCGGAGATAGCTGATATGAGAGCATTAGTTATAGAGACAAAAGTTTGTGCTCGAAAATGCAAGGTCATGTGGTTGGTTGCTGATGTTATTATAAGAAAGATGGAAGAGGCCCGTAATAAATAGAACGAAATCATAAATGAAGCTTGGAACAAGGTATCTACTCTAGAGTATGCCATACAGTTGCTGGGGTTAGACATATTGGAGCATCAATCTGAAAATGGGAAATTACGTGATGTGAATACTAAGTTGGATGCAGATCTCTGTAAAGCTGAAATAAGTCTTGATGAAAGTAAGGTAAATAGAAGTTATCGCAAGGATGAAGTGGAGGGATCAATGTTTATGGTTAATTATTGGGACAAATTTATGACAGTGTTAGAAGCACGGAATGCTAATATGTGGAATAAAAAACAAACAATGGATAAGCAATGCCAACATTTGGAAGCTATGCTGAAAGAAGCTCAAGGTAAACTCAGTGAGCTTATTCTTTTAAAAAGGTGAAAAGTGAGGTAGGTGACGTATACGAGAAAGATATGACAACAGTTTTTTTTTCTTTGTATCAGAGTTTAATAGATTGGAAGCAGAAAGTATAACTGTATATGACAGCTTAGTCGCCAAAGCTGTGCAGTGCAAAATGAAGTTAGTTCGATCGGAGTACCTAGATCCCATGGTGTCAAGAATTGGAGTTTATTAAAAGAGTATGATTAGGGAAGGAAAACAAATTGTTACTGGGAGAATGCCAGAGTTTATGCGTGTTCGTCTGTATGGGAAGAGTTCACGTAATACTGAGAGTTCTTCAGGTGACAGTTCAGGTGACATCTCGAGTGAGAAATGAGGCGTAGTGATTGTTATGAGGGATTATTCATACCAAATGAATGAAAATGAAGTAGGTAGAGTGTATTAAGGTAGGACTATTGATAAAAAGAATGATATGTACTAACCTTGTGATTATGCAATTATGATGGGTATCTGTTTTATAGAATGAATCCATATGCTTTCGTATAGTAGAGGGTTAGTTTGGCTGATACAACAAACGATCTATAATATAATAGATGATCGATCTGTATTGTAATAAATGATCAGTTTGGCTGAAGCAATAAATGATCTATAATGTCATAGAATGGGGTAGACCCAATGGTAATTTGTGATGCGTAGACATGTGTATATAGAAGTATTATATGGATTGGTCAAATTGGGCTAACCAATAATCGACCTGTAATATATAACCTGTTTGGTCAATTTGGACGAACCAATTATCGACCTGTAATGTAGTAGATGGGTTGGTCGAATTGGCCAAACTAATAACTGACTTGTAATATGCAATCTATTTGGTCAAATTTGACGAACCAATTATTGACTTATAATGTATTAGATGGGTTGGTCAAATTGGGTGAACCAATAAGCGACCTATAATGTATTTAGATGATCGAATTGGCTGAAGCAACAATTCTGTATATAGAAGTACTTGTATGATATATTATAAAAGTACTGTAATGTAGAGCAATCAGACACAAGTATTTTATTGTTGCAAGATTGATGAACAAAAAATGTTAGATGGAATACTGTATAAAATAGTAGAAAGTACTCAGATGCATGGTGATCGAACATAAGTATTTAATTGATATAAGATCGGCATACAAGGTGATGGATTTATTTGAAAAAGTAGACTGCGATAGATTATCAGCGTCGATATAGCTTCAATCTTCTTGTGTTCCAAGGATTTGGCATTAGTTCCCCACATTCAATAGCGAGATTGTAAGAACCAAGACCACATTTTCCAACAATGACGAAATGACCTTCTTTATTTTTTTCCAGTTTCCTAGCATTGATTTCTTTTTTGTGTTTGGGGATTTCTCGGAGGACAAGGTCTTCTATTTTAAATTCTTTATGATGAATTTGTTTGTTATAAGATTGGGATAAAGCCTAGTGGTATCTTCCCAAGTTCATGATTACTTTGTCTCTAGTTTCCTCGATCCAGTTCATGTTACATGCCAACTGGAATTCATTTTCTTCATCAGTCATGGTATGGTCGTGCAATGAGTGGCGATATTGAGTTGGGATTATTGCCTCAGTACCATATGCTAATTGGAATGGCGTGCACCCGGTCGATGCTCGAGGTGTTATGTGATATTCCCATAATTCTCGGACCCAATAACCTTTCTTCTCTGCTAAGCACTTTTTGATTCCATCCACGATAGTGCAATTAGGGATTTCGGCTTGACCATTTCCTTGTGGGTAATATGGATTGGAAGGAGAGTGGATGATGTTGTGCTGATTGAAGAACTAAACAACTCTAGAGCCAACGGATTGAAGTCCATTATCGATTCTGATGAGATGGGGGCAGCCAAACTGAATGATGATGGTTTCCCATATAAAATTGTTAACTTTGTCATCTCGTGTGAGACATAGAGGGACTGCTTCCACCTATTTAGTAAAGTAATCCGTTGCTACTAGAAGGTACTTCCTTTTGCCTGGTGCAGTGGGGAATTCTCCTACGAGGTCGAGGGACTATCTTATGAATAGCCAAACAACATTGCTGGAATGGAGTTTCAAGGCTGGAGCTCGAATTTGGGGGCTATGTCGTTGGCAGGCATCGTATTTGCTTGATAGTTTAATGGCTTGAGTTTTTATTTTAGGCCAAAAGATGCCTTGAGTAAGAGCTCGATTAGCTAGAGACCGTCCTGATACATGGGAACAGCTAGTGCCTTCGTGAAGCTCGTACAGGAATTTTTGAGCCTCTTTGTTCGATAAATACTGAAGGTACGGTCCTGTGACCAAAATTTTGTAAATGAGATTATTTATCATGACGTGGCGCTTAGCATTATCAAGCACGCATCTTCATTCAATAGGATCTATTGGGAGTTTGCCGTCAAATTTATTTTGAGGTCCAATATATGCAAGGAAAGGTTGTCTCCAATCGTCCTCGTCCTCCTCAACGCCCCCAGTATTAATAGAATTTGAGCTTATAATGTTAACATTGGGGGTGGATATCACTTCGATCTTGAGATATCTGGCCTATGTGCCTAGTACTCTACTAGATAGACGAGGGAATCAGAATATCTATTTTCTTCGCGCGATAAATATTTAATGGAAATCTTTTGGAATTTGTACATTCTGTCGGCTGCAGCTGCGTATTCAATCTTATTTCTATTTTTCTAAAATTTCTCAGTATAATGGTTCACAATGAGTAAAGAGTTTGCATATATAGATAACTCTGAAACTCCAATCTCGAGAGCCATACCTAGACCGTGAATTACTGCCTCATATTCAGCCTTATTATTGGTAGCTTCAAAATTAAGTCCAATTGCTTTCTCGATCTTGTCATTGGAAGGTATGATAAGTATAATTCTGATGCCTGATCTCGCAGGTCTAGCAGAGCCAATAGTTAGAAGGCGCCGACCCTTCTGAGTTATCTAGTCTGACTTTTCTTTGAATTATTTCTCATTGATTTCTGTACTATCTTCTTCCAAGTCAGGATCTTCTACTTGGAAGTCTGTAAGAAAATCTGCTACTGCTTAACCTTTTTCGGAATGTCATGGTTCAAAGCGTATGTCATGTTAGCCGAGAGTTATCGACCATTATTGTACTCGTCTAGATTTTTCTCGCTTGGACAATATTTTGCACAAGGGATAATTTATCATTACTTGAGCTAAGTGGGATTGCAAATATTGTTTTAACTTCTGTGATGTATAAACGAGAGCTAATAGTAGTTTCTCGATCTTGGTGTACCGGGATTCTGCTAGAGTAAGTGTTTTACTGATAAAGTAGACAGGTTTCTCTGTCTTCTCCTCAAGTAAAATTAGAATGAAATTTAATGGTTCATCGGTAACAACAAGATATATGGCGAGTTCTTCCCCTTCTTTAGGTGTACTCATCACTGGTGGTTTACCCAAATAATACTTGAGTTCCTAAAATGCTGCTTCACATTCTGTTGTCCACTCGATCTTAGGATCCTTCTTAGATTTCATTTTCGTTGTTCCTTCATGCAATAGGCTGAATAATTATCGACATCGATCTGAAGACTTGGAGAAAAAACGATTTATTACAATAATTTTGCCTACTAACTTCTATACGTCTTTAGTTTTTTTTGAAGAAGGCATAAACAACAGTGCACAAATACGATCTGGATCAACTTCTATACCTTGCTTGCTAATCAAATATCCTAAGAATTTGCCTAACTGAACCCCAAACTGGCACTTGCCAGGATTGAGTCTCATTTTGTAAAAATAGAGGATTTTGAAAGTAGTGTATAAATCTATAACATGGTTATCCTTTTTGTGACTTTTGTCCAATATATCATCAATGTAGACTTCCATCATTTTTCCATGGTGATCTCTGAACATCTGTGTCATCAATCTTTGATAAGTGGCCCCAACATTCTTGAGACCAAATGGCATGACCTTATGGCAGTACAAGCCATGCTTTATAATAAAAGCTATTTTCTATTAATCGTCAGGTAGTAGAGGTATTTGATTGTACCCTGATACGACATCTATCATGGATAAGAGTTTGTGTCCCATGGTAGAATTGAGAAGATGGTTTATGATAGAAAGTGGAAAACTATCATTTGGAGCATGTTTGTTGAGGTTCGTGAAATCTACGTACACCCTGATCTTTTCATTTTTCTTTGGTACTGCCACAATGTTCGTGATCCATTTTGGATAATTGGCTTTTCGTATAAAACCAACTTTAATGAGTTTATTGCTCTATTTGTTGACTTCTTTTAAGAGTCTTGGTGTTAAAATCCTCTTCTTTTATTTGAGGGCTTTGGCTTTATCTTTCAAATTAAGCTTATGACAGGCCGGATTTGGATTAATGTCTGGCATTTCGTGAAACTTCCAAGCAAAGACATCACTGTTGTCTTTAAGGAATTGGATAAGAGCATCTCGTTCTTCTATGGGCAGAAGAATGCTAATGTATGTCCCTCACTTGTCTCTATTGATTTCAACGTACTCTATAATTTCTGAATTTGGTAGCTTGTTTTTTGCAGAGTTTACTGTAATGTTCCCTGTTGTTTTATGTAATTTCTATGCTAGCTATGGTTTTGATGGTTCTAGTATGATGGCAACAAAATTTTACCTACTCGAGCTAACTTCTGACTCCCTTTGATTTCGTAAATGTCTCCAGTTCATTCAAATTGCAGCGCCAAATGATAGGTCAATGGAATATCTAGCATATTATGTAACCAACAGCGTCCCATTATCCCGAAATAATAAGATTTTGTATTGATAACATAAAATATAATGTCAACTGTTGCTGGTCCTGCCATAATTGGAAGTATAATCTTTCTTACACGTTCTTCTCGGGAGCCGTTGAGCTCACATAAATCAATGTCACTGGGTTGCACCTTATCAGCTAGTCCCATCTGATCAATCGCGCTTTGAAATAGTAGTTCAATACTACTATCAGTATCTATCATCATAATGTATAGTTCGACATTTCTCATTTTTAACATGATTACCAAAGCATCATGGTGAGGGAAATTGACATGACGAACATCTAAGTCTTTAAAAGAAATTCCTGTACATTAGGAGCTGGATACGGGAAGTAAACAAGCTTCTTTATCTTTCATGGACAAGTCGTGACACTGACCGATACGTCGTCGTTTTCTTCTGTTCAATTGATTGATAGTTTGAGTCTCAAAAATGTGGCTAAGAGATATATGGTATAAATTCTTCTCCCCTGTCAGTTCTTCGATCTGTACGGCTTCTGTAGGAAGATTGTAACTCCCATTCTTGTAACTCACAAAGTCCACGATGTATTCATGTATTCGTCCATTTGCATAAATATATTCCAACAGATATTTTAAAGAAAAGTAGTGTTTCGTCTCATGATGTCAGACTTTGTGGTGAATTCAATAGGGTTTGTTCTCAATGGGTTAGAGATACTGTGTATTGCAAAAAAACTTATCCTTTTGAAGTATAGGATAAATGCTGGTTATGGTAACATTTATCTTGGGAAGATAGGGTTTTGGTAAGTTACTACCCTTCTGAGGTCGTTCATCATTAGATTTTGTTCACTTCTTGTCTCCTCCCTGATCAGCAACACAGTTGAAACCTTAGCCTGATGATTGATCTCTAGCGGTCAATGTTGATTTCAGAGTTTTCTGTCTGTCGGACACCATTATTTTGAGATCAATATATCCGTTAAATTTTTCGATCATGTCCTCCATAGTTGTAGGTTTGTTTAGGATGAGGTACTCCTTTGCCCTTCTACCGATGAGTAAAGTATTGGTGAAAGCTGAAATAGTAATCTTCTGATCGAGTCGATCTACTTTTTGAGCTAACTCTAGGAACTTCTTAGTGAATGTCTCGAGCTTCTCTCCCGGCATTTGCTTAAGGCTGAAAAGAGAATATAGATTCTCTTCTTTCTCTTTATTATTCGAGTAATTCTTGATGAAGAGTTCTCGTAATTGTTCGAAAGTTGTAATGGACCCTTAAGGTAGCATGTACAACCATCACAGGGGTTCGCCTAATAAACTTATAGGAAAGAGCTGACATAGAATGTGATTAGATGCTGACTGTAAGCCTAAAGTATCCTGGAACTCTTAGGTGTGCTCGACTGGATCGGTCCATTTGTATTTTTAAATCTTCAGAGTATGGAACCCAGTGGGAACCTCACCATCCAATAACTTATGTGTGATTGGGCTCTTCAGTAATATGTTGTGAATTCCTTTGGTGGTCTAAGTCTGAGCTTCGAGCAGTTCTTTGATTTGCTTTTTAATATGTTCCTGAGTTACATATTGTTGAGTTGTTGTGACTGGGCGTGTGACACATCCTTCTACAAGATTATAATCGCCACTGTTCTCACTTAGACGATCTTTTGCTAGAACTCGAACTCTTCAAGGTAGATTCTCAGTTTGTCTAACTCCTGCAAGGTGGCCATCTACTTCTTGGTGGACTTCCTGGATCAGGATATGCTTCATTTCTCGCTGATGATGGTTAGATCGAAGTGCACCTCCTAAGTGGTTACTTTTTTGTGGAAGTTCAATTTTGTCATTAACGCAAATTTGCGAGTCTTCTGGTTGCACGCCTTTGTTCTTATGGGCAATAATCTGCTGACCCTGTAAAACTTTCAATGCATCTTGTACACTCGCTAGCTATTGCTCTAGAGTGATACGCCTTTCTATTTCAGAGTTCAAATTAGCCCTCAGCTCTGCTAGGGTGGCATTTTCTTCTGCAGGAGTAACCGACATGATCTGATCTGGAAGTGTCATCCTGAAAAATGATAATCAGCAGTTTTTAAGATAGGGAGTTTGAGAACTTTAGTTCCCACAGACAGTGCCAAATATAATAGCCTAATTCTGAGAATCGGACTTAGCCTTTACACCAGATGTGTTTAGAATGCTTAAGAATAGTGAATAATAACTAACAAGACAATTTAGCATGGAAAACCTTTGAATAGGTTAAAAACCATGACCTCACTTTAGGATTTTGAGAAAGAGAAGATGATATTATTGAGATTGTTAGCTTATTATAATGACCGTTCTCAGTATGTGGAATGTTAGAGTGGGGATTTCTCTGTCCCTTATCTCGAATTCTCTGGTCGTATTTACAGGTCTTATAATATGACCGTTTGACGACCATTAAGATACTTAATGATGGACATTACAAAATATAGGCTAGATATTCTTTGACTAGATTGTGTAATATTCTGATTTTTATTGCTACATAACGGCTTTATGGATGACTGCACATTTGCTTAACTCAAACTATTGATATAGAGGTAAAAAATGATGACTCGAATTTAGGGATACTGAATATGTTGATGAGGTCGAGGACGTAGTATAAGTCCGAGATGTGAAACAAGCTATTACAAGGCGACTCTTAACCAAGAGCGGGAGAAACATCATGGTCAAGCGGTATTGGTTGAGAAACTCGTGTTATAACTGTTTCCTGATATTGCTGTCTTGCTTCTGATTGTGCTATTAATGTGCCACGTGCTCTGTTGATGAGGTCGAAAGTTCGTATGTTGGTCGAAGATGAAACATGAGTATGAGATACGGAATAAGTCACTACACCATTGACCTCGAAGGTTACAAAGACGGAGGCTACAAAGATGATGCTGTCAAGGAGCCTCTAGATATTAGGGAGAAGCATCTCTACCTAAATTACATGATTGAAATCCATCAGATCAACAATTGAACAAGATACAAGAGACGTAGTTTGGAACAGAGTTATCAGCCCACTAAAACTGACAAGAAGGCTAAATTGGTACCCGAATCAAGTAATCGACGTCATATGGTCTCTCTAAAATTCTAATGCTTAGCACGTGATATTTCCCCATTACGATCCTCAAGTGATGATGCTTCTAATGGGTAATACCACATTACACACAATAATGGTCAACACAAGAAGTTCATTAAAGTCCTTTTCCAAAGTACAATTTGTCAAATGGGCCTAGTTGATAGGGCCAAGACATCCAACATAGATGTCAATGGTTTTAATGGGTCCAAAGAAAGAACGATGGGAATAATCATTTTACTAGTTCAAGCCTGTCATTCTTGATGTTACATTCTACATGATCAATGCCCATTCAAATTACTTAGGTATCACGGGATGGTGTTCGTTACACAGCATGAAGGTAATTCCTTGCACTTATTATCAATTCCTTTAATTTAAGATGGAAGACAGGGTGCCTGAGTTGAATGGAAGCTAACAGCTGGCACGAACTTGCAAAAGATCTGTAACTAACAACATTCAATCCTCTTATGAAGCGTAGCAATTACAGAAGGATGATTACTCTGAAGATCAACAATCTTTGATTGAGCAAATAGAGGTTGTAGTGTTTTTCTTAGAAAGAAAATAATCCATCTTTTCTTACAAAAACCCAATTGCAAACAATATTCTCTAATTATTAATAACAACATACCAATTACATACAAGCTCAAATTGCAAACTTATATTCCTATAAAAGCCATTAATAGGGGATTAAAACTGCCACTATCACTGGTAACAAACAACTGAGAAAACTAAACAAAAATAGATGTAATACAAAATCATGGCGATTCATATTCAGAGTACAGGGAAAGAAGAGCCAACCCTAAAGAGAAGATGAACAATCTTCAATTTTTGATGAAGATGCTCTTTTTCCTCATCAATGGCTGAAGAACTTGGGGTCTAAAAAATTCTCTCTTTGAAAATTTCTTTCTTTGCATGCCAACAATGGTGAATTATGCCTAGAGAGAGAAAGTCAAGGCTTTATACTTTCTCTCAGTTTTTGCAGAGGTATATTAATGGGCGTGTTAGCCACCCTTAGGTTCCCAAAAGAGTCATTTTCCCCCATAATGGTCAACTGTCACATCTATTGAAACCACGTGCCCACTCATCATTATGACCTTTAACAATTTTCATTAAATTAATACAAAATTCTGCCTTTATTCTATTTAATTTATCTTCTCTTATTTCTTAACGCGAATGACTTCCTAACAAATTTACTCTCAAACTCAAATCGTCTATCAAATACCATTTCTAACTCGCCCCCTTTCACATTCAATAACCCCTCCTTATCTTGCCTCTTCTAACTCTTCTATTATTTCTTCTTATCTTTCTTCCCTTTTCTTCTATCCAAACTCATCACCTCGCCCTCAAATCATTTAAGTGCAATATTATTCTCTCTACAGCAGTTGCCTAGTCCGAGAAGATAACAATTATGAAAATAACAAAGACACACCTTCAATCTTGCACCATTAAAGGGATCACAAGAATAATCCTTCTGATCAAATTTTACATATACCTAACACCTAACCATTAACACAGTTACATCAAAAAAATCTTTGATTAAAACAAGATAGAATTTTGAATTTTAATTTCAAATCTTAAACAAATATGGACCCATAAATTCACCAAATCTACCAATAGTCAATAAATCGAAATAAAGTAACAATTACAACAACTTTGTCTGTAACCTCATATTATATCGAATTCTACTACAATATTTAACCAAAGAAATGTCATATCGATATACAAGTTCAAAGATGATTTCATTTTCAGTATCAAATTACCAAACATGTTGAAGATCTTCTCAACTTAACCCACTCGTGACTTTTGTTTGAGAGGGGGAGATTGTAGGGGCCTATTATGCCAAATCGATATGGGCACCTCCAAATTTTGCGAAAAACGCATATATATATGACAAGGGTTCTATAACTTTGAACTTGACCTCCACGTGTCTCAACCCTAGCAAACCCTAGATGACTTGGGCCAACCGCCATCAATTGTAAAGATATAGTCTAAGAGACACATGTCCCATTAATTACCGTTATGAAGACACTAAAGAGGGTTATGTCACTATGAACTTTAGCCTTGAAGTTCATCATAATAAAGGTTTCTCTCTTCTATCTCTATATTTGATTATGCTTGTGTTTGCGTTTGTCCTTGTATAAGTCAGTGTTATAGAGATTGTTTTTGCTCCTTACACATTATCAGTGCGTCTTTGGAGCTATTGGAGCACTAAAGTTATGGATCTCTATAGTTTTCAACAATAATCAAATTATTTAGTTTTTTGCGGAGAGGTGTAAATCTCGTTATTACTTAATATTAATTATTTTCTAGATCTCATGCCTAGGATATAGATCTGATATGAATATTGTCAAATATCATTTTTTTTACTCATTTCCAAACCTATTTTTTACTCTTTTGGAGGGATTTTTTACATTATTTTATGGGATGATTTACCCATAGTTTTAAAATGATTTGGTACTTATTGTGACCCTTAGACCTCCTTGAGAGAAGTGGTCATCATTTTTCCTACATAAATTGCCCCTTTTGCCGTCAAAATTATCGACAAAATAGATAGAAACATCAATGCTAATGGCCGGACTAGTGGCCAGAAGTTAGCGACCCGACGGCCAAACAAACATCCTAACTTACGGCCAGACTAGAGGCTAGAACTTTAGTGACTAGACTATCGGCTAACTAATCGCCATAGGCTAACTAGTGGCGAGATAACTGCCTCCCTAGTGGTGGCATACTTCAATATAACATCATCAAACTAGGTCTATTGACTTGCTAACGCCACCCTAGGGTTTGGCTATGCTAGCATCATGTTAACCAGGTCTGTTGACACAGGCAGGGCTGAGATATCAAGGACACGTGTCAACTTGCTAGCATCATTAGTGCTAATGTAACAAAGCCCATAATACTACCCTAGCGTGACATATGGCACTGCCACCATGATGATGTGGCAGGCCCATGCCAGCTTATGTAGTAGGGCCCATACTAGCTAACATGGCAATCCCATATGCTGACCTAACTTATTCCAGACCTGATAGCTAGATAAGGATCACGACATTAAGTTATTCTAAATAGTTATCTTGGCTTAGACCCTAATAAAATATACTTCAAGATTAAGATCACCAATTTATAGGGTAAATATGTGATTTAAGTGCACTTCATGAGTATTAGGCTATGAACAAGGTTCATCTACAAGGAATGATTATGAATCATTACCTTGAATACTACAAACTACCTTATGTCAAAAATGTTTATCAATTACTACTACAAGTATTGATTGACATGCATAACTGACGTTTACGACACTTGGAACAATTGACTACCTTTCGTATTGTACTGTAACTCCACTTAATACCAGCAATCTTGGCATGCAAGGATACTAAGATCTATCTGCCTCTGCAGAATTTGAATATGACTATTATTAAGAATAATGAGTATCTGGTCAACAAATCTAGCGCTATGTTTGCACCCTCACCCTCATATTCAGGAGGAACTGATAATGAATTTCCCTCCTATTCTAGTATTATTTTACTAAGTTTCTATAGTGCAACTCCACTATTATGCTATTTAGAGAAACAGTTAAGGAAATAAAAATATTATGAATATACTATTAACTTTCCACACTTTAAATGTTGTGCTTCTAAGCCAATATTCGATAGTAAAAGTTCACTACCGGATTTAAGTTTTACTCATTCCAAAGAAAAACAATGAGTTATTCGTTGAGAATCACATGCTCATGCCTACTAAGTCCACACATTTGCATGGGTCACACAATGTCAGGTTTGGTGACAAGGAAACTGTAGAAAAGGTTACAGTTATGGATATGTGAGAGGTGGAAACATTGGCAGGATTAATATTCCAGCCACCAGTAGCTAGTTAACGGGAGCACGAAGTTCACCAATGAACCAAAATGTCAAAAAATATTATAAGTTAGATACGAGAGAGTCGGGCACTCGGTGCGGGATTGCAAGGCACCCAAGACGATCCAAGTAGATCAGCCCCAATCTTATGAAGTGAGCGAGGCTGGTACAGACATTGCAGTAGCAGAGTTTGTAGCCACATATTTCTTCTATGATACCTACATTATTTTTAATCATGTTCAAGAATGATCAATAACAGATCTCAATAGATAAGTGATGTCACATAGAGAACATTACCAAGTAGTAACTTTGCTTATTGTGAGTAGTAGTTATACTTTACTAATACTATCTTTGATTGAGTTGGAACCCTTCACTGGTAATTTTCATCAAATGCTCGTGACATGAACTAATTAGGTATAACATCTTTGAGATTTTATTTTGCTTTATTATTATCTTTAAATTTATTGCTTCAGAAATAGTTAAATTCCACGTATGATAGTTGATTTACTATATACAACCTGCCCAATGGATCTATCTACTCATTAAGCATTCACCGATAATCGGATGAGTAGCGACATATATCTAGAAGACTGTGACACTGTACACTCGATCCTTTTGATATATGAAATATTTCTTGTCTCTGACCTTCTGTATCAAGGATATCACGACTATCACTAGCACGACCAACGTGATAGAAATTACTAAGAATGTCACGCTATTACTCATTAACAGCACTGTACTAGTTATCCAGTCTACTTTATATGTTACTAAGTCTAATAAAAATTAGCTAAGCTTTATGGGCATACATGATAATTGTTATTATGTGGGATAGTAGGAGAAAATGACAGCCAGATTTTGTGTATTTTATCCATATCTTAAGGTCAGAAATGGTATTAGAATGATTTTCAACACACTCCTCTGGGCTATGTTAATGAGGAGGAATATCGAGAATACTTTTTGACTTCCCTTAAAAGATGAGAAGGTCTAGAAAGTGTTCATATAGCTATTGCTTTTATGGAAAATCTATAATTTATCCTAGTATGACTAAGGTGGAGTGGGATTCTAGTTTTTTTCCAATATATCCATGGAGGCCCATGTGGACCCATCTATCTACATAATGACCCATTTAAGTATTTATAGTCATTATAGACTCATTTTGGTGATGGTCTTACGTTTACATGTTGTTATCAACTTAGAATGCAATCTTAACATGACTTCTCACTAAGATCATTTCATTGTAGGCTCAGTTCCTGAATGATCGATTATGTCGATGCAACTTGATAAAGTCAATGAGTTTTCCTCCTGTATGTCTGATGATTATTGAACCGCTAATGGGATAAATGACTGATAATCGAGAGTAACCCATTTTTATATCCAACTCGGGTTGGCAGAGAACCAAATCTAGCGATTAGAGATAATTGACAGGCCACTATTTTAACATTCGCAGCTTCTGGCTAGTGTGTAAATGAGGCAACTAATGCACAATAATTTTTGCTTCATTAAATCTCGTTACTACTGTAGTATGTCAGTAAACATGGTCAAGCCGCACTGGGGATTGGTGTCGGTTCCTCGGCTTGTGATCGAGTTTTTTTGGTTGTTTGTTGGAGCTAGTTGAAGATTATTTTGAAAGGAGATAAAGATTTTAGTAGATAAACTATGATTTCGGATTTGTATACCTTACTTTAGCCTCTTTTTTTTATCTAGATCTACCTACAGGGCTAGCCTTTATAAGATCTCTTTAAGTACCCTTCTAAGGGGCTACTACTCGCAATTAACTTTAGGCATGATACTCCATCTTTGGGACAGAGTCCATGCCTTCTTTTTTAAGGGTGAGGTCTTACCATCAGTAGCTGGTCTAGAGAGAAATGGGGCAACTTTGTCCTTTGCTTATTAGGCCCCAGGACCTTGTTGCTCCCTAATGGGTATAGTCAAAGTCCTGCTACTTATAAGGCTTTGGACCCATTTTACAACCCACCCAGGTCCTTAGATGTGATTTTAATAAGGACTCACACAACTTGTTAATTGAGTGAGCTAGGTGATTAGTGCTAAAATATTATATTTTAAAGCACCTAAAACAAGTTATTTTGTCAGTTCTAAGTTGTTAATAAGTGTGACTAATGACTATGATCTATGTTTTTAGGATTCTAGATCCTCCTAAGAGAACTTGGTGCAAAACATAAGTTAAAAGCCTTAAGAAACCTTTCGTAGGCATTCTATAGTCTAGAGGCAATCAGAGAAGCCAAAACACTGCTAAAGTACAGTAGATCTAGCTTGAAGCTTCACCAAGTCTCAGAGACAAGCTCCAATAGTTCAGACAATTTCCCAGTCTCTAGAGAATAACTAAAATACATTTTACAAGTTCAGAACAACAGGGCCAGATATCTAATCATATTTCTAAATCTTGAAGGGGCCCAAAGGAAGATTGTTCAAAAATCAAGCCCAGATGCTATCACAGACCTACGATCGCGGGTCAATAAGCTTTGGGAGACCGGCACTAGTGGGTCCACAGGGTAGCTTGGTCCCTAAGCTTTGACAGAGTTACTACTTTACCCTTTGCATGTCATAAGTAGAGGAAAAAGAAGAAAAACTCAGTTTTTCTTTGCCCCACATTGCTTATATAATAAAAGGTCATTAGATTCTTCAATTATAAAAAAAACCTCCCCTCAATTGAAGTCTTCATCTCTAAGTGAAATAAAATTTAAGAGAGAACTTTTTGTTTAAGCGTTAAGTATTTTAGTTTCGATTTGCTTGGGTACAAACCTAGGTGTGGCAGGCTTTATTCCTTAGCTATGACTTGGGAGGAAGCTAGCCTACATTAGTAGCATTAGCTAAGTCTAGTTGTTGGGATGCCTTCGGGTCTCCCCCTCAACTGTGCTAGGGTCTAGAAGGTTTAATACGCTTAATTGAGTCTAGGTCTTATTCCTAATGTACGTCCTAAAGACCCTAGAGGCTTAGGAGTAAGCCTTCTTATGAAAGGAAGCACCAGGAGACCTAGAAAATCCCTCTCCTCAAAAGTTTGAGGGAGGGACTATGAGGATTAATGTTCTTAAATAAGATTAATCCCTATTCCTAACCCCATCCTAAGGACCAATGATGGATAGGGGTACGCCTCTTAAAGAGGATATACCTGGAGAGCTAGTCGGCCTCAGCTTCTTCTGAGGAAGAAACTGGGGCAAGTGGTACTCTTTGTAGACCAGCCATTTCCTAGCTTACTAAGTTGATAGGTAGCAGTGTAAGTCCTCAGTAGGATAACATCCTAGGTCCCAGGTGGGTTATAAGAAGGGTCCAAACCTTAAAAGTGGCAGGGCTGTGGCAATACATACTTGGGAACAATAAGGTCACGAAGCCTAATAAGCTTAGGACTGAGTTGTCCCTTTCACTCTAGACCAATTACTGATGGTGAGGCCTTTCCTCTAAAAAGGAAGGTTTGGAATCTATCCTAAATAAGGAGGGTATGGACTCAAGACAGTTGTGAGTAGTGACCCCTTAAAAGGGTACTCAAAGAAAACTTGGGAAGGTAAGCCCATAGGTAGATCCAGATTAGAAATGCCAAAGTAGGGGACGCAAATCACGAAGCCATAGTTTCTCTTCTGGAATATTCCTCTCCACTTCATATAATCTCCAGCCAGCTCCAGCAAAGAGCCGAAATCCCCCATTCACAAAACAAAAAATTGACACCGATCCTCGGCGTGGTTCGACTCCACTTGCCGACATACTACAACAGTTGAGGGAATTTATTGAAGCTGAAATTTTAGTGCATTAATTGGCGCCGTTATCGCTGGGGATTAGAAGTTGAGTTTACAGTTCAAGCTTTGACTAAGCATCAGCTTCCAACCAGGGAGCCTTTTAAGGTAACTTTAATTTTATCAAATGAGCTTTATATTATTTAAAAAATATTAGTATAACTTTAATGTAGTTTAATGCTCTTATCATTGACCTAGTTGATTGTTTAAATTTTGCACTTCAACTTAGTAAAGGTCGTAACAAAGGTTAGGAATACACCCTGGGAGGAAATTTTTATAAGGGACCTCCCATCGACCTTAATTAATTAAAATGTAAAAAAATGGTAGAAGATTTCCCAGGGATTTATTCACCTGTGAAACTAGGAAATACTGAACCTGGGTATCGACCACGAATTCGCATGAAACACTTAAGTCGATGTCGCTAGCTATTGAAAGGAGTTGTGACGTCACCAAAACTGGGTATTAACAACCAATAAGGTGCATCACCTATGGTCAGTGACTATGCACAGTGTTCGGACCGAACACCTACCTATGATTCAATACTAGAACATAAAAACTTTTATGTAAAAAACGAGCACTTAGAGCTAAACCTAGGTACTTTCTGCTATACACATGTAGAGATTATAGGGGAGATCCATAAATTCTACAAATAAAAAGAGGTTGACCGTGCGCAATTGTATTTCTCTTGAAGTATTAATTTTAATCATTCAAGCAATTATATCATTATTTTCATTTTTCTTTCGATAAAAAAATAAAAATATATATGCAAAATAAATATTTGCCGTATTCATCATTTCATTATTATGGTTCAAATTTTGTCACCAAACAAAAACCTAAAGTTCTTTCGAAATATAGTCCGCCCAAAAATGCAACCTAGACAATTCAATGAACTTTTATATAACCCAGTGGTTGAGGAGAATATGGAACTTTTTATGTGACTCAGAAGTACGCTAAAAAATGCAATAAATGCATACTTCAATAAGTAATATGAGTCACACAATTCCAAACCTCAAGACGGCAATAAACCTCCTAATCCTAATCCAAATTAGCCCAACCCAATCAAAAAATCCAAAAATTCATACAACCCATCCTACCTATCGTAGCATACTCGCAGCCTTTCAATACTAGTCGAATACTCGAAGGCTACATCGAAGCCTACCTAGAGACTCGAAGCCCAACAAGACTAGCAACATAATTCCATGAAGCCTTCGGAGATTAATCGAACACTCAAATGCATCATCGAAGCTAACTACGTAGTCGAAGTTAAAAATAGACGGTCAACACCAAAACACAGCACCAGATAAACTTTGACCATAGTAATACATTGTCGAAGGCAGACACACCTAACAGCTAGCTCACTAGATAGAATAGTAAAACGAGCTGCTAGACAACTATAGTGTCTGAACCGACTCTACGTACAGAACAGCTATCCCAAAGGAAATTCATGCAATCTGACCTCTAATGGTGACTCGTCCCTTTCTTATCTCCTATAAATAGGAGAGAGGAAACTATGGAGGGGTTAGATAAACTTTCTCTATAACCCCCATCAAGATTACCTTCGAACACTCTCTAACCTACTTCTTATTCAATTTGTCATCTAATTCAATATATATCATCTATCATTCAAATCCTCGCTAGAGGTCATAGAGAACCCAATTTATGGACTCCACACAAGTATATTAGTTCAATAAACTAGTTGTTTATAGTCTTATATATTTGCTAACGCTTCTAGCCGAGGGTAACCTTCAAAGTATAAGAGCCAAGTTTCCCCTCTGCGAAATCAGACCCCTATATTTGGCATCGTCTGTGTTACACCCACCCTGCCCAATCCTTCTTTTATTTTTCTTTTTCTTTTCCCTTATAGCCATACTCAATGGCCCCCACTCTTCAATCCCCACCCCGAACTCCTAGAGCCATTTAAACAACCCTATTTGCCGAAGCTCCTCGCTGTCGAAGTACCTCCAAATTTTCATACCCCAAAAATCTGTAAATACAGCAATACCGACCCCCAAACTCACGTCCTCGAGTTCCAAAATGCATTAAGCCTATATTTCACAACTGACCACGTCTTGTGTCGTATGTTTCCTACTAGTCTCACTGACAACCTTCTCAAATGGTATAACAGCCTCCATAATGGCTCTATCCTAAGTTTCGAACAAATGTCGAACCTTTTAATCTCCCAGTTCGCCTTTAATAAAGACTGTAAGGTCCGAGTCGATGCTCTCTTCAACTTCCTCAAGTCACCCAACGAAACGCTTGAAACTTTTACCAAGCATTTTCTCGATGAATTGTACAAAGTCAAAAACCTTGACTATGCGAATGCCATTCTCGCGTACTCCAGCACTCTGCCAGACCACAACCATGTCAGGGAATATATCATGATTCAAAAGCGACGAACCCTCGAGGAGATGTTATCTAAGGTCAGCGGATACATCGACCTCAAACGTCTTCGCGAATCTAATCGCCAGGGACAATCCTCGACCACCAACCACGACAAACCTCGACCATCGACTACACCCATGGTCGCTCCCATCACGTAAGAGAATGATAAACACAAATGCCCTTACTTTGATCCTCAGTCTTCCGAACCTCACAAAAAATGACCCATGCCCATCCTACCAAAACTCACTGCTCTCATCAACACCCTTCACATACACATCCAGGCTGACTCTATCTGGCGTACCCCTATCGAGGTTCGCAAGGATGAGCCATACTGTCAAAATCACAAATGCAATTGTTACCCCACAAATAAATGTTATGCTCTATAGCGATCGCTGGAAATGATTCCTAATGCTGGTCGTCTACATTAATATGTTGTCGATCTCCCCAACTATCTCGACGGGTTGTACCTCAAGCCTCAAGCTGTTCCTAATACCGAGCCGAGGTATATATTTTATAACTCTACCTCATCGAAGTTAATAATATCGACAACGGTAATACTCGAAGCAAGCGCAAATGAGTTGAAGAATGTTGTAAGCTTACTTATCAGGAGAAATTACCCATCCTTCTACTCGAATCTAACCAACGCCCACGACCTGAAGGTATATCTTTCATTGATTATGAAATCTCTCACGTCTGTTTCCTTCATTCTAACCCTTTGGTCATCATGATCAAGGTCGAACATCTCATCTTACACACAATGCTCATTAATACAGGCAGTGCAGTAGATGTGCTCTTCCTCCAGACCATCTGTACCATGCAGAAAACTGACCTCATCACACCAGCCAACACTAAACTTAAGGGCTTTAATGGCACTTCCATGGTCTCCGTCAGTCGCCTTAGCCTCCCTATCACCACTGGTCCAGTTACCCTCAAAACTAGTTTTCTTGTCATCGACAAGAAGTCTGAATATTTGGGCATTCTAGGGTATGATTGGCTTTATGTCATGAAAGCCATACCTTCTACCTATCATCAGACATTGAGTTTTACTACCCTTGTGGTACGTGTAACATGAAAGGCTCCCAATGCCTAGCCCTATCATGCGAGCACCCCGAGATCGACCTTACCTGGAAACTGGTAAACTCATAACAATTACTGTACCTCTCTCTCCCTACATCCTCGATCCCTTCTAGTACACCTGTCAAACCTACAGTTTACGTCGAACTGATGGCCCTGGTCGGGTTACATTCATTGGCAGTTTTTTAGATTCTGACAAAAGCCACGAGTTTACCACGTTCCTTCGAACAAATAAAAATGTCTTCGCCTGGACGTTCCATGAGATGCTTGACGTCAACCCCACCGTGACCTTCCATCGAATCGACCTCATCCCTAAATCAATAACCGTGAAGTAGAAGAAGCTCACTTTGGCACCAAGGATTCGAGAAGCAGTAAACCACGAGGTCAAAAAACTCCTGGCCGCTGGATTTATCAGAGAACTTAAATACGCCGATTAGATCTCGAATATTGTCGCTGCCTCCAAAAAGAATGGCAAGATCCGAATCTGTGCCGACTTCACAGATCTTAATAAACATACACCGAAAGGCAGTTTCTCTCTCCTCATTATTTTAGTACTCCTGGATGCAACAGCCGGTCATGCATGCCTTTCTATGATGGATGTGGCTTAGGGTTACAACCAGGTACTCCTCCTCCCCGAAGATCAACTTAAAACTTTATTTATCATAAAACAAGGACTCTACTATTTTAACGTGATGCCCTTCGGCCTAAAAAATGTGGGTGCTACTTACCAACGCCTTGTTACCACCATGTTCAAACCTCTGCTTTGCAAGTCGGTCTAAGTTTATATCGACGACATGTATGTAAGAGCCTCCAGAACCATACCCATATACAAGATTTGACTGACATCTTTTTCGTACTTCGAACATACAATATGAAACTAAACCCCGACAAGTGCCAATTCGGCGTGTCTTCAGGAAAGTCCTTGGGTCACCTTATTAACAAATGAGGCATCGATATCGACCCTACCTAAATTCGAGCCCTCATCAATATGCCCTCTCCCTGAACCAGGAAAGACGTCCAAAAGGCCGATGGAAAAATAGCCGCCCTAAACCGCTTTATCTCCAAATCCTCTGACCGTTGTGCTTGGCTATTCTCCCTTTTGCGTGATCAAGGTGCTCATAAAGCCAAAAAGAAGAACCCCAAAATTGTCTAGACACCCGAATGCGAATAGGATTTTCTCGAACTTAAAACGTACCTTGGCCAACCACCTATCATCAATACCCCGGTCGCTGGTGAGGTGCTCACTTTATATATCGTAGTCACCGAGACCTCTATCATCTCGGTCCTCATCCGAATCGATGCCAATATCGAGAAACTCGTCTATTTTATCACAAGACCCTAACCCCTACCAAAACACGATACACTAAACTCGAATGTCTATTGCTTACTCTTGTCTATAGCTCTCAAAAGCTTAAATCATACTTCCAGGCGTATCACATACGCATCATTACCAGTTACCCTCTTCGAGAACTCATTTGTAAATAATAAGTCCAAACGAGTACAACAGTGGTTTGTATACCTCGGTAAACATGATATCACCTTCAAAAAGCAAGTTTCCCTCAAGGGACAGACAATGGCATATTTTATTGTCAACTTCTTGGTCAGAGACATCGACTGGGAAGAACACGAAGATGATCTACCTGAAGATCAGCCTGAATAGACTGACCCTTAGAATCCCAACATGGGTTGATGCATCTTTACAGATGGATCTGCAGGACCAAGAAGTTCTTGTATAGGTATCGTCCTGGTCACACCCTCCAATGACCGTATCGAGAAGGCTATCAAATTAAACTTCGAATATACCAATAACGAGGCTGAGAACGAAGCTTTGATACATGGTCTAGATCTTGCCCTCAAACTTGATATCCCCAAATTTATAGTATTTATTGATTCCCAACTTGTTTAGAGACAGTACACAAGCAAAAATCAGGCAAACGGTCGCTTGGCTGAGTATCCCGCACTCATCCACTGGCGCATGGATCGGTTCATGAAAAATTATCGATTACACATTACCCTCAAGGTAAAAATGGACATGTTGATGCCCCCACCTACATTGTCGCCATACTAGGCCAATCCAAACCCCAAACCTTCACTATCGAAGTGCTCGAACGTGCAAGTATCAACTAGAAGGAAATCAATACAATTAATACTGGGGGTGAGAGCCTCGATCCCAAAATTGGCACACACTTTTCCTCGCATACTTCAACAGTTCTACCCTCCCTGAGGATCCCAAGAGGCAAAATATTCGTTATTGGAAAACTGCCAACGCTGCACCATTCTCAAAGGCGGTCTATACCGCAAATCCCCAAACGGCATACATCTCCGTTGCATCTCCCAACGCGAGGCAACTACCATACTTACTGAACTGCATGAAGGCAACTATGGTGCCCACACCGCAGGTCGATCTATGGCTCTTTGAGCCATAACCCAGGATTTATTCTATCCCAATATGAAGAAACAAGTTAAAGAGTATGCGAAGCACTGCGACAAATGCCAACGAAATGCCTAGGACATTCGAAGCCCTTCACAAGACCTCCATTGCAGCTAAGTTGCTTGGCCATTTAAGCGGTGGGCCATTGATATAGTGGGTCCTTTCCTAAAAGCTTTGGGCAGTAGAAAATAGATTCTAGTAGCCACAAATTATTTTACTAAATGGGTCAAAGTCGTGCCTCTATTCGAACCAGGGAAGAAGAAGTTATTAAGTTCATATAGGAAAATATCATCACACGTTTTGGTTGCCCCCACATGATTCGATGGGACGACGATCCACAGTTTGAAGGGAGCAAAATCCACAATTTTCTCAAAAAGTACAGCATTATCCTTTCCCCCTCTACATCTTATTATTCAAAGGGAAATGGTCAGGTCAAAGCAATTAATAAAGCTATAGTTGACGGTCTTAAGAATCGCGTCGACCAGAAGAAGGGCCGATGGGTTTAAGAATTACAATTTAAACTATTGGCCCATCGTACCACACCAAGAAAGGCGGCGGGCTGCACCCCTTTCCTCCTTACTTATGGTACCAAAGTTGTATTACCTACTCAGTTTAAAGTGCCAGCGCGCGACCCCAATCTCCGCGATGAAGATAACGAGTTCGAACTTGGATGCAACATGTTATGGATTGACAAAACTAGAGACCAAGCCATAGCTAATCTTGGCCGTAATCATCTCTCTCTCCAGAAGTCATATAATAAGAGGGTTTGACCTTGAAGCTTCGATATAATAGATTTGGTACTTCGACGAGTCATACCCTCTTCAAAGCCTCGCAATGCCAGAAAGCTAGCTAAATCCTGGGAAGGACCTTATGTCTTGTATGAAAAAACTAATAAAGTATCATATTACCTGATGATAAATGCTGAGAAGCCCCTACCCAACCCTTGGAATACAATACAACTAGTGTCCTACAACAGGCTGCAGTTACCAACCCTCACAACTGATGTAACCACCATATGTAATCAATAAACATATTTTTCTCCCCTGAAGCTTCATCCCATATCTCTAGTGAACTTCTTGAGTTGGTCAAACCTAAGTATCATGTCAACCCTTCAACCCGACTGATACTTGGGGGCGACCTCAAAGTTTTTCAAGGTTCCAATTCGAGCAAACCCGAGTGGCATGAATGGTCAATAGATCGGACACTCGAAGATGCATTGGGGCCGACAATATAATGCTTTGTTTAGGCTCAAGCCCACTGATAGAAATACCCAGGGGCCACCTTTAAAGTCCAGTGAACTTCTTGAGTTGGTCAAACCTAAGTATCATGTCAACCCTTCGACCCTACTGATACTTGTGGGCAACCTCAAAGTTTTTCAAGTTTCCAATTCGAACAAACCCGTGTGGCATGAATGGTCGATAGACTGGACACTCGGAGATGCATTGGGGCTGACCACATAATGCTTCATTTAGGCTCAAACCTGCCGATAGAAATACCCGGAGGCAACCTTCAAAGTCTAGTGAACTTCTTGAGTTAGTCAAACCTAAGTATCATGTCGACCCTTCGACCCGACTTATACTTGGGAGAGACCTCAAAGTATTCAAGGTTCCAATTTAAGCAAACTGAGTGGCATGAATGGTTGACAGACCAGACACTCGGGGATACATTGGGGCCGACCACATAATGCTTCATTTAGGCTCAAACCCGCGGATAGAAATACCTGGTAGCGACTTTCGAAGTTCAGTGAACTTCTTGAGTTGGTCAAACCTAAGAATCATATCAATCCTTCGACCCAACTGATACTTGGGGGTGACCTTAAAGTTTTTCAAGGTTCCAATTCGAGCAAACCTGAGTGGCATGAATGGTCGACAAATCGGACACTCGGGGATGCATTGGGGCCGACTTCATAATGCTTCGTTTAGGCTCAAACCGCGGATAGAAATACTTGGGGGCGACCTTAGAAGTCCAGTGAACTTCTTTAGTTGGTCAAACCTAAGTATCATGTCAACCCTTCGACCCGACTGATACTTAGGGGCGACCTCAAAGTTTTTCAAGGTTCCAATTCAAGCAAACTCGAGTGGCATGAATGGTCGACAGACTAGACAGTCGGAGATGCATTGGGGCCAACCGCATAATGCTTCGTTTAGGCTCAAACCCGCTGATAGAAATACCCGCTGGTGGCCTTCGAAGTTCAGTAAACTTCTTGAGTTGGTCAAACATAAGTATTATGTCAACCCTTTGACCGAACTTATACTTGGGGGCGACCTCAAAGTTTTTCAAGGTTCCAATTCGAGCAAACCCGAGTGACATGAATGGTCAACAGATCAGACACTCAGGGATGTATTGGGGCCGACCACATAATGCTTCATTTAGGCTCAAACCTGCGGATAGAAATACCCAGGGGCAACCTTCGAAGTCCAGTGAACTTCTTAAGTTGGTCAAACCTAAGTATCATGTCAAATCTTCGACCTGACTGATACTTGGGGGCGACCTCAAAGTTTTTCAAGGCTTCAATTCGAGCAACCCGAGTTGCATGAATGGTCGACAGACCGGACACACGGGGATAAATTGGGGCCAGCTACATAATGCTTCGTTTAGGCTTAAACCTGTAGATAGAAATACCTGGTGGCGACCTTCGAAGTCCAGTAAACTTATTGAGTTGGTCAAACCTAAGAATCATGTCAACCCTTCGACCAAACTGATACTTGGGGGCGACCTCAAAAAATTTCAAGTTTTCAATTCGAGCAAACCCGAGTGGCATGAATGGTCGACAGACCAGACACTCGTTGATACATTAGGGCCGACCACATAATGCTTTGTTTAGGCTCAAAATAGCGGATAGAAATACCCGGGGGTGACCTTCAAAGTACAATGAACATCTTGTATTGGTCAAACCTCAGTATCATGTCAACTCTTCGACCCGACTGGTACTTAGGGGCGACCTCGAAGTTTTTCAAGGTTCCAATTCGATCAAAACCGAGTGGCATAAATGGTCGATAGACCGGACACTCGGGGATGCATTAGGGTCGACCACATAATGTTTCGCTTAGGCTCAAGCCCGCTGCTAGAAATACCCGGGGGTGACCTTCGATGTCTGGCGCATTTTATACTTTAATTTTTACACAGAGATGCCAACAATCAAATCTACCAGCAAGTCAAGTCAAATACATACCAACATGTCAAATTCAAATACATTACACATTGTTCAACTCTACCTGCCAAATACACAACACCAAAGATAGAGAGTTCATTACAAAACTGAAGCCAGTCAAAGCCCTTCTTCATAACAACCTGCTCACACAGAAGCCACTCTTTCACCATCGAGGTTTTCTTCTACAACAGCACCAGCACCGCCTTCGACGGCGGGGTTTATTCTAGTAGCATCAGCACCACCTTAGACCACAGAATCCCCTATAGTATTACCAGCACCAACACCATTCCCTTCGACCATGGGATCAGCTACCGCATCTCCAGCACCTCTACCTACAGGGTCTATTTCCATCTCGTTCGTCCGTGTAACATCTTCAACATCTTCATCTATCGGAGAGTAGGGTTCGGAGATCTTTGGATCGTATCCCAACCCATCCATAAATTTCTTTAGAGCTGTGGTCACATTACACTTCTGGTCAAACTGTGCCTGAAACCGTACATGATTGTTGTGTAACTCCTCTTACTTACTGGTCAGCTTTACCTTCAGCTCCGCTACCCTTTGGTCATAGTTGGCGATCGCAGCTTGGGCTTCCCTCATGTCATCAACTTAAATCTACAGCTACTTTCGTTCTAGCACACCGACCTGGCTCTCCAGCAACAGAATGCTTCCCTGTGCAAGCTCCATCATGTCCCTCGACTCCTTCAGCTTTTCACTTGATACCTTTTGTGCTTTGCTGAAAGATATCATCCAAGCATTTATTTGCACGAATACTCGACAAATTACCAGTTTTCAAAGCATAATTTCAACTTCAGAGGTCCAACACACTTACTTGGTGTAAAACTTTGCCTACTTATCGCCCCGCTTCATCTGGGTTAGTACCGCCAAGTGTTATCATTGACACGGTTGTTACTCAAACATTCTTTTCTTGTTCGATCGTATGTCGCCTAGCCTTGAATGGCTCGTCCCCGTCGACCATCTGCTCACGGGTCCTCTTTCGCCCAGTTGTCTTCGTTTGATGGGTTATCGATAATTTATCAGTGACTTTGCCTTTGCCATTGCCGGTCAGCAGAATTACTTTGGAAACAGTCTTGGGCATGCCCGACCGTGCTGTTCTGGGCTCTCCTTACTGAGACCTTGGTACAAAGCTAGACTTTTGAGTTAGATCGTCATTTTCCATCTTACCTGCCCTTACCGAGGTACCTCCGTCTTTTCTCCTCTTCGATGACCAAACAGCTATTGGAACGTCTTACAGTAACGTGTATGTCTCCTTTTGTCTCTTTCTAACAATACCCAACTTCAGAAATACCTTATTCACCCACTCTTCGCAATGGTTAATAAGCTCATCAATATAGCTTTTCGGGTTCTTCAATCCATTATTGGTATGTTTTGCAAAACAATGAAGAAAAGATCAACAATTTATTCGAGCAACACAATCAATATACTTCGACAACTAACTTACTTACTTTGAACAGCCTGTTCTTCAGCCCAAATTCCTCCTCCCCCTGTGCATTCTCATAGCTCCCCTTAACCACCACCAGATCCTTATCCCACCTACGCCTAGACGAACACAGGTCAAATAACCATGGTTTGTCCGAATGATACTGAATGTGATACGTTCCTACCTTCTTATTCGCTTTCCTCGAATTGAGCGATACTATGTTGAACTACTAGATCAAAAACCTCCCTTCGCATTTCAACTTTACATTCATCCCTTCGACCACCCTCCTTATTTCATAAAAGTTGTCATTCATTTAACATGAGGCTACATCCCAGAAGTTCAACACCTACTTCACCAGCTTTTAAAGATGTAGTTGCATTCTTAAATGAATTTGGCCTCTGAATGCCACAATCACCTCCTAGGGAGGAATCCAAAAACATATACTCGGCCCTTAATGGAACCAAAATAATACCTACCTTCGCCAACCCATGTTTGGCCATGAATCGATCTAGCTTCCCCTTTTCCGAAGGCGAGACGGCCTTATAGTTGTCCCCTCCTCATCTGTACCTTCACTGCTATCACTTTCTTCCCCTTCCCCTTCGTCCATCTCATTACCCGAAGGTTTGACAATACCATTATTCCCCCTTCCCTCTCTTTCTTCCCCTTCCATATTTTCTTCTTTGTTACTCTCTCTGACTGGTCGAGCCCTACGGCGGCTCCTACTCTATGCTTTAACATCTAACACTCCTACTGCCAACGGGACATCTGTTTCAATTTCAAACACTTCCACATCACTCCTCTCATCCCCTCAACCTCGACCAAATATACTCAGTTCGTTTACTTCGTCCTTATTCTCATTTATCAGCCTCATCTTCAAAGCTTGATGGGTACGCATTATACCCTACAAAAGAAGAGGATCGACATTAGCTCGATATATTCGAGTATCAAGGTTCGGTTCCATATTGTAATATTACCTACCCTCACTAATCGGCCGACCTACGACCGAATATTCGATTGCTATCCCCCTCTCCAAATTTACCACTTTACCGGACTTCCAGCCACATCAATTACCTCCTTTCTTAGTTACACCGTTACCGGCGGCCCAGTAAACAGTTATCCCTGTCGTACAGATAAAAACAAAAGGATAAGCAACAACGAAAATAAAATAACTATCTTTACCTAGAACTCAGAAGGCATACCTGTTTGATTAAATTAGATTTCTCAGTAGCAATGGTATTTTCCTTTCCCCCCCCCCCCCCCAACAAGTTCAACCGTAACAATAGTATTTGTCTTACTCTCTTTCTTTCTCTAATTGTTTGGGAACAGTAACTCTTTTTTACCTCTTTAAATACCGCCCACAAAAAATAAGCTGCCTCGATTTCCCTCACTCACCATTTACCACTCCTCCACTCCCCCTCATATTAGGGAATTACGTGTCTTCCCAAGATTGCCCCTACCTGTACCCACGTACGCATCACATACTTACACCAGATAAGACTTCTCCTAGCTCTCTCAAACCTTCTGACACACTACCTGAAGTTGTCACCTCAAGCCTATGTGCCACCTCTTTCCCATACCCAGAGAAATATATTGATGGCCTGGAGCAGCACACTGCCTTATGAATAGTATCATCTTTGACATTTATACCATTTCGGCTGTCTTCTTTTGCAGTTGAAGCATCCCATACATTCATTTTTGGGCCATCTTATACATTCCACCATAGTCATACCCATCAACCACAGACATTTTCGATTCATCTTATGCATTTGTTTTTTAGCGATCGTCTATATTCAACGGTAGCCCTCGTGCACATACATTTGTTGTCGAGCCTTTGGTCCATACTTTTTGTTCAATGAAAGAATCAAATTTCATTACCACTATTACTCATTTTCATTACCCAAGTCAGAAGTTCAAACATTAAACCGTGCCTACATTATCATCATCTATATTACATATACTGTTATACTACCATACTTCGTCAAACACATCATTGTTTCATTTAAAAAGTACGCGGGCATACATCATCAACATAAAAAAGAAGAAAGAAAAACAACAACAACAGCAATAACAACTACAACAACTCCCTTTAGATACCCAACCACAATACTAAAGACCCCCTTATTTACATACAGGGCAATTCTTATAAAGCCCCGCCTGAGCCTTGGCCGTGTCTTCAGCCTCCATCTATTCTTCCGCCAGGCTCTTCAACAAAAAATATCTATTACTCACATTCGGGCCCAGCCATTGCATAACCCTACACCAATGCACGCACGGATGTCCACAGATATCCTCCCCCGACTCCAGCTCTACTAGGTCAGGTAACATTACATCCAACCGATGATTCCCAAAAATCTTTTACTTCAGAGTCATTGCCTTCTCCTCTATTCTCTTCTGGTAATGAGTATTTGGAGTAGTTTCCATTATTGTGCTTACTTAAGAAAGAAGATGAACAGTACTTGAAATTCACCCCCTAATATCCCCTTTTTATACCTTGATTAAAGGGCATTTATTACATCCTTAATCAGCAATTACCTTAAACACTCTCCTAAAAACTACCCAAATTCACACCAGTCAACTTTTTAACTTCCCATGCCCAACAATTTTTCTCAGCATGCGCCATCTACAACAATTTCCAAGGCCTTTGCTAAGAGGTGGCGAATGTAGTAGCGAGTCTTCAACCACCAGTTGAATACTTGAAGGCTACATCAGAGACTACCTAGAGACTCGAAGCCCAACTAGACTAGCAACATAATTCCATGAAAACTTCCAAGATTAATCGAACACTCGAATGCATCATCGAAGCTAACTACGTAGTCGAAGCCAAAAATAGACGGTCAACACTAGAACTCGGCACCAGAGAAACTTCGGCCAAAGTAATATATGGTCGAAGGCAAACACACCTGACAACCAGCTCACCAGACAAAGCAGTGAAACGAGTCGCTAAACAATTACAGTATCAGAACTGACTCCACGTACATAACAACTATCCTAAAGGAGATACATGTAATCTGACCTCTCATGGCGACTCATCCCCTTCTTATCTCCTATAAATAGGAGGGAGGAGATACTATGAAGAGGTTAGAAAAACTATCTCTAAAACCCCCATCAAGATTACATTCGAACACTCTGTAACCTACTTCTTATTCGATCTATCATCTAATTCAATATATATTATCTATCATTCAAATCCTCACTAGAGGTCGTGGAGAACCCAATTCATGGACTCCACGCAAGTATGTTAGTTCAATAAACTAGTTGCTTATAGTCTTATATATTTGTCAATGCTTCTAGCTGGGGGTAACCTTCAAGGTGTAAGAGCCAAGTTTCCCCTCTAGGAAATTAGGCCCCCACATTTGGTGCCGTCTATACTACACCAACCTTGCCTAATCCCTCTTTTTTCTTTCTTTCCCCTTATAGCCATACTCAATGGCCCCCACCCTTTGCTCAACCTCTGCCATAGTCAGAAACTCCGCCGACGAAATAGCAGCCCAACTTTCCCTCATCAGCCAACAATTTTTCCAAGCCAAGGAGCGCCACAACCGTGTACAATGAAATTCCATAGAAAAGTGAGAGAAATATTTGCAAATATTGAATATCCTTCTGCAATTCTAGGTCAGACTTTCGCAATCCCCCATCAAAATTAATACCCAACCTATAGGAGAGACTATTTATCGATTTAGACAATATCATACAATATCTTGAGCCCAATTTGATTTCCACAATCGACCCTACACCCACAACACTTAAACCTAATGAAATTACCATAAATATAAATGAATTCGAGGAATTACACGAAGATAACTCTAGTTGCAACTATTATATTAATAATTGTTTAGACTATCCCAAGGAATGGAGTAATTTATTGGTCCAAGATATGGCAAAAACATTATTTCAAGCAAATGAGTTTCAATATAACCTTAATTTTGACCGACTAAAGTATAATATTTAAGGGGAGCAGATACGGGGATACACAATATATGGGACACTCCTTGGACACTCATCTATTACGAACACGTAAATATGATTTAAGAAGATATATCCTTATGGATATGATCTACTTATCTTGCAAATCATCTTCCCCAATTAAACTTATTTCAACATCAAAATGATATTTGAAATATAGTATTTTGTACCCGTTTTAAAATGTTAATTTTATTAAATCTCTTTTTAATATTGATAAAAATGTCGGAACAACATGATTTTTGATGAGAGTGATCTTCATGATAAGTAGACCACATCCATAAAGAAAAACCATATTCAAACATCTTTTTGTGTTTGTAATAGATGAGTGACCCAAAAATGAGTAACCAATTATTATCTCTCATATTTAGGATTATAAGTAGTCCCCGAATAACAAATATGGCATTTCGACCAAGCATATAGCTTATTTTCTATTTAAAATATTTTTTTCAATGACACCCTCTAGTCAATATTATGAAGAAGAAAAAAATTCTCTCGAAGGAAAATAATTATTTAGAAACTCTTAAGTTTTGGGGTGTCTTAGACTTGCTTTAACAAAACTACTACTAAATTTTTCTCGAGTATAAATGATAATATTAGAGTTTTTAGGATTTTCAAAGAAAATATTTTTGCAGGAAAACAAAGTTTAGAATTAAAAATATCTTAGGGGAAATTTTCTTTTCTATCGATCTTACCTTTTGGAATTACACATTACAACATTAAGATTGTTACAAAGATTTTTAAATAAAATTTATTCCCCAGGGTTACAATTGTTATATCTATATAAAAATGTTTTCTCCTAATACGCTTATATTTTTCAACATATAATTATTCAAAGGTAAGAAGAGTTTTGAAGGAAAATATTTTAAAAAAAATATGTTCCCCAAATTTATTTTAGCTTCTGAAAAACGTAGTAACATAATTAGGTCTAACTAATGAGAGTAACCAAGTAGGTATTCTATGATTTCTTAGAAAGAATTTTCAAGCGGGATAATTTTAACATATTTTAGGCAATGTACTCTCTAAAAATAAGATTGCCAAACATTAAGTTTGGGGGCACATAGGTATGGCTGAAGAAATAAAACTTAGCTCCTTGTGGGAGGCAAACCACATTATATTACCATTTCCCTATTTTTTTGAGTATTATATTAACAAGTTTTGATTGTAAGAATGGCGATGAGCACATGATAAAAGAATTAACATGTGATAGAAAGCCAAGAGAACTCTTGGAGAGGCTTTAACTAAAACAACATTATACTAAGGGAATATTCCCTAAAGATGCCCTTTTCAAATAATTTTGTTTATCTAAGTCACATGGGGATGTTTCTTGGTCTCTCAGGGAGTTAAGGGGACAATAATAAAGGTGGGCAACAAGCTCCCATTTGGGTACATGTAATGGCCAAATTTTGTAGTAGCTCAAAATTAGCTCTTACGCCAAATGTACCTGTGATAAGAATTAATGTAACTCAATATAGAAATGACACAGGTGATTAGCGTGGAAACCTTTGAATAGGTAAAAACCATGACCTTGGCTTGAGGATTTAGTAAATGTAAATTTTATTGCTTGAGGCTGATATTTGATTACAAGTGATCTCTTAAGCTAGAAATACTTGTTCTTTGAATTTAAAATTCTTGGTCCTTTCTCCTCTAAAACTTATCATTTTTATAGACCTCACTCTCAGTTTGATATCGTATAGAGGTATGTTCTCCTAATAATGGGGCAGGTGGTAGTTGAATGTGTAACTGCTACTTCGTGGGAGACAGGTGTCTTTGAATTATTCATATTTTCTGTAGTGCTCGATCCACGTTCTTTATCAGTTCGTGGTCCAAGTGTTATTGCTGATTGTATATGTCATGTGTATAATGCGTGAGTCTGGTATTAAGGCAGTTCAAGTTTGGAATAGGTCGAGGGACAGGTCCCTATAATCAATTTGTGTTTAGAGTAGGTCGAGGGACAGGTCCCTACTATACATATCATAGATTAAAATAGCGATGATAAATTCATTATACCATGATAAATATAAAAAAAAAATCGGTTTGGTACTTTGATGATATTATATATCGGTGGTTCACCAATGTCCATGGATTAAATACCCATGATAAATTCATTATACCACGATAAATATTAAGAATTTTTTTATCGGTTTGGTACTTTGATATTATCAGTGGTTTACCAATGCCTAGTTTTGTGGCATAAAGCCGTAAATGTATCATGATTTTATCAATTTATCACCAAAATATCACAATAATTTAATGGTATTAAGAGATAATTGGTTTTAACTTTTAACATTCTCAAAGCTCAAAAGAGTATGGGATTTATTTTATCATAAAAGAGGTAACTCCGGTAGCACTAGTTGAGGAATATGTAATCCTGTTAAAATCGTTTACCCCTCAAGTCCTAGGGGTTATGTTCATTTTAGTGTAGATGCTGACTTTGACCATGCTACTCAAGATTTTGATCATGATTCCTGCTAAAGATCAATTAATTATGGAAATCGACGAGGTCGAATAGAAAGATCACAAAGATTTGGCGAAGGTTCATCATGGGGAAGTTATGATGCAGGTTCCTTTTTATTACACTTTGATGGTATGAGCATGGGCACCGGTTACTACCGACATCCATCCCCCTTTGATGTTCAGTAAATTAGCTCATTTGGAGGTTTTTTTGGTAATGAACATTCGTATGTTGATCTATCATCTGGGTATGGATATGTTCCTAAAGAGTTATCCCAATCTTCGAGACTAAATTACACAAAAAAAAAAAAGTTGGAGTAATCAATGTAAGTGGTTGCTCTTTCCTGGGTATTATATCGTACTTGCTAGAACAAGAGTACGAGAACCACATAAGAAATTAGGATCTCTATTTTAATCATTTGACGTGGGAGGAGTATTACTGGAATGTTTCTAACGTTAATCAACAGTCAGAAAACAATGAATTTGAGGAGCCGCGATACTCATATATGTATTAGTTTACCGATAACTTTATGAGACAATTCTCAGACTTCAAGTTGAAATTTATAATTGAATTGCTCATGCCAAGTTGTAATAAAGAATGGTTATCTCAATAAATAATGATTATCTCATATTCGTTAACATTTTATTTCTATTTTTTTCCAAGCTCACATATTTTTTGTGATTCCTATACATATTCTTGGACATTTTTCTAAATACTTTCTTATATTTTCTTCATCTCTCCACTTGTTTTAAACAATATTGCAATTTATCAAGTTAAACATCAAAATACTAAAAATAGTATCGATAGATACATATTCTTTGGTATAAACCGGTTTTTTCCTTTAAGGATTAAAATATTCGGTGACGAAAATATCGTGATAAAATCAAAATACCACGATAAAATTAGAATGGTAAACGGTCGATAAATATACATGGTTCGGTATTTGATCCATGGTGCACATACATTGAATCTAGATATTTTTATTTCAAATCAATTGATATTTAATAAGATTCCTCTCATGCCGATAAATACCCTTATATCCCTCTAATTTAAAATCAAGTCTCATTTTTCTCATAAATTCTCTCAATACAAGGCCAAGCGCTCTCTCTCTCTCTAATCTGCAAACGCCGGTATCAAAGGTACAATTAGGCTGCAATCACGAGTTTGTAGATCCCACTCCCTCTAAAAAAGATTGGGTCTTCTCTCTTGGTTTCTCTGAGCTTAGACCTATTACAAGATAGTAGTAAAGATCAAGGAAGAAGAGGATTGCACAAAAGGTCTATCACCACTTATGCCATAAACCTAAATCGCCAAAGAGGTTTCATGGTCTGTAATGGTGGCCTTATTACCACATCTATGTTCATGAACCAAGAATCCACCTTTAAGTGGATGGTTACTAATGTGTTATCTTCTTTTTATGAGACCATCGCCCACCTTGCCCATCATCATTTGCTACTTTGTCTTCAAACACCATCACCATGCAATATCCATAGGGTACTTTTTAAGTCAATTGAAAAGAGTGTGTCTTTCCCAAAATGTAGCCAGCCTAGAAGCCTTACTTTCCATCTCTTAGTCACTAAGATACTGGAGCACATGATCCCAGGATGCACCATTGAAGTTTCTAGAAAGAAGATCTAGATGAAATGGATCACCGCGATACTGAACAAGAGTGTTTGAGTCACTTGGATCCTAAAGATTGCTAATAGTGGTAGCCCAACGGGCTCGCCTATTCAGTCACGCTCACCTAGCCCACCGATCTGGTATCTTCTAGTTATACAGGTGATGAAATCCCTTAAAAATCTTCTACTATCTTTTATTTGTTTATTATTTTTGGCCGGTGGGATAATTTGGGGCTTCATGTAATATAACTTTAATTATACCCCTAGTGGGGGTCCCACATATTGGAGGTCCCTTATAAGAGTTGCCTCCATGGGGTGTAGTCCTAACATATGTTTTTAACCTTTATTAGGGTATGTGTAAGAATATCAAACATATAATATGCAATATGCTTGGATAATACAAGGATAACAAGTTTCCTATGCTAGAATAATACTATGATAGAAAGTTTCCTAATAATTAAGTGTAGGAGCATTAATATATATTAAGCATACTTTTTTTAGAAAAAAGTTTAGATTTTTTATATATGTTGAAACATAAAGTACAAAATACTTACAAACCGTGGACAAATTTGCCCTTAAACGCGCAAAAAAAGAGTTGAATCGCGCCTCTTTTCAAATAGAATAAAAGTCTATTCGAATAAAATAAAGTATATTTGAATAGATTTTTTGTCTATTCGAATAAAACATCTCAGCCGTAAATGTATTCGAATAGAGCAAGTTCTATTTGAATAAAATTGAAATCCAATAATATGTCTGGATCAGCTAAATCGGAAGTACTCAGTATGAGGGTCTTCAATTCTTGTCAGAAACCTCGGTCTGCCCTCAACCAGTTCCTCAAAATATATTAAGAATACAATTATAGTAGTTACCATAATAAGTAATATATGTTATATGGAATATATTATCAAAAATATTTAGCAGCAAAATATATATTCTTTTATAAAATATCTTCTTACTATTTTAGAAATAGATATTTTAGGAATATATTTTATCTTCTTGAAGATTAGGTGACTTCTATTTTAGTATAATTATCTAGATCTCAAATATTATCCTATAATCTAATGAGAGGATATGTGCATTAGATTTTTAGTCAAATATTACCCATTAGACCCACGATCGTCGGTCTCAAAGGCACAGACCATCAGTGTTTGTGGGTTTTTTGGTTCCTTCACTGCTAATTTTTTTACGACATCTTCCCCTATTCTCAGGAAAATTTGATTTTAAAGAAAATTTTGGTTAAAAAGACTCTACATACTGATTTTGATCAAGGAGATAAACAAATATTAAGATAATTTAAGATATGATGACAATATCCTAGAATATTCAATTAATAACCTATAGATTTAATAAAAATAGAAATAAATTTCTTAGCATATTTTTCTAAAGCTGCGTTGTCCTCTCCAACAACAGCGCCAATTGATGAGTTGAGATTTTTGTCCTATCTCAAATCAATAGCCAATTTTGTATGCTCAACTTGTTTCTTGAGGAACGTGGCAAGAAAGTGGTCGAATCCTCAAGGAGGACACTTGAGTTTCTTGGATAATATGCGTATTTTCTTTTCTCTTTACAAATGAACTAGGTCTAGGCAAATTATTAAGTCCTTACTCTTAGGTCTTGTACCAAAGATCAAGTATAATCTTTTTTGATTCAAACTATTTAAGGAAGGGGATTAACTATTAACTAGTCTAATGTTATTCTTTCCCTTTTTAGTGTTCTCTTTTGAGAGCATCTCTTTTAACTCCTGAATAATTGACTTGTATATGTTTTAGTAATCAAGCAACCTAAACAATCTACTTTGATAAATAAAGAAGAGAGAAATACCAATCCTGAGAGAAGCCACTTGGCTCAAAGTTAGGCATACTAAAGTGTAGACTCCTAACTTCTTCATTGCCAAGATTCATGCTCTAAATTTAAGAACTTAGAACATAACCTTAAAGAAGTTGAAGATGGAAGAAGAAGAATATACAAAGCTAAAGTCCTCAACTTGTATTCCTTAAGATGAGCCTCTTCTCTAAGATGATTTATAATGAGGACCAAGGCTCCCGTTTTATGAGAAGGAGGCCTTGGGGGTTCCTATTTTTGAAAAAGTATAATTACAGTTTTACCTTTTTATTGATCGACTATAGAAATCTAGCGGCCAGTTCAGTCTTCACACATCCCGATGCATTAACTTTAAAAAGTAAGACCCATGAAGCCACCGCTAGCCTACAAATGCTAATTGGTTAGGCGTACCAGACCTACGATCGCGGATTTGTGGAGGCCTCTTGGGCTCTGCTTTAACTGGGCTCTGCTTTGACTGTGCTCCTCAAGAGGTCTTATCTTGATGTAATTTGTAACTGGATCTTTAGTGGCTCTTCTCAAGCAGCTCTCCGGGCCTGAGGACGTTTAACTTGTGATTTCCTGTGCTCTTTTCTGCTGAAGGTGGATTGTGTTAAGACATGGCCTGATATGGACTTCTGATCTTTAATTATCGTCAGTAATGAAAAGGTCTCTTAGCTCGCTTTTCTATGTTTTTGCAACGAAGCCTCTTTTGGATCATTTTTTATGTCTTTTTGCTATGTGTTTCACTTTTGGACCTGTAATCTAGAAAAATAATAATCTTGACATACAATCATTAGTTTAAGGTAGTTTGGGACAACAAAAATGACCATATTTTAGGGTACAAAATGTAAGATTTTAGCACTTACTACAATAACCACTTTAACCAACTAAACTAACTCCCTACATGGGCCTTTATGGGGACTCCTAAGCTCTATTATGGATTGGGCTTTCCCACCAAGTCTCATTTTAAAGCACTTGAAAATAACATAAAAAGGAAGAAAGAAATAAGTATATCAAATAGGAGATTATCAAGTTAAAAGGACTTAAAAATAAAGTGCATGATCGAACTATGTCATATAAAAAAATCATGAAAAGTGGAAGAAAAATGTGAATAAGTAAACCTTAATGAGAAGACCTTAAATTATTTTCTGAATGCCAGCAAGACACCCATTTTCTATGCATTTACCTATCCGTAGTCTACATTACAACCTTTAAAAGAACTTTTTTATCATGAGTTTAGTATGGTCAATTTAGTGAAGATAAAAGAAAGAATGTCTATGGTAATCTAACTCGGCACCTTCAATGGCAATTGAACTTTCATTCATAAGATCTATCCAGACAAAGGATTGCTGCTTCTAGTAATTATGGGCCTTCGCTTCACTTAAAATCATGTTACCCTAATTTTTAACTCTTGAGAGAATAGCCATAAAAATATCAGTGATTATTCGAGTAAAATTTTATATGAGGTTGTCAGTCGAAGCTAATTTCCAACACTAGTAATCAAAATTATGACCAATTTAAAATCATGTATTTTGACTGAGCGCGCGCGCGCACAGACACATACCGATTAGTAAATTTTACTGAATTCGTCGCGGTAACTCAACAATGTACTAAGATCATCATGTATAGTTTGATTTAAAATTTCAAAGAGTTACCATTAATATATGTATTACTACTATAAACACTCTTTATATTAAAATGTTGAACACTTATGATTAATAGGTTGCATCCAAAATTTGAGGGTATATTCACTGGAAAGCCTCATGAGATAACATTCGTCCACCAAGGGTACCTGGGGGCTTAAAAGGTTGTTGTATTTGTTAAATGTAGACGCGAGTCCTAGGAAAATGACTTAGTGTAATTTTATTTTATTTTCCTCGAGGACGAGCAAAATGATAAGTTTGGGGGTATAATAAGTGTTAATATCTTATATCTTAAAGCACCTAAAAGAAGTCATTTTGTTCGTCCTAAGCTGCTAATAAGTATGACTGATGACAACTTTATCTATTTTCAGGATTTTAAACCCTCCTAAGTGAACTTGGTACAAAACAAGAGTTAAAAGCCTTAAGAAGCCTTCTATATGCATTTCTTAGTTCAGAGGTAATCTAAGGAGCCATAACACTGTTAAAGTATAGTAGAGCTACACCAAGTATCAGAGACAAGCTCCAATAGTTCAAACAATTTCCTAGTCTCCAAGAAATGGCTAAAATAAAATTTTCTTGTTCAAGGATGACAGGGTCGGATTTAATCATGTTTCTACATCTAAAAGAGGCCTGAAGGAAGATTGTTCAAAAATTAAACCAGTGGCCACCCAGACACGTGATCGTGGCCCAGAAGCCTTAGAAGAATGGAGTTCGCAGGTCTACGGGGCAGCTTTGTCCCCAAGTTTTGACAGAGTTACTACTTTACCCTTTGTAGGTCAGAAGTAGAATAAAAAGAATTAAACTTAGTTTTGCTTAGTCCTACATTGCTTTTGTAATAAAAGGGCATTGGTTTCTTCAGCTATAAAAGAAACCCCCCCCCCTCCCCCCACAATTGTAATCTTCAACTCTAAGAGGAATACAATTTAAGAGATATCTCTTTACTTGAGAGTTAAGTGCTTTAGTTTAGACTTTCTTGAGCACAAACCCAGGTATGGTCGGTAAAAATCCTTAGCCATGATTAAGGAGGAAGCCAGCCTATATTTGCAGCATTTACTGAGTCTAGTTGTTAGGTCGCCTTCGGGTCTACCTCTTGATGGGCATATAAAATGACCATTTGTCCCTATGAATTAATGTTTACTATCCTTAATTGTATTATTAAACATGACATATAAAACAATTTTTTACATTTCAGGTCACATGGAGCTCATTTACCAAATATTTGCAAATACCGAGATTTATAGCTCAAAAAATGAACTGCTAGAGAGAGATGTAAAGTTGCCAAGCACATGGGTCCCACATGGGGAGGTTACATTTTAGAGGATAACTCTTGGAGATTATACTTTTATGTACATTCATGGCATAAGTTACATTCTCATATTAAATGTAAGAAATCTTTCCTTCATCTATAAAAGGAGAGGTGTTGAGCTCATAAAAATCATCCAATTTTGAGAGAATCATTGTAGTAAAGTGTAAGAGAGCATTGTTGGAGAAGTTAGAGCATAATTTTAAGTATTTAAAGAAATTTGCAAGTCATTCTTTTAGTATAATTTTTCTTTTTGTTGTTAGTCTATGTTTTCTCATTCTCATTATATTATTTGGATTTTTATTTTTATAATGGTCGGCTAATTCATGTCTAGGGGTGAGGATGGAATCACCATTATCATATAATATCATGTATTAAGTATAATTTTCTCCTACCACATATGAGCAAATGTAAATGAACCCATTACTATGACATGGACAATTCATTATCATCTTATGATCTCTTTAAATAAGGATATAGGTTGAGTTTTGTAATTCTTAAATATCATAGTAATTATTTTTACCCAAATAGTATTAATATTGTATTTTCCAAAGTATGTTACTAATTTACATTTCATAGTTAATACAAACTTTCATGAGATGTATTTTTGGTATGTATTTAGTTCACACAATATATTTTACTTGTCTTTTTATGCATGGGCCGGTTACATTGACATAAGTTATATATTCATTCAAGATATTTAGGAATAAATAATGCCAAATAATGTTGATATTATGCGTCGATGGTGGTAAATTCCGAAACCTCTAGATTTTTTTATTGATAAACAAACTATATCATTGATTTTTGCGGTTTTACAACCTTAGATAACAAAAACCAAAGTTCAAAACAAATTTCTAGTCCCGTTCGGAAATAAACGATACTCGATTTCAACATTGTCTACAAGACCAATTGTTTTACCGTTATCACCCCTCAATGGTCAAAATGAGGGTCTAGGAGGGTTAGGACTCTTAATTGAGTCTAGCCCCTATACCTGGTGTCTTTCCTTAAGACCCTAGAGGCAAAGGAGTACACCTTTCTTTTAAAGGGTATACTTGGAGACCTATAAAATTTACCTCCTCAAAAGTTTGAGGGATGGACTAGGAGGATTAACACTCTTAATATTTATTCTTAACCCCTTCCTAAGAATTAATGAGGGATAAGGGTGCACCTCTCAAAGAGGGTATACCTGAAAGATTGGGCAGGACGCGGCCTCTTTTAAGACAGAGACTAGGGCAGGATATGTTGGTCTTCCGTGCCCTGCTGGGCTGCGATTGTAGGTATATGGCGGCCTCTGGGTCTCCACTTTGGTCGAGCTTCATTTGGGCTTTTTTTAGATGTAAGAATTGGATCAAATATGGCCTTGTCGTCCAGGAACGCGTAAAATATATTTTAAACATTCTTTAGGGTTTGGGAAACTGTCTAAACTCCTAGAGCTTGTCTTTGACATATGGGGTAGCTTTAGGTAAACTTACTATGCTTCAGCAGTGCTTTGGCTCCTCAAATTACCTCTAGAATATATAACGCTTCTTAAGGCTTTTTAATCTTGTTTTGTACCAAGTTCTCTTAGAAGGGTCTAGAATTTATACAAATGATAATACAGGTATTAGTCATACTTAATAGTAACTTAGGATGACCAAAATGACTTGTTTTAGGTACCTTAGAATCTAAAAATTTGGCACTTATTAATAACCTTTCTCCCTGTAACACTGATTACGACTTATCCGATAGAGAATCATCAGCTTTTCCCAAAGCAACTACTAACTGGGCGAGAGTCCAGTATTACCCTTCTATGCACATCTATATGTGTCGTGCAAGTGTTGGGTCCCGAACGTCGACCTGGTATTTATGTGGGATAAGATTCATGATCTATTATTAAATATCTGGAACCCATTGGCGGCGTAGTTTTTGTAGGGCAGATTGTCACTTTAATAAGATAATATTTCTTGGCATTAAGGGGAGATATGACAGATAATACCATGGAAAAGTCCCAAGATTTCATGGGATACACCATCATTGCCTCATCTAGACCCTTTATACAAGATAGTAACAATAAGGTCTAAACAGATTCTATACTTGCAACAAGATACAAATAAATTGCTTAATGCATTCAGCGACATTGTTAGAGTGATCAAGGTGCATGTACCTACAAGTAATGCACCTGCACAGCTGGATGTTCCGAGGGAACTAGTGTACCTCCCACATGTAAATCTATGAATCGCGTTATAAGCGTAAAATACCATGAGAAGTAAGTATTCTGAGTTGAGGAGCAACAAAATAAGGGACAAGATATGGCTAATGGTGTAGCCAGTTTATCGAGGATGAAACCACCCATCGACAAGGCCATAGTTGCTTCGCGGCCCATTGATGCATTACAAGAAAGACCCGGTATGGCACAGTTCATGATAATTAAGATATCTCGATCTATTATGCTTATAATAATGCAATGTAGGATCGCTCAATAATGATTGTCGATAACGCATTCACCTTCGTTGCTACGTTCGCCATCCTGGATGAGGTTTTGTAGCCACTTATTATAAATGAGTATGTTATGTTGTACATTAGAAAAAATAGGCTTCTAGAATTCAAGCGGAGCATAGTTCGCTACCAAAATGCGAAGTGATGCCATATAGCATGTCTGATACAAATGGTAATTTGTACCGTAATAAACTTGGAAAGATCATTAGGTCAAGGTAAAACTTTTTGCCCTGGTATTCGCTCAGAGACCTAGTATCGATTACGATGAGACCTATTCATCGTTTATGGATGCTACAATATTTTTTTACTTGATCAGTCTGTCAATTGTCAAGGACAGGATAAATATGCGCCTTATGTAGTTACTTTGTATTTATATGGGAAACCAGATTCAATTATCTACAAAAATCAACCTGAGGGTTGCAAGCTTCCGGATAAAATTAAGCCCAACGCACGAGGTGCATATGTAATAAAATTGGATAAGTCATTGTTGGCTTGATGCAATCAGGGATCATTGGCATAGTAAGCTGACTGAGTATTTAAAGATAGAGAACTTTGCAAATAGTCTTATCTATCCATGTGTTCTGATTAAGAACACAAATATTTGCTTAATAATCATAACTATGTACAATATTATTTGGATATCATCAGAACTGCGTGAGAGATCACGAGAGTCGTCGAATACCTTGAGATGGAATTTAAAATGAAAGCTCCTGGAAAATCAAGTCTTGTGATGATTTGTAGATCAAACATCTTGGTAGAGAGACATTCGTACATTAGGCAGTATGTATGTAGCTTATAGCTTGATGAGTACACCTATGGTAGTCAATCACTTGGAGGTAGATAAGGGAACCTTCTTTCCTCTTGATGTAGGGGAGGAGCTCCTATGGCCCGAGGTGCCTTATCTAGGAGCAATTGATGCTCTGCTTTACTTAGTCAGGTATATTAGACCCGATATTTCATTTGTATTGAACCGTTTGGCTCACCATAGTTCTTACTCCTACCCAAAGGTACTGGAATATGATCAAGCATATCCTGCAGAACCTGAAGGCATAATAGATTTGGGTCTATTCTACCTCAAAAATTGTAAATATAAAATTATAGGATACACTGCAAGATACTTGTCATACCTACATAAATGTCATTCCCATATGAGATATACATTCATGTATGGAGATTCAATGATTTTATGGATATCAGCAAGAAAATGATGGTCGTTATGCCCTCGAGCTACGTGGATATTCTCGCACTTCATGAAGCTGGCAGAGAATATTTTTGATTGTGCTCCGTGGTGAATCACATCAATGGAACTTGTGAATTAAGTTTTGCCTAAAATAAACAAACAACTCTATCTAAAGACAATACAGTTTGCATCACTCAAGTCAGAGAAGGATTTATCAAAGAACCAAACATATCTCGCCGAAGTTCTTCCATACTCGTGAATTACAGAAGGAGAATGAAATTGATATTATTCTCCATTCAACAGATAACTTAGCAAATTTATCCATGAAGCCTCTTGCACCCACTACGTTCAAGAAATTAGTACACGAAATAAACATGCAAATTTTGTAATCTTTAAGGTCTCAGGGAGGCACATCTCAGGGATATAGATGTCAGGAGAGTGGGCACCACCTGATGTGGACACATGCATGTTGTACTCATTTTCCTGATAGCTAAACGTTTTGATGAGGCAAATTATACGCGTCCACTACCCATCCAAGACATATGATTGTACTCTTTACCTGTACAACATTTTTCCCAAGGGGCTTTTGATTGGCAGAAATTTTGTTGAGGTAAGTCGTCTAGATGTGGGACCCTCCAAGGGGAGTGCTAGGAACAAGTCTGGTTGAGCCCGCTCGAGCTAGGTTTAAGGTGCCCCACCGACTCTTAACCCTAAAAAGTTTTAGGGACCCCTATTAGCCATCATATATATATACCCAAGAGGGTTATGTTACTGTAACATTTAGCCTTGAAGTTCATCATAATAAAGGTTTCTCTCTTCTCTCTCTAGATTTGCTTGCGCTTGTGTTTGTGCTTGTACTTGTACTTGTGTAAGTCAGTTTTGTAGAGATTGCTTTTGTTCCTTACAACCATCAGTTTTTATATAAATTTTCCCATTTTAAACTTCCATGTGGTACTCTTGATTTGAAGAAATTTAAATGTGCCGAGATCTCTATTTCTCCAATTTCCGTTTAAAGAAGTATCGATGATGAAAAGGAAGGCGAACTCCCTTGTTAAGTGAGATGTTTGAAAGCGCCCATTATTATTTATGATTTTCCCATTTTTGCATAAATTTGTTTGTTTTCCTTTAGGAGGCTGTGATATTGTGTAATGTACCAAATGGCATCGTACCTTAGACCGGCCACATGTAACTTAATTTGACAAGTTATGGATATGCTTTGAATACAATGGACCGTGGTGTTTGACAAGTCATGATGGACTCTAGTAACAAACAAAGCCTGATAAGCATTGGATTTTCTTAAGTCTTATCTCCTCATCTCAGATAGGGTTTAACAAAGTGTTAGATCTCAAGTTTTTCAATGCATCCAAATTCTGTGAGGACTTTCTATAAGTACTTCTATAAATAGATAAGGACTCACTAATGCATATCAAAAAGTAATTTATCAATTAAATGGTTTATCTTCACATGGTATCATTCTATTGCAATCCTAAGGTCCATATTTTTGCTATAATGGTTAAACAATTACTGCAATCCTAAGATCCTCTAGCCTATTATATGGTTCAAAAAGTGGTTTGTCTTTATTAATGAATAACATGTCTTCCAGTTCTACTTACCCCAGTTTTCGTCCACCGTAAACCACTACTTCCATAATCTTATCTTAGAGAAATTTGACATCGACAACTTTTTGTTATGGCTTACACAGTTCATACCATTACTCAAAGGATATGACCTTGTGCATTGATGGGACCGTACCTTGTCCTCCTTGTACACTCTCTATCACCGACTGCACTATTTGTTCAGTATATTATAATGGCAAAAGAAAGATTAGATTCTCCTCGGATGGTTATTATCTTCACTCTCCCAAGTAGCCCTTTCCCAGGTTGTTGGATTGAGTACATCTAGCTCATTCCATTTGGGATAATCCTTAACGTGAGTTACAAACAAATGCGCCAAGGCTCCAAATTCATGAAAACTACTTCATTCATGCCAAACGAATAGATGGTAGTCTTGCAGCTCTAAGTCACCTAATGAATGACTATGATCTCCAACAAAAAAAATTAGCGGACTCGATACCGCTTACGGTGCAATTATATTCATACTTACTGCCGCGATGGACGACATCACCAGGGACGATTTCTTTACCCATTTTATTATGCTCGATATGCACCTTGAAGGGCAAATAGATCTTGTTATAGCATATGTTTGTTAATGTTGTTACTCTGCATCACAACATGTCTCCAAAGCCCGGTTTCAATCAGAATAATACATATCCGTGGTCAAGGTAATTTGAATTAATTTTCAAACTGTTCTTAGTAGGGTGCAAAGTGCAGGCAAACCTTGTCTAATTTATGGTCCCCAAAATCACACTGTTAAAATTTGTTGGTATCTCTTTGAGCAAACATCTCGAGCATCTACTTCTCTGCCAACAACATATGCTACAGCACCAGGTTCCCTTGCTGATCACAACTGGATCCCGGTTAGCGGTGATACACATCATCAAACAACAAACTTCAGCAGCCTTCATCTTTGAGCATACTATGACGGTCTAAACCAAATTCGCGTTGGTAATGGTATAAATTTTCCCATTAAAAATATTAGTACTATTTCCTTCTCCCATAACTCTAGATAATTTCATTTGCGCAGAGTTTCTCATGTTTTTAAAATATCTGCAAACTCCTTTCGGTTTCCCATGTTTCAATAGGTAATAATGTGTTCTTTGAATTTTAGCCTCATTTTTTTGTTATGATGGAATACTATACACGAAAGGTACTTCTACACAGCCGGAACGGGGTGATTTATACAATTTCAATTATACTTGAAAGTTATAAAACCTGATTTTTTTTTTTTTATCTTCTTCTTCTGCACTCCTCTCAACGTAACTTTTAGTTTGGCATCAAAGATTAAGTCATCCGATGATTCAGACAGACAATAAAGTCATAATATAATATTTTTCACCCAGTTTCTAGCAAGCCTTTTTTGTTATGTCATTCGTGTAATGTTGATAAGAGTTGAAAGCTCTAGTTTCCTTTAAATTTAACTTTTTGTAATGGGCCTTCAGATTTGATTGTCTCTGAGTTATGGGGTCCTTCCCCAATATAATATAAAGATGGCTTTCATTACTACTTGTTACTTATGAATATTCATATTCATTATATTTGGATTTACCCACTTACTTACTTTGCCTTCTTCCATTACGTTCAAAAATAAAATTGAAAATCTCATCGAACATAAATTTAAAGTTTTTCATTCTGATAATGGCGGCGAATTCAATAAATGCATGCACTCCATATTTGAATATTCAAGGTACTTTTCATCGGTTTTCATATCCTCATACGCTGGGGCAAAACGGATTAGTTGAGCATTTTCATAAGCACATTGTTAAAAATCGTTTATCAGTCTTGAATTATGCTTCAGTTTTGCTAAGTTTTTAGTTTTAAAGCTTTTCACAGCTTATTTTTTAATGTATCGACTACCATCCTCAATTTTTGCCAGATAATCTCCACTAGAGCTTCTCTTTGGAGTAAAACATGATTATCGCTCACTTCGTTTGTTTGGATGTGCCTATGTTCTCATATCTCAGACCATATAGCCCTCACAAACTGGCATATAGGTCTTTTCTCTGTGTATTTCTTAGCTATTGTAATACTTATAAAATTAACTTATGTTATCATTGAGGGCAGAACCACATAGAGATTACCTGGTTTATATCCCAGGTCGGGTAGAATCTCGAAACTCAATAAAAAAATTGTTACTATTACTTGTGTTAGCTTTTAAGGATTTTTTGCATGCCCAACTACTCTTACTCCCTCCAAATCTATCTTTGCTACTATTATCATGACATTATCAACATAGGAAAGTACTGCAATGACCTTAGAAAGTCTAAGAATATTTATATTACTTGACACTTTTTATACTACTACTTAGGTTCTCTATTGGACATGGCCTCATTATTTGACATAAGAACAACTTGGACAAGATCATTCTTTTAGTGACCACGGTTTATATAATCCGATTACATTACCATGACTTGTTACCATCAAGGTGGCTAAAATAAAACATATTCTCACCATCCTTTGCTGTTGTCGGTCTGACAATCATTTTTAAAAGGGGGTCTCCTATGAATAAATAAAACCATGCAAACAAATATATTTAGGGGGCAAAGCCCCATAACCTCAAACTATTTAGCCCCCCTAACACTAATTCTTGGTTTCGCCCCTGGTTATCATCGTCATGTACATGGGGTTTACATATCACGACATGTTCATATTGAAGAAGCGACACAAAACCTAAAACTTTATCAACATTAACCTTTGTAATCCCCCCCACCCAACCTCAACCTTTTAAGTCCACCACTACACCAGAATACCATCATAACCCACATCGTACTCCACCATCTTCCCCATTATCTTAATCTTTACATGATTTGCCTATACTGAGACCACCGCATTAATTAGTTGATGTTAGGACTAAGTTTGGCCTAGATGGTGAATAGATTGGGTTGGGGTGTCCCCACTGGACTCCTAATAGGCCCATGAAATATGAGGTTTTATGGGGATAGTTTCTTAAAGAGTTATATATACCTTCTAAAGGTTCATTATTGTAACCTTCAACCTAAAGGTTTCATTATCAATAATAAAGCTCTCACTTTCTCTCATATTGTGTTTACTATAATGATTAATTGCTAGAGTTAGATTGATTCCCAACACGCTATCAGCACGAGAGTACGAAGCTAGTAGACCAAAGAAGAAAAAATACCCCTCCATGGAACAATATACTTTTTTTGTTTGTTGCGGAGAGGTAATTTTCTTGAAAACTAACTAAAGATTTGCTTATATGATGTTAATTGATTGATCTATGTATAAGATAATATATATAAATATTAAAATTAATGTTGTCTTTCTTACAAAACAAATTAGATTTTTTACTCTATTTTTGCCTATATTTTACCCTCACGGAGGGGTTTTTCAATAGCTTTTAGGGAACGGTTTAAACGTTAGTTTTTTATGTTAGTAATTTTGTTACGAAACCTATACTGTCACGAAGAGAACGGTATAATTTTTCTCATTAGAAATGTCTTTGCCAATAGTAAAAAAGTAGTTGTGAAATTGGTAGTTTTACGGCCAAAAACCAAGCCTAACGACAACTAGGGTTTCGGCTGACGTCACCCACTAGGGTTTGACTTGTTGACCCAATGTTAATGTCGCCTAGGGTATTAAAGCCCAATCCAGATCTAGTTTTAAAAACCATACCTAGATCATATCTGACTCGGGGTCAAAGCTGATGTGCTAAGGACCACGATCAGGCCGACTCAACAAGTTAAAGCTGATGTGGCAGGGTCTATGGTCAAGCTGACTTAGCAACCCAAAGCTGACATGACAGGGCCAACTGTTTGCTGACTCAGCAAGTCAGTGATGGCATGGCAGGGCCCGCGCATGATGATGTGGAAGAGATGTGAGACCCATAAGTACTGATGTGGTAGGGCTAATCACACTGACATCACATGTCATGGTCTCATGCGCTGACGTGGTGGGGCCACGTGGCAGCTAATGTGGTACATAGACCCTACTATTGACGTGACAGCTAACATGTCACATGAAGCTCACATGCTGACATGGCAGGGCCACGTGTCTGTTGACGTTATAGTCAATATTGACGTGGCAGTCGACGATGACACGTGACACAATTTGGTGTTTACACGTGGCAATACCTGATATTAAAGTGTGACATGGGCCGGACTAGGCTAAACCCGGTAGCTCTAGAGAGATAAGGCCCTTATGAATTTAGGGGTGGGCCAACCCAACCCTAAGCTGCATTAAGGGCTAGGCCGACAGCCTAGCCCTGTCCTAAGGCTACATATCAACCTTTACCTATCCATTGGCCCTAGTGTTAGGGCTAAGGGCTGGGCTTATGGTCGAGCCAAGTCGGGGCCGACTTTAATGATTTTAATAAAAAATTTAAATTAAAAACAAAAAATAGGCATCATTATATTAAAATTATAGAATATTATTCATATCTTTTGATAAAAACATCAATCAATTTATTATATATAATGAAAAGTATGATAGGGGTATATATGCCTTACTTATATACAGTGTTGTAGAGCTTAGTATGAGTGGGTTTAATGATGGCTAGGTTAAGTGTAAAAAAGGATGGGCTAAGGGTAGCAAACATTAGACCCTGACCCTACCCTACCAGTTGTAAGGGACGGGTCAGCCCAATCCTTAGATATTCAAAGTAGGGTTTTAAAAGGCTCAAGCCCTAATTTGTAATGGGTTGGGCCGGGCAAATGGCTATTTTCACTGGCCTGGCCTAATGTTGACACATGACATAGTCAGATATCGACATGTGGTAGAGCTAGTGCCAGTAGACGACACATGACACATCTGGATGTTAACACATGGTAGGGTCTAGTGTTGACACGTAGCAGGACCTCTATATGACACATAGCTAAGTTTAAGACTCAGTTCAAACCAATCCAGCCCTGCTTAGACCACAGTTCAAACATGGTCTGACCCGGTCCAGACTAGTCAGACATTAAAAATGGGTTGTTTTAGCCATATTTGGCCTTTTTTAAGTTTTTTTTTTTGGGAAAATTTTTTTTCTTCTAAAATATTTTCTATATAGGACTTACCCCCCCCCCCTCACACACACACACACACACACACCGGTGGAGGGGAAACACTTTTTGATTATTTTCTTATCAAATATTATTTTAATTTTTTTGGGAATGGGTGCCTTATAGGATAAATGACTACCTTAAATGGGATACAAGTAATTCAATTAATACATATTTAAGTATCTTACAATAACTTATAAGATATTAATTAGTATGCCCTAGGAAACTAATTATTATTACCGGGGAGTCAGAGATAATACGGAACCCAAATACTAATTTAGATATGACTGGGAGTCATATATGAATCACTTCATATGTCAAAGACATAAATGTCAGGGATACTACTTAAAGATCAATTGGGAATTGACTTAGTATTATTTCTAAAAACTTGGATTCTGGGGAGCCAATTTTTTGTATCTAGGTACAATTAGATGTTACTTGATAATATTTAGAGGTGCTTGTATAGGCACTAATAACAACCTATAATACTCTAGAATGTTAATTCTAAAACAGGCTTAATCTGCCAATCTCCGGAACTTAACAGATTTCAGGGATAAAACTACTTATTTGCTAAACTTCTAATACGCCTTATATTTGTAAGAAATAGGTCATTTGGCTAAAATATGCAAACCTTATAGAACTTTAGGGATTATAACATCCTAGTTGTTAGAATAAGGATTGCAAACATCGAGTGGTTTTGAATAATTATCTGGGCTAAGACTCTATTAAAACATACTTTAAGAATTTGACGGGGTAAAGTAATAGGATTTCATGAGTATAAAGTCATGAACAGGGCTCACTTACAAGTAATAATTGGGAATCATGTACTTTATTATCTTATATACTATGAACCACAACTAATGATTGAAAATCATGTACTTAATAGGATTTCATGAGGAATAGGACATGAACATGGTTCACCTACAAGTAATGATTAGGATTAGCCACCATTAACCAGAAGCAAGGGGAACGAGAAGTTTACCAATGGATCAAAATAAAAGAGGAAGAATTGAAACTAGATATAAGATATTCAAGGATTGGGCACAAGATTATATGGTACCTTAGATGATCCAGGGAGATCAACCCCAGATTTATCACGTGATCACAGCTGGTACAAACCCCACTACGATAGAGTCTGCAGCCCTCAAATTCCCCATGATACCTATGCAGCTTTGGACCAAGTTCTAAGAATGATTGATAACAAATTCTTAGTAGATGAGATATCGCATAGAGAGTATTACCAAGTAGTAGCTTTACTTGTTGCATAATAGTAGTTTTACTATACTAGTATTATCTTTGATTGAGTTGAGAACTCTTAACTCCATAGTTTAATATAATATTCGTGACATACACTAGTTCGAAATCACATCTATGAGATTGTTCCTTGATTTTTATATAAATTTATTGCTTAGGAAGTAATTAAATTCCATGTATGATAGTTGATCTTCTATATACAACCTGCCCAATGAATCTATCTGTTCATAAAACATTAACCAATAATTGGATGAGTTGCGATATATTTCTAAAAGACAGTATTACCACGCACTGGATCCTTTTGAGATATAGACATATTTTTTGTCTCTAACCTTCTGCACCGGGGATGCTACGAATATCATTAGCACGGCCAATATAATAAAATGCAATGGGAGTGTCACACTATTACCCCCTGACAATATGATACAGAGTATATACCAAGTTTGCTTTTATACACTTGTAGATCTAGCCATATTTTACTAAGATGTAGGAACATACATGATAATGGTTATCACATAAAAGATATAGGAGAAAATGACAGCCAAGGATCTGTGCATTACCTCTATGTCAAAAGGTTAGAACACGCTATTGTAATGGTTTTCAATACATTCCTCAGGACTAGAATAATGAGGAGAATTATTGAGAATACATTTTGACTTTCCATAAAAGGGAGAAGATCCAGAGAGTGTATGTACAATGATTGTTTTCAAGGAAAGTCTATTGTTCATCCTAGTATGGCCAAGGTAGAGTAGGATCTTCAATCTTTTCTCTTAACACATCCATGGACACACATGTAGACCTGTCTATCCACATTGGTCCACTTAATAGATGCATCTTGTAGATGGTATTATGTTTGACTATTGTTAACAACTAGGAATGCAACATTAACACAACATCTTACTTAGACAATTCGATTGAAGGCTTAATTCCTGGATTGACCGATCAAGTTGATGCAACTTGACGGAGCTTGTGAGTTTGACTCACAGGCTTTTGATAAATTTTTTTACTAATAATGGGATAGATGATTGAGCATCGAGAGTACCCCATTCTATATCCAAATTGGTTTGGTAGAAAACCTAATCAAGCAACTAAAACTAATCATTTGACCATTGTTATTACGATCACAGCTTTCGGCTAATGTATGGTTCATACATTTGTGCTCCCCGCAATACTGATTAGGATTTATCTAATATCAAATCATCAAAGCTTTCCCAAAGCAACTAGTAGCTGGGTGGGATCCCAGTGACGCCCTTCTCGCAGGGCAGATTGTTACTTTGATGAGATGATATTCCTAGCATTGGGGGGATATATGACACTCAATACAGAGGGTGTTACCAAGATTAATTGGAAAATACTATCATTGTCTCATCTAGATCTCTTTATATAAGATAAGTGACAATAAGGTCCAATAGATTCTACACTTGAAAAAGGCCGCGCGTAAATGAACTATCAGTGATATTCATAGACGTTGTTAAAGTATGGTAGGTGTATGTACCTGCAAGTAAAACACCTAGATAGCTGAACGTTTTGGGAGAATTAGTATGCATCCCGCAAACAAATCTAAGGTTCATATTTAGTGTAGAACACCATTGGAAGAAAGAATTCTAAGCTGGGGAACGACAGAATAAGGGATAAATATGACTAATTGTGTAGTCGGTTCATCGAGGATGGAACCACCTATCGATGAGGCAGTAGTAGCTATGCGATCAGTTAATGCATTACGAGACAAGCTCGGGGTGGCACATACGTATGATAATAAGGAGATCTTGATCTATTAAAAGTCTATAATTGCACAACATATGATCGTCTAATAGTGATTTGTCGACAAGGTATTAACATTTACCACTGTGCTCGCCATTAAGGAAGAGGATTCAAAATCATTTATTGTAAACGATTGAATGTTGTTGTATATTGGCCAAATTGGGTGTTTGGAATCTAAGCAGAACTCAGATTGCTAGTATAATGCGAAGTGATGCCATCATAAATGGGAATGGTACGAAAATATAATTTACTCAGAGATATCATTAGGTCAAGGCAAGACTAGTTGCCTGGGAATTCTCTTTAAAACCTAGCATCGATTACGCTAAGACATATTCTACGGCTATAGACGCTATAACTTTCCGGTACTAATTAGTCTATCAGTTATCGAGGACAAGCTAGACATGCGTCCTATGTGATTATTGCGTATCTATATGGGAAACTAGATTTAGATAACTACATGAATCTACTTAGGGGGGGGGGAAGCTTACGAAAGGAAATTGCGCTCAACACACAAGGTGTGTTCGTAATAAAACTGGATAAGTCACTATTGACTTGAAGCAATCAGGGTACATGTGGCACAGTAAACTCACTAATATTTAAAGGTCGGGAACTTTGCAAATAGTGTTATATGTCCATGCATTTTCATTAAGAGCACATATATTGGCCTAAGTCATCATAATAGTGAACTCAATGATTTGGATATGATTAGAACTTCGGGGAAGATCACGAAAGTCGCCAAATTCCTTGGGAGGAATTCAATTGAAAGACCTTGGGGAAATCTAGTATTATATCGATTAGCAGATTGAGCATCTTGGTAGTGGCATACTCGTACACCAAACGATATATACCAGAAGAGTTATCTAACAGTTTAGTATAGATGTAGTACACAGTGCTAAGTTACTTATGGTCGTCCGTCACTTGGACGTGGACAATGACATTTTCCACCATCCTAATGGGGGAAGAAACTCCAGGATCGGGGTGTCATATCTAGGAGGTACTTTGATATACTTAGCTGGGTATACTAGATTTGATGTCTTATTCGCAGTTAACTGTTTGGATTGCCATAGTGTTGCCTACCTAAAGGCACTAGGATAAGATCAAGCACATACTGAGGTATCTGATCTACATGAAAGATTGGGATCTGTTCTTCCCAAAAAATGGTAAACATAAAATTATAGGGTATGCCGATGCAGGGTACTTGTCAGTGCTACATAGAGGTCGTTCTTAGGCGGGCTATCTTTTTATGTATGGAGATACAACAAACTCTTCGAGATTGATGAAATAGACGATGTTTGTTGCAGAGAAAAATGGTTGCGCTCTATGATTAATCAAATCAACGGAAGTTGTGGTTTGAGTTCTATCAAGGATAAACCAACATACGACTCTTTATGAAGACAACTCAGGTTTGTCATATGAGGTTTTATCGTAGACGACAGAATGAAGCACATTTCACCAATGTCCTTCTAGACTCATGAATAACAGAAGGAGAATGATATTGACGTTGTTTAAGCCATTTTGAAAGACATCTTAGTAGACCTATTCATGAAGACTCTTGTACCATTTACGTTCAAGATGTTGGTACACAAAATCAGCATATGTAAAAATTTTTATTCATTAACGTCTCAGGGAGATACATCTTAAGGAGATATATCTCGAGGAGATACATCTCGAGGAGATTGACATCTGGAGGAGTAATCTCAACCTGACGTGGACATATGCGTGTTGTACTCTTATTTCTGATAGTATGGTTTTTGTCCCTGGGGGTTTTACTAACTAGAGATTTTGATGAAGCAGCGTATATGCGTCAACAACCCTTACATAGCATAAGATTGTATTTTTACCTTGCACAACTTTTTGCCCAAGGGGTTTTGCTAGGCATAGGCTTTAATGATGGTTGCGCTCCAGGGTTAATCACATTAATAGAAGTTGTGGTCTGAATTCTATCCAGGATAAATCAACGTAAGACTTTTTATGAAGACAACTCGGGTTACATCATTCAAGTCACATGCAGTTTTATCGGAGGCGATAGAATGAAGCGCATTTCACCAAAGTCCTTCCATATTCATAAATTACAGAAGGCAAATAATATTGATGTTGTTTAAGCTGTTTTGGAAGACAACTTAGCATACCTATTCACGAAGACTCTTGTACCATTTATGTTCAAGACACTGGTATACAAAATCAGCATGTAAAAGTTTTTATTCATTAACATCTTGGGGAAATACATCTCAGAGAGATCGACATCTGGGGGAGTAGTCCCGGCCTGACGTGGACACATGTGTGTTGTACTTTTTTTCTTCTTCTGATAGTGCAGTTTTTGCCCCTGAGGGTTTTACTGACTATAGGTTTTGATGAAGCAACGGATATGCGCCAGCAACCCATACATGGCATAAGATTGTATTATTTCCTTACACAACTTTTTGCCCAAGGGGGTTTCGTTAAACATAGGTTTTAACGTGGAAAGTCATCTTGGTATGGAACACCCCCAGGGGGAGTGTTAGGAGTAAGTCCGGTCTAGGTTAGAACCCGAACTGGGTTGGGGTGTCCCCTTCGGACTCCAAATATAGGCCCATGAAGTCTAAGGTTTTATGGGGAAAGTTTCTCAAAGAGTTATATATACCTTCTAAGGGTTTAATATTGTAACCTACAACCGAAGGGTTTTATTATCAATAAAAAAAAGCTCTTTTTTTCCTTTCATATTGTGTTTACTATATTGATTAATTTCTAGAGTTAGATTGATTCTCAAAAGGTGAATCATTCCATATCCTAGAGCCATCTCCTTTTGGGTTTTCAATCAAACCCAAAACATGATAACACGACCCGAACCCGACCTGCTATAAATGGGTTTGGGTTCACCCTTGGCGGGTTTAGGTCGTAAATGGGTTGGTAAGAAGCAGGTTGGTTAGTGTTCTAAAATTTGACCTACGGGTTGACCCGCCAACCCGTTAGCGTTGTAATTTTATTTAGGCTTAAGGTCTTTTTGGTCTTTCTCAATATGGTATATAGTTGTAACATTACTCTGAAGAGCTTGAAAATCCTTCATTTGCTCAACTTCATTCTCATTCTCACTCTCAGAGCATCTCCAACAGTTGGGTGTGAGTTGGGTTATCTGGCCCACCATGTCAGACCCAAAAAAAACTCAACCCACGCTCAAGCCTCCAAGCAGTTGTTGATGATGTGGCATCTTTATTTAATGAAAACAATTTTTTAGTCCGCCGCGAACTTCTTTAGTCCACCACAATTATTTATCTCACACACTAATAAATAAATATTTAATCCGCGCAGACTTATTGTCATCACGGTGTTTTAAACTCCACCAGACTCAATTTTTTGAGTGTGAGTGCATCTCCAACAGTTGAAGAAATGGGTGTGGGTTGAGTTTTGTTGTCAGCTCACACTCCCAACACACACTTTTGAGCTCCCAGCAGATGAAAAAATGAGTGTGAGTTGTTTGCGTGACGTTGTCAGAACTCAACCGGGTATGGGAAAAAAAAAGTGTGAGGAGTTTAAAACACTGCACAGACTAAATTACACGACGTAGATTAAATATTATTTATTGGTGTGTGAGAGGGGATGTATAATTGTGCGGAGTAAAGAATACTGCGTAGAGTAAAGTAGTCCGCCGCGGACTAAATAAATATTTTCCTTAAATAAATATCATCACCCACTGCTAGAAGGGTTGAGTGTGGGTTAGGTACTTTTGAGCCTGACAAGGTTGGCCAAGTATCCCAATTCACAGCCAACTGCTGGAGATGCTTTGAGCTCCCCACACCCGGTGGGTTCTAACACCGCCAACTCAACAACTCACACCCAATTTTAGGCTGCTAGAAGGGCAAAAGTGTAGTTTTTGAGTGTGGGTTGACAAAAAAAAGGGAGCCACTACTTGCAGGTCCCATTTTTACTCTTACATGCACACCCGAATAAATATATGACTCCTCCTTTCTTTTAAAGAAAAGTACCAAATCAAAAGTTTCATCTCTGACACCCCTTTAAAATTAAAATCACTCTCATTCATCTTTTTAGTATTTCCTTCTTTTTTCTTTCACCTTTCTTTCTCACATTTTCTTTTTCTCTCTTTTACTTCTCTCTTCCAACTATCTCTCATCTCTTTCATTCATTCTTTTTTTTCATGCGTTTCGGGGCAACAATACGCTTTTCCAAATGTGTTGGGGACTTAGAAGTGTTTGAGAGGGAGAGGAGATAGTTGGGAGAGGGGTATATGAGAGAGAGAGAGCTGGAAGAGGGATAAAGAGAGATAAATGTGAAAGTGAGTGGAATAGAGAAAAGGAGATGCGAGAGTTATAATTTATTGAGGGGGGCATGTCTAAATATTTTGGAGTTGGATCATTTAAAAAAGAGAAAAAGAGAGAGAGAGGAGGATTACTATAGGGTGCGCGCATGATGTGTAAGTAGAGTCTCCCAACAAAAATTCCGACCCACACTCAAAATCTCAACTGCTCATAGCTGCGAATCTTTGAGCTCAACTTACACTCTCTTTCTCTTTGAATCTGTGAATCTGCAATGGTGAAACCAAATTATAACCTTAATCTCTCTCTCTCTCTCTCTCTCTCTCTCTTTGTGGTAATATCTTTCTCTCGCTATCTCTCTCTCTCCAAATTTCAGGTTGAAGTTACTTAATTGATCTCTTTCTACAGGTTGATCTTTGAACTTTGAACTTTCAGCAATCCTTCAAAATTTCTGTGATTACTCTTGCTTGGAAATTTGAAGTAAGTTTCCCCATTACCCTTCAAAGTCATATGATCTCATTTATGTTTATTTAAGTTTGGGTTTGTTGTGTATTTGTTTCTAACACAACAATCTGGAAGTTTAAGGGATTTGTTTCATGATTTCTGATAATGGGTTTATGATATTTGTTTCATTATTTGTGATAATGGGTTTCTGGGATTTGTTTCATTATTTCTGATAATGGGTTTTTGGGATTTGTTTCATGATTTATTATAATGGGTTTCTGGATTTGTTTATAATATTTTCTGTGTATTTGTTGTGTAATCATTAAATCTGGAAGTAACTAAAGATTTCTGAGGTTTCTGGAAGTAACTATTGATTCGTTTAATTGTGTTATGACTTGTGATAGATATGAGATTCATTTAAGTTCTAGGCGTTTTGCAAGAATGTCTATCTACTAGTACTACCCATGACTGCACACTGTTCATACGTTGACGCTCCTTCGGCTCTAGCTAAAGTATGTACGGCTTGGATTTTTATTAAAAGAATATAGATATCCGAAATAAGCACCGGTACACTATTTTTTTGGCATTATACACGATCGATGTACCTTGCGTATTGTATTCATCTTTTCATAAACACCTACTTTCAAGTTCCAAGTGTTGGGTCTTACTCCATACATACATTGATACACGGACAAAAGGAGGAAAAGTAACTGAACCAAAGGAACACTATAATAGACTTCAAAGTTAAAACATGTCCGCAATCATTTCCATTGTCTCCATAGCTTTGGAGTCAGTACTCACACAAACCCCTCTTGTACCCCTTGTTGATTGCTTGTCTCAACCCACACTCAATTCCTTGCATCTCATGTTTCGTAATATTAATCGGCTTTGTACTCCCAGATAAACAAAGAACACAATTCCCCTTATCATCCCTTATGAGACCCCCATGACCCACCTCTGTGATTAGTAAAGAAGTCATCTGTGTAGATCACCTAAGTGTTGGGAGATGCAAGATTCCATTTGCAAAGAGAAAACTGAGGCGACACCATAGAACATTGGAGAGATCATGCGATATGCTTAATTAGAGAAGTCAATGACTTCCAGTACAACGAAGCACCCAAACTCATGACTATAATACCAGGAATGCATGAACTCTACCATAGACACTTCATTACCAAAAGGTGTTTTAACTTTGAGGTTAGAGGATGGAGAGTCAGCTTATATACATCTAATTAATTAGCTTGATTTACTGATCCGACAATCATGAGATTAAACAGTCCTGCCATGCCCTACGTTGATCATATTCTTGCTTGTAGTTCTTAAAGAGTTGAACACTACAACTAAGAGCAATAAGTTAGAGTAATTTGGACCAAGTACATCTACGCAGTAGATAGAGAAGGGAGTAAATCAAAGAAATTCTAGGCACCTTAAACCTTATATTTCATCTCTCATAGCCCTTCTATGAACTTGCTAATGGTAACATGGTTCCATTCTCTCTTACACTTCTGATATGCACTGAGGATCTTATTTAAGTTATTATTTTGGGGAGATACCCTTTTAAGATAGTAAAGAAAACTAACTATAACAATCAATGAAAATGATGAGCCATAAAAATAAGGAACCAAATGACTCAAACAATACGTCATATGGGCTTTAATAGCATTTCAAATTGATACTAATCATAATGAGCACAATTGCTATTGCAAACAACCAAGACATCCTTATGTGAACTTGATTGTAACCCAAGTTAGATTAGGCTTCAGATCTTCTAGGATTCAACCGCTTCTTCAACTGTGTTAATCATTTATCACCAACTTTTCTTAACAAAGGAATCAAACATGAACATCACCAATGGATCCCATCTTTGTAGTTTGAGAAACTTCAGAAAGAGTTCCTTTTTAAAACATCAAAATGGTCTCGAGACTATCTTATCTACCTTTTTTCCAACTCACACCATATTTGATCTAGGAGGATCTGAAGAAGACACTGAACAATTCTATTCGAACATAATTGTTTCTGTTCGAATACTTTTCTGCCTGAGGGTTCTATTCGAATAGATTTTTATTCTATTCGAATAGATTTCTGCCTGAGGGTTTTATTCGAATAGATTTTTATTCTATTCAAATAGATTTTTGGTATTCTGCCTGAGGTGTTTTATTCAAATAGATTTTTATTCTATTCGAATACATTTTATTTTATTCGAACATAAACAATTCTATTCGAACAAAGGCGCGATTTTGCCTTTTTCCTTTTGGCGTTAGTTGTATTTTTGAGGAGTGTTTTACCTCGAGATGCATTTTTTAGTATTTTAAGTTCCCTAGTATATAAAGGGGACTTAGTTTATTTCTTTTCTAGGTTAGATCTAGAGAGAAGTTCTAAGGAAGAAGCTTAGGGTTTAGAGTTTATTCATTGTAATTACTTGGATAATACAATTGAATCTCTTATTTTTCCCATACAATTTGGCGTTTTTCATACTTTTCTACTAACTAAAGCTTCTCAATCGTATTGTGGATTAATATTGGCCCTGGAAACACCTACATTTTACAAATTTATAAAGAACAAACATTAGCAATGCCCTTGAAACATAATCTATTCTTAGCATGATAACATGTCTTTGAATGCCGAAATAAGGAAAAGTCTGCGTAATCTAAAGCAACAACAAACTTCAAGAATAGCTTTACAAAAAGATTCATTTATTGGGCAATAATATTCTCTAAAAATTATACACAAACATTAACATTGTAGGAGATCTACTATCGAAAATGATCAGGAACTTCATTAAGAAAATCATATAAACAACCTTAATATTTGACATGAAGATTTGGCCTAGTAATTATTTGGCAAGTGCACACTAACATTTACTAATGCATGGGTAATAAATCACTCCTACAACCCTAAAATATAGAGTAGCATAAGCAAAATAAAATATTCCTGATAGTTTCAATTGTGACCACCAGAAAAAGTGCTATCACTTTTTGGAGTAGGAAAATGATTGAGAAGTTACAGATCTACGTTGGAATAATACCTTTTTGTGACAAACTTTGCTCTGAATTGGGATTCTTGGTTTTTCATAACTTCAATAAGTGCTTAAGATGAGAATATCCAATCAAATTACAATGTAATAAATTCTCATTAGGTATAAATTTAAATAGAATACTGAAAGATAAGGAATAACATCCAATCAAAGAATATGTTTTTCACCAAGCCAAAAAGATTGCATCAATTTAGAGAAACTTGATATACTCCTACTTAACAAACATGACGATTGCACATCCAATTAAGAACTCAAGATAGAACTTTATTACTGTATTCTGAAATCAAAAGCAGTAACTGTAAATCTTACCAAAATTCAGCCACCATCATCTTTGTTTCAATTTCTTGAAAATCAAGATGAAGTTTGAAACTTCATTAAGATGAATATAAACTTTTATGCATTAGCAAAAAAACTATGGAGAATGTTTGGAAATCTTTACCATTCTCTACCAATTTAAAGTTAGAAGAACACTTAAATTGATATTGCAATGAGCAACCCTAAGTGCACCAGCATTTTCCCAAAATTTAAATAGATACCATGAATACATGCAACAACCCATTGTAAAGAGAGTTGTGGCATCAGAGAATTCGAGAAGGGAGATATCATTGAGAGAGTGATAGAGATGTGCCTGTCGTGGAGAGCGGCTTCGGGGAGAGGGAAAGAGTGGTGGTAGAGGAGGAGGGAAGAAGGGAGAAAGATGCGAGGGGTTTGTGAAGGAGAAGTTTTAACTTCAAAAATGTACTTATATTTTTTGGTGAAGACACATGGTTTAACTAACTGCTTAGGAGGGACAGATGGTGGGCATTTACAAAGCTTTTCTTTCGTATGGTAGTTTGGGAAGTTTTACAAGGTTAATACTGATGAAAGCAAATATGAACCTTTGATCCAATTTTTTTAGCCTCAAGGCATGTTGTGTTTTAAGTATGTCCTGATACAAATACTCTAGAATGTAATATAGATTGTTGTTTACTACTACTAGTACAATTGCTCTGAAAGTACATGATAAGTTGATAAATGATAGCACATGCATGATAATTTGTAATTTACACTGCGTTAGTTTGGTAACTTTGGTTGGGGGTTTTTAACTTGTGTTATTTATAGTCTTCTTGCAAAAATGACATAAATTGGACCTCCTTGCATTTGTGGGGATGGAAACATGAAGCATTATAGGACTAACACTAAGAAGAACTATGGTCGTTGTCCCCGATTTAAAAACCAATGCAAGGCATTTATATGGGAGGATGTGCTTGTTGGGGGCCTTGGGGCATGAAACATAGGACAAAGGGGAGAACAAGTTGCTGAATATAAACAAATTGATAATGTTGAGATTATGCGACCTAGGCTTAGGGACAACTATCTCACCTATACTTTTATTGGATGTAATCTTGTATGTGCTTTGTTTATTTGGGAAACACTTCTAATTGTAATTGCATTACTCTAAGCTAAGTGAGTAAATGCTAGATTTGTACTTTTCATTATTTTCATTAGACTTGTATTTTATTTGTAATGGCGTTTGCCTTAACATCTACCATATTGCCACGTTAATAAATTAGAAAGTAATTTTACATGATGAGTTATTTATTTTGTTTGTCATATTCGACATTTGCTTTGATGTTAATTGTTAATCTACCATGTTCGTAATTCTTCTGCATATTTGGCCGCATGGAGAGAAATTCTCGTGCAATATATGGGTTTCCACAAAGATGCATATATGCATCACCCAAGAAACGCTCACTAAACTCTGCCTCTTTCATTACCTCCAAAAAATCATATCGGAGAATTCTTGCTCGAGATTTGATTTCAAAATTTCTTCAAGGTTGGTCACTTGATTAATTAACATATCAACCTTTGCGGATGATTATTCTTGTTGTGATCGCCTCCCATAACTTTTCTTTTAAGTAGATGGTTGAACGCTTTGTCATGCCTCAGTTTGTTCTTGTTCTTCAAAACCAATAGACGCATTAGTGGTAGTATTTTCACTAACAACATCATCTCCAAACTGTTTTGCGTATTCTCCAGTTGCTTGGTCCTCTCCGCCTATAACTCACAATTCGTCATAATTTTCTATCGAGACGTTAATATAATGTAATGCATCCGAATGAGACTACACGTAAGAAAGAAACCAAGTTAATATACATCACAATAGGCATCAAATAACAGAAGACAAGTGCCAGCTTCTAACCCAACAAGACATTTCTCAACTTCTTTACTATAAAGTTGACTACCATATACTAATAGATGAAACCCAGTTCCAAAGATTCTAAAACATCTAAAGTACTAACTTTCACTGAGGTTAATAACACCTCAAATCATAGGTGAAGTAGACAACATATCACAATAATTGGACATACACATCAAAGATAATAACATTCACCATAACTGGTAACTATTTAATGAGAGAAATGTTTTTGTTAGAAGAAACATTGTTAGAACTCCTCCTAGCTTTGAACTATAATTATCATGGTTGGTAGTCTCATAACACAAAAGTAGTAGTTTCGTAGTTTAAATTCTAAAGCACAACTACTGAAGCACAACAAAAATAGTTTAATTTGAAAGCTAAAAACTAAATAAGAAAAACATTTCGCGATATAGGTAGCTGCATTTTGGTCGCCTAAAATGATGGTCTTTGTAGCCTCATTCCAGTCCTAGCCTGAAGTACTCTTCAATTTTTTAATACGGTCATATTTCGATTTCAACGTTTTTTTGTGGCCTTGCACATGCTCCCATTGGCAAGGAAAATCAAGATTAAGTTCAGCATTCACCATTTCTGCAGCTTTTTGATACCTTTTTAGCGAGCTTATTTATGCTGTTTACACGCTCCACAAGGTACTTTGCAAGGAACACTCCCATTTTTGGATCCCAACGAAATTGTTGTTTCTTACCTCTGCTATTGCTTTCCTCCATATCTACTAACATTCGAGAAATTAGTATCAATAAATGAATCACAACTACAAAGCTTTAATGATTTTATCATCTGGGTATTTCTCAAAGTTGAGAACATACAAAATACATGAGTTAGGTAGCTCAAAAATGAAACTTTTTTTCTTCTTCTTTAGAAATCAAAGAATAATTGTATTTTTATAATCAAACAAACAAATACATAAAATGGGTATGTTGTCTTTTGGATTAAAATATAATCCGATACCTAAAATCAATAAAAGTACACAATGTTTATACCCTTGTGCTTTACCACTATGCATGTCTTTCATTTATGCTTTTTTGAACACAACGAGATTAGCGTCAAATTGGTGGTAATATCATCCGAATCACAATTAGTTTCCAAAGTTGTGCTTACATAAACAGTATGATAAAAAGCAAAAAAACCAACAGGATAATTCAGTAAAAAAGTAAGGGAGTTTACAAACAAAACCCTTGCTACAAATGCAAATGTCTTTCATTTATGCTTTTTTGAACACAACGAGATTAGCGTCAAATTGGTGGTAATATCATCCGAATGACAATTAGTTTCCAAAGTTATGCTTACATAAACAGTATGATATAAAGCAAAAAAACCAACAAGATAATTCAGTAAAAAAAGTAAGGGAGTTTACAAGCAAAACCCTTGCTACAAATGCAAAAGTTATTTTAAGTCCTCTACACCTTTCATATGTTCCCTAGTATAATTTGGGTAAAACCTCTAGGATTTAGCAGGAATTCAAAGACCCAATTACCAGAAATCGAAATTGAGATTAAAGAGAAATAGTACCTGAATTAAAGCGAATGAATCCCTCAAATCAGAAAACAAAGCAAAATTGGAATTGAAATCTAATCACTTTTTCCCCTCTTAACACACTTTTTGCTTTCTGTTGTTAACAGGTGAGTGAAGTCGAAGCTAAAAAAAACCAGTCTGAAAATGGCTGGTCGACAGCAGAAATCAACAAGAGAAGAAGTTCTAACATATGGTTACATCCTTCTCTACATCTCTCTCTCCAGTGGCCAAATCTTCTTCAACAAGGTTAGAACTATTCTTAATTAGGGTTTCATCGATTCCCATCTTCAATAATAGATTGTTTGAATTCATATGATCCAATCCCATTTTTATAATCACATATTAGTTCTTGTTAATTGATGTAAATAGTTGTTTGTTTGTAATTAATTATGTTTCTTGACCATGGTCAACGTGGTTTGACCAATTAGACATTTGTGTTTGTGTATTTGATCTTGGCTTAACACTGATATCCAATGAAACCAAATGGTTCTCATCTCTAAAATGATATGTCCGGGGCGAGTCTCGGCAATGCAACTGTGACCGTCATCTAGAAACTAACAAACCTTACTTTTCGGCATCCTCTTTGCATACTTTTGAAAACCCCTTTCGTTTTCGAGATCTCAATCTATTTGAAACCTATTCGAGGACCGATTCATAGGGTAGGCTCTAGTATGTGGAGCTAACTCGACATCCAAAGGTGACGGTGAGCATATGAATATTTTGCATATCCCTATATCCTAAAGTTTCTATGTCAAAAAAGTTCACCTTTAAGTCTGAGACAACTAGGAAGCAAAACATAGCCTTGCTTCATGATGGCCTATAACTATGTTTCTGAAAGAGGGTTATAGTTGATAACGTGGCAAATTCCGTAATCTGGAATGAAATGATCTTGAGAGAATACATGAAGTAGGTCAACTTATTGTTAGAGGTAAAGATTAACCAACTAGATCATCTAGTGAAGATAAAGTTTACCTTATGTCAATTGTAACGGGTAGATAAGAGTTCATCGTGTTGACTAAGTTGTAGTGTTTTAACAAACAAAAATTCTCTGTATTATATATGTAACTTGATCACTTTGAGTGAAAAGATTCATACTCTAGATCTTTCTCATGGTATCAGAGCGTTAGAATCTATAATTAGTAACTCTCCAAAACTTTTTCTTTCAGTATTTGTCAAAATGGCTAATACAAACAATCAACTAGCTATTATTGCATCTCCATTTATCAACCCTCTTTCTTTGATCTCTCAACTCGCAAGCATGATATCCGTAAAGCTTTCTTCACACAACTATTTATTGTGGAAGAAACAGCTTGTGCTTATTTTAGGAAGCCACAACTTACTGGTGATATGTTGATGGTAGAATTCCTCCTCCCCAAAAGATGATTACCTCCCAAAATGGTAGAGAGAACAGATCAATCCTGAGTTCCCAGAATGAGAAACTACTGATCCAATGGTGATGAGCTTCATTAACAGCACACTATCTGAAGAAGTTTTTGACGAGACGACTGGAATCGCGAAATCAAAAGTATTATGCGACGTGTTGCTCGAGACTTATGAAAGACTTTCAAAGCCTCGAACCTTGCAGCTACGACACGAGCTGTAAACCATTCAGTGCGGTTCAGCCTTCATATTCGATTTTCTTCAAAAGTTCAAAGGAATATCTGATTTTCTAGTGGCAGTGGATCAATGTCCAGAGGTCTACAGGTTGCTTCATGGTATTGGTCCGGACTCCGGAGTACGATGTTTTTGCCAGAAGTATGCTCACAAGGGATCTTCTCCCTTCATATCTTCTGATTGTTCCTCACCTCTTAAGTCATGCGTTGTATCTTCAAGGGATTTCAATAGGAGCAAACCGTCAGGAACCGATGTTACATTTTTCACGCAGCGCAATTGCTCAAATAATAACTTTCGAGGACGATCTAATCGATAGGTGAATTATTTCAATTCAATAACATGGGATGTAATCACTTTAATTCTTTCGAACTCTCCTAAATGAACAAATCTTAATCATATTTCTTTTGCATAATTGGCTTTAAACACTTGCATTCCTGGACTCCCAATGCCTGTACTAACATTATTATTGATATACACACACTAAAATTAGTAATCCCTCTTCCCAGCTTTCCCATAGAATTCTAAGTCTTTGATTCTAGCAAGCTATTCTTAGGAGGTAAAGTTACATTACCTACGAAAAACCATGTTCTCAGGAATTGTTTTAAAATGAAGATTCATTTTCCTTCCCATGAGCAAAAAATCGAGGAGCTTGCTCCATGAAAATAATCTCTATGAATTTGCTATAAAAAATGCTTCTTTCATCTGATTTTTTATGGTCGACAAATTAATAACTGACAAAAATTCAGATAAGGTTCTAGTTTGCAAACAGTGTGAAAGTCTTAGATGGTTTGATCACAAATGTTTGGACGTACCCCTTTGCAACAAATTTTTTATTCAACGGTTCTGCCGAGATGGCCATTTGGATTCTTTTGAACTGAAAATAATGGCCAACATTTAACAGTACTCTTTGAGCGGGTTCTTAGACTAAAAAGATCTCAAGTCTGAATATTTGGTTCCGAGGTAAGGCATCCCTAGAAGATTTTTGAAACCAGAAAATGTAAACAATGCAAGTTTATGGAAAAAGGAAGAATATCATCATAAGACACGTTTAACAAAGGACAATATTATACATACGATTATTGACACGGCCCTAACCGGGACCGCCTCTACAGATCCCGGAGTGTAGCGGAATAAGGGACCGTGCGGCGTACACGGACGCGCGGTCGGCGTGTACCAGCCTTCTTCACGGGCGCGGCGCGCCAGTGGCATACAACCCACGGATGCTAGAGCGACATCCGGATAATCCTGGATACTCGTGAGGGGTCATCGAATATGTATTCGGTATAGGCAACAACGCTGAAGGTTCCCTCAATAATCCCTACAACGTAATCTCTCACGATGCGCGCGAGATACGGAAAACACACTTGTCCTGTAGCGGATCAGGGTAGCTCAATATGCCGGTTTCCACATAAGGGACTCATATCTCAAGGGGCGACGAGCCTGGACTATTTATATTGTCCATCTGTAAGGGGCGGTGCGTCTCGGATAGCCCGCGAGGCATAGCGGCGCCATATGAAGCCCTTTATTGAAAACCGGCCCGCATTGCGAGGCAATGTCCCCTGGCCTTCCCTAGGCCTAGGAGAACTCATAACTATCCCTTGTAGATAGTCCATGAGCTGGGGTCTTGATGACCAAGCATTAAAGCTCTTTTAGTCATGGGGAGGATCGGACCAAGGTTCCTCCTTAATATAGCTACTAAGTGAATAGTCAATTTCCAAAAGGAAACGTTAAAAAATGAGACGAAGCGTACTGGACCTTTTCGCCCCCTTAACTGAATCCGATTGCGATGAAACTTGGCGTGGAGCTATATTAGGATATAGAGAACAAATACATTCGGACAGAACTCAAAACGCTCGGGTGGATTTGGCCGGCGTTCGGTAGGTCGTCACACCCTCCCGCACTTAAAATAATCTCGACGTCCTCGTCGAGGACCTTCTTCAACACGGCTCTGCAAGGATTCAATCTTCTGCATCTTCAAGAAACCAACAACTCTCCCGCACTTAGTTCAGAGTACTATATCTTCTTCTGTACTAGCGGATACTGAGCCCAACTGCTAGTCTCGATGCTGACAACTGTGTCTTCAGAACTGAACCTTAACTTCGCCCATTCCAACTGAAGTGCGTAGTGACCGAACCTTCATACGACTGGAGTCTGCCTTCTCCTCTGGGTATTGTCTCTTGGTCTCAAACCTTCTGAAAAATGTATGGGCGGTGCACTCTAGCATCGCGCCCTCTGAAATGCGCTGCATCCTGCTGCAAAGCGCCTTCTCCCCTGACACTGTGTGGAATGTCGCACTTCTCGACAAACCAAGGGCGTCTCCTCCGGACAGCCCGACGAGGATATCTCCAATCCCGTCCCAAAAGTGCGCTCACTTCCGAGTCGCACAATGCCTTCGCCGCTCGAGAGTTCAATCTTCTGTGAATCTCGGCTTCAAACTTCACTCTTCATCTGCGAGTGGTAAGGAGCAAGTCTTCTATAACCAAGGGGTAAACTCTCCCCAACTGCACGGAACATCTGCCGCACACTGAACTAGCCTGATTGCCCTTTAATCATCTCTGCAAAGGTCTTCAAACCATGTCCGCCCTTCTTACGGACCATCGGGGATACAACATCAAGATGCGGCACTCTAGCCTTACCAGTATAGAACTGAACTGGTACTCATTGTTTACTTGGGCGAGGGAGGGTAGCTCCTAGAAGGTAGCATACTCTCAACAAGGCGCGGGTAATCTGTCCCCTACCGCCAACAAAACCATCGAGGCAGCCTATCTAGGCGCGGGTACTCTGTTCCCTACCGCCAGCTAACCATCGAGGTCCGCCATAAAGGCGTCCTGTGTGAACTTCTAAAACCCATGAGACATCTATCTGTGCAGCCGCGTTTCTGCTCTACCACTTCGTAGTAGGCCATCATCTAACCCATGTAACGCTAGATGGCATCTGCACCTAACTTGGCTGCAGGAAGGGTGATCGCTACTCCGGCGTCCCCAAAGGTCTCTCCACTTAGGAGGACTCTAATCTGCCTCACTCTCTAAGGAGGACTTCTCAATGCCTCTTCTCTGACGAGGACTTAACATTGGCATCTGTACTTGCCAAACTCTGGTGGTAGTGATCCTTATTGGAACTTGCGTACATCTGCGTCACAACTTACAGCTCTTCCCACACTCGATAAGCTCGACGTCCGCGTCGAGAACAAAGCTGTGACATATAACTGACTGACTACTCAAGCGTTTATCCATCTCTACATCCCTACTCCGACCTGAGTACTTGGGGAACATGGGAACAAGATACTGTCACTGTACCTGTCGAGCTCGTTGGCTTGCCATGTCCAACTGCCATCAAACTCGCGGAGACCAACCTTCATACTGTCGCAATCATCTTTGAACTGAAGCGTAGCCATTCTCTATCTCTTGAGCTAGCTTCAACAAACGCAGCCAACTCTAACCGGTCACTGAGATGTGGTCTTCTAAAGACACTCCATCGATACAAACAAAGAACGAGGCGCGGGTACTCTATCCCTACCGCCAACCACCAAGTGATAAGGAATTGGGAAACTAACATCCAATTCCGCTCAGGATCTTTCATCCTAGAGCAATCTTCCATCTGAGATCATGTCTGAGGTAACCCGCACAACTGACTGAAGCTCAACTCTGTTCTGCGACAACCACGTAACTTACTAACCTTCGGAAACGTGAGTCTTCCATCTGTGAGCTTAAAATGACCCAGAACCATCATGTGGAACAACATGGATCAACTCGGCTAGAGCACTCGAACGCCGACAAACCTGAAACTCACCTCGGAGCCAGAGAACAAACATCACTCGGCAACTTGCCTTCTTGGAGTGATCAAAGCAGGGTCCCATGTATCTGGGGAGCAACTGCGGACAAGCGACAACCCATCTGGGAGGTCGCAGTTCATGTCGCGTCACAACGAGTAACTCTGCCCTCGACGTCTACCTGACGATATCACTGTGTGCAAACTCGGGACCCAAACCATGTCTTCATCTGTAACTTCATGCCGCTTCATCTTCGGCTCATGACATTCACCTCCGGAACGTCTCAATGTCCAACTCAGGACAATCACAACGAGTATCTCTCAGGATTCTTCAATCTTCTGTAGACACTAAGGAATTCCAATCAAACCAAGCTTCGCGGCTTCCACACGAAAAGTACTCGGCAACTGACACTGACCATATCGATCTCTGCTGAGGGGCATCGTCCTTGATCACAACTGTTACTAAACTTCGCAGCGCAGACACGGACCGAATGCAATAACAACCTGCTAGATCGCTCTATTACTATTCTTCATAGAGCATCTGCGACACTGACCAGCCTTCTAGAGACAACCAACGATATAGATCATCGCGTCCAACTCAAATCTCAATCCTTCTCTTAGCGTCATTGTCCAAAGCACACTTAACTTGAGCAATCTCGCGCTCGGATATGGAGCCTTTCTCTTGCGTCCAATATCAACTGACATGTAGGCAACTCACTCTACAAGCGTTCACAACGGTGCTTGGATCATCTCTAGGGAGCAACTACGGCTCTGGAGAGAACAACTGCCAAATGGGTATCCCATACTACCAACTCGGGAATCATTACTCTGTTTACTCTGACGGACGTAGGCACTATCCATCTACGCTCTGACAAGCAAACTCCCATCAAGCCTTGCTCGGATAAGCCTAGACCCAACTAGTCTAGCTCTGGCAGACGTAGGCACAATCCATCTGCGCTCTACCAACTAAAGAGCTAAGCTTTAACAAGCTATTCTCGCTCTGATACCAACTGACACGGCCCTAACCGGGACCGCCTCTACAGTTCCCGGAGTGCAGCGGAATTAGGGACCGTGCGGCGTACACGGACGCGCGGTCGGCGTGTACCAGCCTTCTTCACGGGAGCGGCGCGCCAGTGGCATACAACCCACGGATGCTAGAGCGACATCCGGATAATCCTGGATACTCGTGAGGGGTCATCGAATATGTATTCGGTATTGGCAACAACGCTGAAGGTTCCCTCAATAATCCCTACAGCGTAATCTCTCACGACGCGCGTGAGATACGGAAAGCACACCTGTCCTGTAGTGGATCAGGGTAGCTCAATATGCCGGTTTCCACATAAGGGACTCATATCTCAAGGGGCGACGAGCCTGGACTATTTATATTGTCCATCTGTAAGGGGCGGTGCGTCTCGGATAGCCCGCGAGGCATAGCGGCGCCATATGAAGCCCTTTATTGAAAACCGGCCCGCATTGCGAGGCAATGTCCCCTGGCCTTCCCTAGGCCTAGGAGAACTCATAACTATCTCTTGTAGATAGTCCATGAGCCGGGGTCCTTGATGACCAAGCATTACAGCTCTTTTAGTCATGGGGAGGATCGGACCAAGGTTCCTCCTTAATATAGCTACTAAGTGAATAGTCAATTTCCAAAAGGAAACGTTAAAACATGTGACGAAGCGTACTGGACCTTTTCGCCCCCGGACCTTTTCGCCCCCTTAACTGAATCCGATTGCGACGAAACTTGGCGTGGAGCTATATTAGGATATAGAGAACAAATACATTCGGACAGAACTCAAAACGCTCGGGTGGATTTGGCCGGCGTTCGGTAGGTCGTCACAATTACCTTTTCGATGAGCAGTAGGTAAATCTGACACTATCGTAGAATCTGCGGACTGATGATATTTTGTGTGCGTGTGTGTTTGGGTGGGGAGGGGTTGCAGGAAGAGATGGCAAGATACACCTGTAACATAGATACCCAATCTGAGTCCAAGAATACTCATGAAAATACAGTTGTTGGCACTGATTCCAATTTGTCATGTCCCTTACCTGTTTTGAACACTAAACACACGGAGCCAAACGCACATGTAGGCAATGAAAGTAAGGCGCATGGAGAAATGTTACAGAAAAATGAGCCTACCCCCATTAATAATGGAAGAGGAACAATTTATTGGTAACAATTGGACCTAACACACCCCAGAAGATTTTAAAACATTTATCAGCAATAACAAATTAAGAGCAATTTCTAAAAGGGGGATCCTTTGGAACCCATTATGTTGGAGTGTCCTGACACACGTGTTGTGGACCTGTGGTGCATGAGTCCAAGAGGGGCTCGAGAAGGACTAGAGGTTTTCTTTTTAGCATAATAAGAAATAATATACGGATATATGCGTTCTGTCAAAAATCTGTATTTCATAAAGGATTTGAAAATACTAAGAAACTAAGACTAATCCTTTATTAAGTGCAACCGTGTAGGTGGGGAAAATCATTCTTAGAAGTAATGAAATGTGAAGCAGATAAACTGGAGGTCTTGAAGGTCCTCAAGCTTATTAATGATTTAATGAAAAAAGTTGCTAACATCAGTCACGGGGTTTTTAAGTACTCCAATGCAGTTTAGTTAACACTCAATTGTATTAAAATTGAAATTGGCCCAAGAAATCTCAGTCTTATTAATTCTTGCAATCAAGGCTATATAGCCTTTATTGATAGAGATCTAACAAAGCGTTCCTAATTTTCTTGAATTTCTACAAAAGAATCTTACTAAAATAAAACTTGCTAAATAAATAAATTCCTCAAACAATAAGTAAGCCAAAGAAATAGCTAAATAGGGAGAGACAACAACGGAAATGAGAGGGAAAACAAGAGCGGTTGAATTAGACGATTTTAGGTCATTTTGGGGAGCCACCCCTAAATGGCCCATTGTGTGTGGGTGGGTGGGGGGGGGGGGGGGGGGGGGGGGGGGGGGGGGGGGGTTTGGGATTTTAAGCCATGTGTGAGGAATTTGTGGCCACCCTCAAATGACCAATTTTAGAAGCCATTTTAGGGTTTTTGGAGGACCACCCCTAAATGACCGATTTTGGGGGCATTCACGGGGATTTGGTAAGGGCACCCTTAAACGGAACTGCCCTTTTTGGGTTTTGGGTTTTGGAGTGCCAACCTCAAATGGCTCATTTTTTGGGCCATTTAGATTTGCATCAAATCACTTACACTCTAGAACAAACACAAACTGAAATCTTAAGCTACTTTGGAAAAAACTGATAAAAGATTGTGCCTTAGTCTATAGTGTTACCACAATGAAGAAGAAGAAACTTCAATCGTTGTGCTGGTTACAGCTCGAAGTACCAATGACCATCCTTCATGTCCTACACTTGTCTTCCTTACGAAAGATCCTAAAAAGTATATTGAGAGGGACACGGACGTCAATGCACTACTGACGGCATTACTGGGTGTGGGACAAATTCCTACCCTATCACAATGAGGGCAGGAGCCGTCTTTGCTTGGCTCATCGCCATTCTGGAAAATAGAGTGGACCTTGCACCTTGAACAATTAAGGGATTTGCAGATATGACTAATATGCATAAGTTAAATGGAAATGGGGAATAAGATTGGAGAGTGAGAGGAGTGGGAATCAGCAACGCAAGATCCAACGAGTTCATAAATTGCAACCTGACTGGAAACTAGATATACAGAAAATGATCCTTCAAATACTGTGTAAGCTATTTGCCTGTAGTCCTAAAGTGATCATTCCGTTCCCTGGTGGTTACTTATTCTATAGGATGGCATTTCCCAAAATAATAAAAAATAAAAATAGTAGGGTTCTTTTCTTAATTCATGCAATTAATGTTTTGGCTCTGATTCCATATGTCATAGATATTCCATTCTTGACAATTCTAAGTAAAAAGATTTTGAGGCCAGAAGAAGGGACGAAACTTGAACAGAGAGGGACAGCGTGTAAGAGATTGGAGAGGAAGTCTTTCTTGTTAAGGCTAGCAGAGGAAGATCCGAGAACCAGAACTAATAAAGAAGGGAGCGAAAATCTAACTGCATTGTCGGCTCTACCCGATTTCTCTATTTATACTAGTTGCCTACTATAACTGTGAGATACACATACTGATATTGCATGTCATATGTTCCCATGACTGTGTAAGAGCTAAAATATCATAAATACCCCTATGCTTTACACCATGATGTTTGACTGCAATTTTCTATCACTCAATCACTTAGGACTTTGGAATTAGGATTGACAAGTTTGCAGTAGAAGGGATTTCCTAATTGGTCCGTTTATCTTCTTTAATTAGCTCAATTTCTCAAATATTTTTCATAATCTTAGGTTTCAGATCTTTCTCTATTTGACTGTATGATGTATGTATGTATGCAGTGATTATGATTTATGTGACATATTCTAGATCTTGTTTATATTCTTTAAGAAAACCCTAAAACTCCCCACATTAACTTCCATTGACCGCCCAATCTCTGGATATATTACGTTCCTGGTAGGATTTAGTTTAATTTTATTTCCATCTTCACTTGGATTAATCTCTCAAAATAATGAATGCAGTGGGTACTGTCGTCAAAGCAAATCAACTTTCCCTACCCTTTGGGGTTAACTTTACTTCACATGGTCTTCTCATCAGTATTATGTTTTATCCTCACAAAAGTACTGAAGGTACTGTTTTTAGTAGATATTATGCTTGAACTTCATTTTCTAATTTAATCTGTTACTCAAGTATGCAGTAGATTTTGTCGAGAATCACTTTTGTTTATGGAACTCTATTTTTGGTTGTGTACCTACAGATAATGAAGGTTGAGGAGGGGATGACTATAGAAATGTGAGCATAATATTAAATCCTATTCATTTTGCATTAATTGCAATTACTGTTAATGCGATACTTTGATGGGAACTTGAAATGGCGTCGATTGAGTGCCTATTTAAGGAAAATTTCCTATAGGGGTTTAAAAATAATCCATCTTCCTATCTAATTCGATTAAACCCCCATTTTTTTTGTTCTATATTTATATTGCATATTAATTTGATTAAAATAAAAGCAATGATCAAATGCATGGACGAAGTGGAAATTAAACAAACACAACTACACGCCCCACAATTTGATAATGGCTTTGATTCTTCTCAAAAGCTCTACATTCACTATATATGTGACTTTACAGAACTTCTATTACCTTATTGATGGGAGAAGTTCAGCAACCTATCTTTGTGATAATTGACGCTTCTCGACTCCTGGGTCCTCCCGATGCGACCTCAAATCACTGGACCACTCTCTTGATCCTCCCGATTTTTAGTTACGAGCAATCCTCAACCTGCAGGTTTTTCTTGTATATTATTCTAGTACAAAACAGGCCCACTGTAGTTTGGATGACCTGTAGCTACGAGCAAGTGAAGGACTTGAAGATGTTGCTGTTGTAACTTGTAATGTTTCAAATTTTGGTTGGCCCAAGCAAAAATTAAAATTCTGACCTCGGCCTCAAATAAGGTCGTATATGCAGATTGGAGGTTTCAAGCTTTATTGTGATCCTTACGTAGATTAATACTAAGCTTTGAGTCTATAGTAGCTTGGGAATAATCTTAGTGCTACCGAAAACAACTCCCTTTATGTTAGACTTGAAACACCTGATTACGTACTTCCAATATGAATTCTTACAAATGAAAAGGGAACAAGCTTGTATGGCATGTTAGTAGGATTTATGTTAGCCTTGAAATACCCATTTACCTACATCCAATAGGAATCCTGGCAAATAAAAAAGGAACAAGCTGCCGAGATCTGTTCCTTTATATTACATTTTTGGCTACGCAAGCAGGTGTGTCCCTGTCTAGTTTAGCATAAGCAGCTCATTTTCTTGCTTTCAAACCGCTGCTGTTATATAAAAAACAAAAGCCAGCTGAATAGTTTCTTACTCATTTGATGGGTAAACCTAATTGATCCATGTATGTACAGATATGCTACATCCGTTGTCCCCATTGGTGCAATGTTTGCAATGACTCTGTGGTTGGGGAACACTGCATACATGTATATATCTGTTGCATTTGCTCAAATGTTGAAAGCTATCAGTAAGTTTCAGCCTCATGAACATGTATTGAATAATTGTTTCCATATACACTTGTGAATTGTGTTGTAATGTAATCCTTGTATGCGATTTGTAGTGCCTGTAGCAGTTTTCATTCTTGGAGCAGCAGTGGGACTCGAAGTAATGAGTTGCAGGATGCTTTTTATAATGTCTGTTATAAGTTTTGGCGTTCTTGTGGCCTCTTATGGGGAAATGAACGTCAACTGGATTGGAGTGGTTTATCAAATGGGTGGTGTTGTTGGAGAAGCTTTCAGGCTCATATTCATGGAGATTTTTGTTAAAAGAAAGGGCCTCAAGTTGAATCCTGTATCTGTCATGTACTATGTCAGTCCCTGCAGGTACCTGTTGGTTTCGATTACTAAATCTAACGTATTATCAGCTCATATAACTGTTATACTAGTTCGTTTATTTTCTCTAATAATAGAAGTCTGTTTTGTTCCCCAGTGCTTTATGCCTTTTCATACCGTGGATATTTCTCGAGAAACCGAAGATGGATGCTGCTGGATCGTGGAGCTTTCAACCTATTGTCTTGGCTCTCAACTCTCTCTGTACTTTTGCACTCAACCTGTCAGTTTTCCTTGTTATCTCACATACAAGTGCGTTAACCATCCGTGTTGCTGGTGTTGTTAAGGACTGGGTGGTCGTTTTACTATCTGCCGTTCTCTTTGCGGATACAAAGCTCACGTTTATTAATCTGCTTGGATACGGAATTGGTATGTAACTGCAAAATTATGTTTCTGCTATAAATGTTTTATTTGAACTTAATTAAAACTAAGGGTAACTGCTGATATATTTCTTAAACCAGTCGTCACTTCTATTTGTTAGACTTTGAATCCCTGATTTTTTGATCTGGGCGGCATGTGTGCCTTACGTTTTCCACTATAAGCAGAACATAGTTAGAATTGCTTTCGGATATCCACCAGGTTTTTTGTTTCTTTTTGGGGATCTCTTCTCCTTACGCGCTAACTGCTAGCTAACCTCTCCCCCCTTCCACACACACACTAACATACTCGCACAAATATTCTCAGCTTCTCTGTTATCGTATTTGTTGACATAGTATTTCATCTAGTAGTAAGGTTGTTTTGTGAAGCCCCCTGCGTTTTGTATTAATATGACATGGCCCTGGATTCATTATCAACTTCAGAAGAAACATGATGCATTCAGACATTCTGCTCAGATGCACGTGCATGTAGGGGTGTACCATAAAAAGGTCCCTAAATCTTTTTTTGTTCGTGAAGTAAATGATGTGTATATCTCCTGAATACATTAATATATTTTTTTCTTTTGCAGCAATTGCAGGTGTAGCTGCATATAACAATCACAAGTTAAAAAAAGAGGCTTCCCGTGCTAGCTCCAATGAAAGTCAAGAAGCTCAGGGCATGCCGTTGTCCACATCTTTGACTCCAAGCAAAACAGATGCATAGAAAGATGGGCCGTGCTAGTGATTTTAAGGTATTAGAATAAACTAAGACACATTATTGCTTAGATCTTTGATGTCTTTCTGCTGTGCACTTTCTTATTTGTGGACTTTCTAGATATGCCAAAGGAACTCAAAGTGAAAAGGTGTTGTTACATATCCCTGGCGACATGATTATACAAGTCTTTCTTCTAAATTACACTGAAGACGACGAGACACAAAACTGTTTTCATTTCTCTAGGCACATATGTTTCTCCAGTCTAAAGTAAAAATAAACTCTCCCGTGTTTAGCGAGTGCGTATAATCTTTTACTGCTATTTCTGCTTTAGCTAAATCTCTTTTTATGTGTTGTTTTTGTGCCAAAGCATAGTACACAGTATCTTGCTATGTTGCTGTATACTATTACACAATACCTTGTAAAATGACGATTTATTGATGATGAGGCGCAATCGGAAAAGGTGAAGTCATCTTTGTTAAATCGGGATCTTTACTTCTGAAGAAGAAATGGGTTTTTTTTAGTTCTTTTCCCCTAACATAGTTGTACCTTGATTGAAGGATTGTAATTCACAAAAACCTGCACAATGATTTTTTATAGTCATTTTTCAAAGTTAAGTGAGTGAGTTTAAAGGTTTCTCCATTTGAACTGTCATTTGTTGTGAGTTTAGTGATTTATGGAGTTGATGCTCGAGGTTGATTGCCATAGAGGAATTATCATATATATGACCACGAAGTACATCGTATAACAATTACAAGAAACTAAAGCCCCCCCCCCCCCCTTCTTCTTTTCTTCCATGGATTATAAAGATTCAGAACACAATCTCTCAGATTCTTTGCTAGGTGTTGAATTGGCTGAGAGGCTGCTGGATACAGTGGCACATTTTGGTTCAAATTCCCCACTTTTTTACTCCACTTCTTTTTTCACTACCTTTAGAGCATCTACAACAATTAAGAGGGTGGATTGGATGAATTTTAGGGTGAATCCAATCCACCCCACAACAGTATTTAATCCACCCAGGGTGAATTAAACCCAGCGCACTTCTGAACCGTGCGCTAGATTGACGTCCCAGATGTGTCCACGTGGCCTAATCTCAGCTGTCCATGATGCAGCGCACTTCTGAACCGCGTGTACCATTCAGCCAATAGAAAAATGCCACGTTTTTTATGGTTTATATATATATATATATATAATGTAAGGGGGGAAGGATCTAATCAAAACGGCTAAGGGACTAAAACGAAACGAGCTGAAGTTTTAAACTATAAAAAGTCAATTTTTAAACAGTAAAAACAAATACTATTCAGATCATACAAAACTTAAACAGTACAAACAGTTACTATTTAGATCATACAAAACTAATACAAGAAAAACACTTACTATTCAGATTATTAAAAACATAAACAAGGAAAATACTTAAAAACACTTACTATTCAGATCATTAAAGAACTTTGCTGTTCTTTCAACAAGTATGTAGCCAGAGGCTACCCAACTGTTTAATGCGACTGTAACAGATACCGTTTTTCCTATAGGAGGAATACTAGGTAGAGCTGTTAGAGAACAACCGTTGGTTTAAACGTCCCTGGGGGGGACTAACCTATGATACTTGGAATGGAACAGACGAATTCAGATGATCAAACAAGCTTAATATACAGATATACTAGAACATAAAACTAAACTAAGGTTATGAGGATGCCCTTTCAGGCCCTCTCACCTATGAAGACACCCTCAGGGGTGTGTGTGCACTCTGTGAATACTTATAAACAGACTATATAAACAAACTTTAGAGCTTTATTTAGATAATAGAAGACTTACAGAGGGTAGATAATGTACAGATAGCTTAAAGCTTACAGAAGGTGGAAGATGTACAGTGGTAGCTTACAGCTTACAAACTTAAAACTTAGAACTTGAGAACTTGAGGAAACAAGAGAGGAGAGTGAAAGAGTGAAAATAAAATCTTAAATGAAAGCGTACATGAAAGCGTACATAAAACTAAGTCTTCAAGCTCCTTATATAGGCGAGGTAAGTTGTCGTCGGGTCCCACATAGTGCTCTGTTGGTCCCACAAAGTGGTCGGTCCCACAAAGTGATCTGCTGGTCCCACAAAGTGGTCAGTCCCACAAAATATTTGGTGGATCCCATATAGTGTTTGGTGGATCCCACATAGTGGTTGGTGGAGCCCACATAGTGGTTGCTTTTGACTTTCGGATAAAGTGATGACGGAGGTATTCTTAGTGTGTTCTGAGTGCTGAGTATACGATTCTTCGACGAAGTGTTCTGCGGGTCCCACAAGATCAGGACACTGATATTTTCTGCTGAGTGCTGGAGTACTGTTGTAATTCTGGCTGATAGGTACTGCTTGTCTTAACATACCGAGTGCTGATATACTGTTTAAAGTTGGCTTGTGGAGGGTAGTCATCTTTCATAATCAAGCCCATTCCACCATATTTGCTCAGGATGGGGAAAAGGGTCTGGAGATGTTCCAGGTGTCAATTCCTGATGGGATTGGAAATAAACAAAAAGATGGGGTTTTTGCTAAGCTAATATTTCAGCTTCTTCTTCCTGTTTGGCACTGGCCAGACTGAGGGGCACCTGTTGCTGAATAATTTTTTTTATAGAAATTGGCCATTAGAGGGTCTGAATGAGGGGCCAATAATACATAAATAGTTACCTTCGACATAAATCTGGTGGCGGGTGTTCCAAGGCTAAAACATTTTAAAGATGGCTAGAGCATAAGCTCTGCTGGTTGGATTATCCCTATATCTGCGGGAAACAGGATACCGATTTAGTAGAGATTCTGGATAATGTGATGGAAAAGTAGGTGAATCAATAATAATATTGATCCAGTGAAAACTAGGATAATAACATATTTTGTTAGGTAAATTAACCCATTCAGGAGGAATGGTATTAATATCCAGATATAAAGGTTTGTTAGAAAGCAGAATAGTTTGAAGGTTAGCGATAGTATGATAGAGAAGAAGGGGAAAACCTTTAAGGTCTTGAAGGCAATTAACTGCCAAGATACAGAGAAAACCATTCTCAAATAGCCAAATCTTATCAGGTTGAGGATGGTTACTCCTGATTAAATATCCTGGACTTCCATAAAAGTTTATAGTTTTTAAGGAAGAACCCGGAGGGGGATCAGTCGAGTAAAGATGTTTAGTACGAGCATTCCAGTTGGCTAAGGTTAATTCAGATTTAGGAATAGCGGATAATTCGGGGTGGCGAATAGTGTCTGATTGTTTAACCAGACTTTCAGTTTTTACCAAACTGACAGGTGTCAACGGATTTGATATGTCTTTACCAGAAGCCGTTTGCTCTGGACTAACCTTACTATTTCCCCCAGTAAGATCGGTTAAGTCCAACTTAGTGTTGGATTGAGATGTATGATAAGCCAGGCGATGTTGCTTAACATTTCCGAATAGAGTATTCAGTTTATTCTCAGGAGATTTCCTAGAGTGACAGATAAAATGGGATAAAGCTGCCTTGTTATGTACAGTAGATTCTGTAGTAACAATTCGGTTAGTATTCGGTTGGGATCCATGCAGTAAACCTGTATGAGATTCTGTAGTAGGTAGATTTTCTACCCTAGTTCTGATAGAACTGGTACGTAATTGAAGAAACTCTGTTCCTGAAAAAGACTGCAAGTGATTGAGATTACTGATAAAGTTAAAAGTAAAATTATGTCCCTGAAAATTACCAGTTATACCTGTTGGATTAATACTATGTAAAGGCATAAGTAGGTTTAGAAAAGAAGCACCTAATATAACTTGCTGTTGTAAGTTCCTGATGCAAAGAAATACAGATGGAATATTTTGGTTGTTATTACAGATATAAACATTTGAAATTTTATACTGGCTATTCATTCTAGTACCACTGGCTGAGGTAAGAGATTGAGTAGTTTTTTCAAAATACTTGGTAGGGACTAAGCCATCCTGTATACAATTTAAATCTGCCTCGCTATCTATGAGAGCAATAACCTGGATGGTGTATTCTTCTTGAATAACAAGGGTAATATGAATATACCATTTGGGGGATGTCATCTTATGAAGAAGATGCAATTGGGAGTCATCAGTCTGGTCAACTTGTTGACTAGTAGATGCATATGTTCTGATAGATTGTTGTTTCATCTCATATTTCTGGAGAGAGTTTTATACTCCTAACTTCAGATTTTAAAAGATTAATCTCCTGATGTAATTCTTGAATGGTAATTGGTTTAGAATTTTCAAGTCTTCGAAGAACATCCTGGAAATTGTAATAATTATTTACAGGGGGTTTAGGTGTTGTACTGGATTTCGGGTTATCTAGGGCCAGTTGTTGGATACAAAGATTCAGGATTTGATTCCTAATTTCAGGATCAGTGATCTTATCAATAACTGATAAAAGGAGGCTTTGATTGGTGGTTAAGGTATTGAGTTGTAAGCCATTCATTTCCACAGTAGCCTTCCAATAATCTGGAGAATTATTGCCAGAACATTCAGCACATGGTGTTGCTTCGGTTGAAGAGGAAACAGTGTGATCAATGTGATTGATTGCTTCAGAGTTATCTGAAGAATCTTCTTCAGATGTTGTGTTGAGCAAGAGTTTACTTAGTTGAAGTTTTAATCCTTCATCTAGTTGAAGCTCTTGTAATTTCCGTTTGGTAGAACATTTGTTTGCCAAATGTCATTTTTTACCACACTTATAACAAGTGCGAGTTTCAGTTGGCCTGGAAGAATTGGCATGCCTTTTCCGTTTGCTGTGTCTGTGGTAATAAGGTTCCTTATGGTCCTTATACTTTTTGTGACGACTTTTTCTCGAATGGTGAGATTGTTGTTTGTTGCTTGATCGATGCTTACTAGGATAAGTAACAGGAAGGTCATAGGCAAATTGGTGGTAAAATTTACCAATATCTTTTTTCCCTGTTAGATTCTATCTTTTAAGTTGATACTAGAGTTTGAGGTCATTACAGATGCTCAGACCGACCTGTGTACAGATACTAATAAGTTGACCATAGGTATGGTTATGGTAAGGTATGGAATTACCATCATACTGGTCTTTAAGTTTCTGACGAACTTTAGCAGCGAACAATGGGGGAAGGCCATCAATAAATCTGGCTTTCCAATGTTCTGCATTCGGATCAATGCGTTGCATAACCTTGCAGATATAAACATCCTTATACCACTTGAAGTGGGTGAGAAAAGGACATCTAAGGTTTTGCAAAAGTTTTCTATTCCGTTCATGTCTCTGCGGAGAAAGTCCTGCAAAATGTAAGAGAATAGTTTGGACAAGGGTGTAGACGACATCTTTAACAGGATTAGTACTAGTGCTTTCCCTTTTTACAGCTCCAAAAATTTCTATTTTTTGGTTTTCGGTGATAACATTGGCCCACCAGCCTTTAATGGCTCCTGTGAAACCGTTGGCAATAAATTTAGCAACACTGTCGTCTTCATTGCCAACAGTTTTACAGATGCATGCATACATAAGCATTTTATGTATTATTTCATAAATTTGATATTCAGATAAACCATCAATATTCCATTCATAAATGCTACGCCCATTATAAGACATCTGGTTTTGAAGAAAATTATCTTCAAATAAAAGATCCTGGGGGGAAGGTCTTTTATAATATGTCCTTAACTGGGATGGTTCATATTCAATTTTATGAAAACTGGCTTCAGCTGTTTGTATAAAATTTTCGGATTGGTCATCAGAAGTTGCTTCTGATGTAGAGGGTTGATCCAAAGTATTGACACTAAACTTATTAATCCTTTCAATCAAAAGGTTAACAAACTCAGAATCCTGGGAATCTGAGAGCTTAAAGTCTTTTACTTCACAGATAGGTTTAATATCTGCATGGAGTATGCTAGAAGATGTGCTGGTTTCATCAATATCAATAGTACTAGGACTAGGACGTTGGATGTGATCTTCTATACGATTCAGCTGATTTCCGATAGTTGGGTGAGTAACATTAGTCCAATTGTTCTGTTTTACGATGAGATTAACATCATTTTGTGGATTGGTAGGGTAGGCAAAGGCATTAGCTTCCAAAGGTTTGGAGTTATTATGTCCTTTGATTAAATGGAGAGATTCATGAGAAGGGTGGACAGATTGGATTTCTATGCCATCGGCTTTAACCCAAGTCTTGGTGAAATCCTCTATATTACTGATAATGTATTGATGACAAGAATACCATGTGATGAACCAGTCATAAAAGAAAATGATCTTTTGGCTACGTTCAATCTCGTGATAGTAAATGTCCTCAATAAGACCTAATTTTTCTTGGGTAAAATTCTGATGATACCATCATCTGAAGCTATCATTTCTGGCAGTACTGAATTCAACCCAGATAAACTGGCGAATTAAAGAGTTAGGGCTTAAATCCATAAATATTTTTAAAGATAGAAGCTGGCTTCTGATATAGGGGAAGTAGGTTGATCTACCTCGGACCTGGTACTGGTATTAGGATCATGATTGGGATCATGATAGACTCCATGAGGGATTTGTTGGTCAGAGAGTCTAATGCCCTTGATGATGGGTTCAGATGTAGAATGTCTAGAAACCGAAGGTTGGGTAGACGGACATGAAACATGATAGGGAATTTCTTCCTCATTTGTTAACTGTCTACAAGACTTGCTCTTGTGAAGGGATAGTCTGATTGGATGGGAGGCAAAGGTTACCTCAACGTCTCCATCATCGGTTTGGGTAATTTGGCTGACTTGGTTATTAAACCTAGGCCTGGGACTACGGCTTGAGGTAAGACCCATTCAGTAGGAATGTTAATTTCATTCCAATTGATAAGTCTGTTGACTGCAATATTAGTAGTCAAGCAGTTACTTTGAACTGCAATGGTTTTACCTGGTTCACTTTTCAGAATTGCCCGAGGGCATAAGGTGTTCATAACCTTATAGTGAATTCTATAGATTACGGCTATAACTTCGACTCCAGGGATATATATATATCCCTGGAGCCGAAGTTATAGAACCGCGCGGCATCACCCTGAGTCTTTAAGCTTATTCCCCTTTGAATTGGTTAAGTCTTATTCTTATAAGCCTTTGCATTAGCATTAAACTTGGCATATCCAACATATCCAAGGCATTAACTTGGCATACCCAAACTTACTCCACAAGTTTCCCAACCCAACCCATTTCTTCATTTAATCACTTCAAAATGTCGGGTTCTTCTAGTTCGCGACCGAGGAAAAATGTTTCCAAAACTACACATAACTTTAACGCGAAAGTAAAACGAAAGGGGAATGCCGACATCACAAATAATTGGCCGTTACAATTGACGTCGGACGACGATCCCATCCCATCGTACGATGAGTTGAACCGAGTAGATATCCTCCCGGACGGCTGAGTCCATATTTCTGCTGGGTCGGAGGAAATAGCGGTAAGTTTTATGTAAATTTCATGTGTTATTAACGTATATTGCAATGTGTTCGATGAAATGCCCTAATGAACTTCTAACGTGTTAATGTGTTTTTTTTGTCAGAACCGAGATGAATTACAGTGTAGGGGATCATTGGATAAGGTACTGAAGTGGTACCGATGGATTGCCGTGTACCCGACGTTGAAGAAGTTGGTCGACGGTATGGGTTTTGTGGACTTTTGCTCGATTAATGCAGGAAACTTGGATAACCGTCTCATTCATGCTCTCGTGGAGCGGTGGTGGCCTTCCACCCATACCTTTCACTTCCATTGCGGGGAACTGGGTTTCAGACCATTAGACTTCGTCATGCTAACGGGGATATCTTTTGGTAGGGGTCGCGAACTCTCGTACGACGAGAGGTACTCCAAGTTAGAGGAAACAGTAAATATGTTCCCGGGAATCACAAGCTCTGACATGAGGTACGGTAACATCAATCTCACCTATTTAAAAAAGTGGCAAGAGCCTTTGAATCCAAATCTCCACAATTACGACTCAGAAATAGATATCGTGTATGCACAGGCATTTATTGCCTATATGATGGGTAATCTCTTCTTCTCAAATGGTGCCACATCCCTTAGAGCATCTCCAGAATACAACTGGCTTCTAATAATATGAAAAAGTACCATGTTTTTCGCATTTTTGACTCTAGCAGTAAAGAGATTGTGTGAAAATCGTCTGAAAGCTCCTCACCAGGTGTGAGAATCCTCACATTAACAGTCGGACGTGATTCGGGAAGTGATGCAGGATTACTTGCGGAAGCTTGAGTTACGATGCAAGAAACCTAAACTAGGTATTGAGATCAACGTAAGAGCATCTCCAACAGAGTGGTATGCTGTTAAGGTTTTCCCTTACTCTTGCAAAAACCTCTTCCAGCAGGAGTATGGGGTTCAACATACTCACTCCCATACCCCTGTAAAGTATATGAATCCGGAACTTAAAGAGTCGTATGTGCATACTACTTTTGTGGGTCCCCCACAACTTTTTTTTCTCTCTCTAATAAAAGAATATTGTAGATCCCAATTTTTAATAAAAATTTCCTCTCTCTCATAAAATAATATTGTGGGTCCCAATTTTAATATAAAAAAATTGAAATTAGATAAATCTGTTGGAGCAAAGTGATATGCTATTCCGAATACTAGTATCCAAAATCGGAATAACATACCATCTCTGTTGGAGATGCTCTAAGTAAAGGTAGATTACAATGAGGTGAGAGGTGAACTCCTATTCTCTCTCTATCGAACCTTAGGGTGGTGGGCCTTATAGGTGGCGCCGCATAGTGTCTCCGAGTGGGTAGCTTAAACCCTTTTCGGGTGGGAGCCACCCATCAGTGGGAAGATGACCAATGATGACATGATTAGAGGTGTTTTGCCATGGTGGAGATAATAACTAGAGGGGAGTTGTTAAATTGAGTGACTACATATCAGTGAAGATATAGTTCAACACAAAGACATTAGAGAAGAAACAAACTATTAAATTGCATTTCGGTCTTGTAAGGATATAGTTCAAGCCAAAGACATTAGAAGAAACAAACTATTAAATTGCATTTCGGCAGTGTAAGAACAAAACCCCACACCTAGTTTGACCCAGTTAAGTGGTGAAGGCGGGGACAAAATCGATGTAACGGAGCTAACATACTCAAAATAATATTCTGGACAAAGTCGGCATCAAATATCCAACAACTCTCAAAAAGTGGTTGTCCAGGCTACTAGACCAAATAAACACAAATAAGAACCATATCGAATATTTGTTTTTCCCCCGGAAACATCTATGACACCAATAATCCTTTTTTTCTTTTCTTTTTTTTTTTAGAAATTGAGTATTGAGTTTAAAAGGAAACAAAGAATTATATACAAAGGTGGGGACAACTCTCTTACCACAAGAGCACAAGGGTAAGCAGAGTGCCTAAATACCAAGAGCCAGAACAAATGACAACTAATTCAGTCTATAATAGACTTTACCAGAAGCATCTTCACCCAATATCCGTTTAAGATCATATCTGAACGTGTCAGGCATAAGCTCTTCATAGCCTAGATCAGGCAACAGGTTTGCCAAATTATCTGGGGCTCTATTAGCTTCTTTATAATAATGATCAGCACTAAAAAACTCTAGCATGGCAGCTCTCTTCTTAATGTTTCTTACATATCTTCTAGCATTCCAAGGAGGAGTTGAAAAATACTTGATCATATGAATAACAGTGGCAGAGTCACTACCTAACTCAATCCTCCTAATACCGAAATCCAAAGCCATCTCCAAACCAGTATCAATAGTCTGAAGTTCATGAATGGTAATTGTGTTAGGGGCCACCTTCCCTGCACAAGCTTTACTACCTACACCTTCCTAGTCCCTCAAAATTGCTCCAATACCTCCAAAGTTTGTCAAAGAACCATCAATGTCCAGCTTATAGTTGATCTTTGCAGGCTTTCTCCAGTAACCTAGATAGCAACAACCGCTTTCCATATAACATGCATCAACCATTGTTCAGCAATACGAGTATTTTCATTGTTTCAAACAAGCTTAATACTTCCAGCTCTCAACTTAAGTTTAACAGTAGACACAATTTTGTTAAATAAAATTTCAGTAGAAGAAGCTACTTCCTCAGAAGTTCTTATAGTTTCTTTCCCCCCAAATAGAGTAAATAAAACAGTTAAAAACAAGTTTGAGGATTCTCCCTTTGATAGTATTGCTTCGAAAATGATGTATGTAAGCACCAATGAAGTTCTTCATTGCAGGTGTTCATCATAGCTCTGTTGAAATTCATGAAAAGCAGCAATTTATTCCAAACCTGCATTGAGTAAGAGTAAGCAAAAGGCAAATGCTCCTCATTCTCACAAGAGTTCCAGCATAACACACAAACATACCTATTAACAACACCCCACTCCATCAATTTATCTTGGGTCTTATGCACTTTTCTAAGAGTAAGCCAAGTAATAAAACTATGGTTAGGAATATTGCATTTGAACCAAAGAAGAGGTGCTAAGGGACAGTGGGGTTACAATTTCTAATACTATTATAACAACTTCTAAGAGAGAATCCATCTGAAGTAAGATACCAATGCATTTGATCCTCCCCCTCACCTTCACTGTCTATCTCACTCAACTTACTCCACACATGAGGGAGATAAAATTGAGTGAGATAAAAAACAACATTAACAGGATAGGTCCTTGAAGACTGGTAAATAATATTAGCCACTGTAGCATCTAAATGCAGTGTGGAATCATATCTAAAACGAGCAATGTGGCACGCGCTACCGCGTGCAAACGCATTATTTGTAAGATTCAAGTTGGGTTTGAGTGTATTTTTGTGATATATTAAGGTTTACATTTTCTTTGCTTAGGAACACCATATTATGCACACCTTTTTAAGTAAAATTCTGTGCTGAATAATACTCGTCCTTTGATCCCATTCATTCCTTGCCATAGTCTTTACAATAAGATGATAACTGGAAATTACTCAATTTTGATCAAAGAAATTTGCACTACGTTTTTTTTTCTTGAGGTACTTTGAATGATGTTCTTAGCACCAAATATATATTGGGTAAATAAGGGGAATTTGATGTCCTCTAGTTCCACTAGCTACTTGTGTTTTGAAATGGGCTACCTTGTGATTCACTTTTTCTCTTTTGCATTAATAAATCCCCCGTGAACTTCTCCTCTCTAGCTTGATCATGCTCTGCCGCTAAAATCTGCAAAGAAATATATGTGCAAGCAATGTCATGATCTATAATCTTACACGAGTTTAGGTAAAGGAATGCCTGATTTACAAGACTGTCAAAAATGCTCTGCCTATACTGGTTGGATCCCCTACATTGTAATCTAAAAAACAGATATTGTAAATTATCAGAAAATTGTTTTAGAACCCCAATTTCTAGAAACTCCCCACTTTCTGTGTTTCAACCAAAAGTTTAAATACAACTAGAAATCGGCGTCAAGCTTTATGCAGCCCTTCTGAGTGTCTCAAGAGAACTGGTTTGGGTCTTGACAGATTATAACTAAATTGTGACCCTTCAGTTTTATCGCCAAATCATTTTCACATTGTTTCTTTCACTTTATCGACCATGTATATGATTAATAGTTCTAAAAGATGCCCTATTTGTAGTATGTAGTAGATATTGTGAGCTACATTTAGAGAGGGAGACAACTTCTAGTTTGTTCACTCTCACAATGAGTACCTTGTACCAAGTTGCAACTTCAAAGAAAAAGTTGAGTTGGGAGAGCTCTTGAACAGACTATAGAACTTTCATGATGAGTTGCAACGCCTACTTGGAATGTGTCAAATAATTTGCATCCAATGATTTTCAGGAAAATAGGAATTTCTATATTTATATCATAAAAAAATGGAAGCTTGCTAAACAAATAATTAAAGAGCATCTAAGTGCTTCACAATGGTCCATAAAGATAGCTTTGGAGGGACTAATCATAGGCCCTATGTCAAAATGTCTGCGACATGTAGTAGAGCAAAGAGAGAAGCACGATCAACAAAACTTATCTTATGCAAAACCAAAGGCGCCTTTGACTATTTCTTGGCCTCTAATAGATGCCCAACAAAGTCCCTCATTGCCTCTAGTAGTTCTTTCAACTTTATCAGAGCTTCAGACTTTCTTTTTTCCTCCACCCTCACCTTCTTCCTTGCTTCTTCTAGTTCCAAGCGACTGTTTTTTAGCACTCTCTCCATCTTTTCCACAGCAGATGTTAAGCGAATCATTGTTCCCGCTGCCAGTTCGGTCTTAAGGCCATTGACATACTCTACCATTGGAGGACACATATTTTCTGCTAATTCGTGCATTAGGTCCTCTACACCACTTGAACAAAGGTAATCCACAATACGAATTGAGAAACCTAAATAGAAGAAATAGTACGAAGAACACACAATTGGTGGGAGAATTTCCTTTTAGAGCTTCAATTGCTTAATCGAAATCAATTACAATCGAATTTCTCTCAAACTCTAAGTCTTTCTCTTAGAATTTGCATTGATCTAACCTCCTCTAATCTTGCCGAGCCTTGCCCCTTTTATAAGGGTTACAAGTTCCTAGTTATAAAATAGGACAATTATGCCCTTAAACGCCCTAATAATAGGCTGAATCTCGCATCTGTTTGAACAAACCCCTGTGTATTTCATGAACACCTCATACACGTCCACATCGATGTCCAAAACCAAAACTTGGTTATGAAATGCTGTAGTGTACTCTTGTATGGATTACTTAAACTTTTGGCGTAAATTATGTCATATGTACCATCTCTCTTGCTCATACCCAATCAGATAGAATTGCTTCCTCACTAACACTTTGAATTCTTTCTAACTCAAACTTCCTACTTCGTGGCATTTTCGATAAGACTTCTACCACGTGAGTGCATGACTTGAGAATTTCAATGTAGAAAAACATATTTTCTGAGCATTAGAGTATTCATAAATAGAAAAGTAGGTCTCTAACCTATCTAACCAATTATCCAACTTCTCGGTATCGATTAAACCGTCGAATACTGGAATTTCAATTTTAAAATTGATACAAAGATTACGCATAGGATTCGTGGACTTACTAATAATCGATCTCTCATCGTCGGATTCGGCATCATTAGAATCACTATCTACCTCCTCGGTACCCCAGTCTCTATCCTCCTCTAGAACCCCTTTTTTCTTCTAGCGTATTCGTAGTTTCACCGAAGCGGAAGCTTGTGCGAGGTTCGTGAGACATAATTGCTCTACCAACTCTCCTAGAGTGGTAGTTAGGTTAAAAAAATTTCATTTCCAAAGTCGTGAGTCAATCTTCAGAATCGCCCATCTTCAATTTGTCCTTCTTCTTCGAATTAGGTTTTCAGTGCATCTTCAATGGACTCACTAGCTTCTCCTTTGTTTGCTTGAGACGGTCACGTGTAGAGACCATAAACCATAATCACCCCCGAGAATCCTAACTGGAAAACTAATACTATTTAATCCACAATACAAATTGAGAAACCCTAAATAGAAAAAATAGTACAAAGAATACACAATTGGTGGGAGAATTCCCTTTTAGAGCTTCAATTGCTTAATCGAAATCAATTACAATTAAATTTCTCTAAAACCCTGAGTCTCTCTCTTAGAATTTATATTAATCTAACATCCTCCAATCTTGCATAGCCTTGCCCTTTTATAAGGGTTACAAGTTCCTTGTTACAAAATATGGCAATTATGCCCTTAAGCGCCTAAACAATAGGCTGAATCGTACCTCTATTCAAATAGAACAAGTCTTTGTTCGAACAAAAAAAAGTACATTCGAACAGACCTTAGTGTATTCGAATAAAACTACTCAGACGCCTGTTTATTCGAATAAACTTAAAAGTATGTTCGAATAGAACTCAAGTCGTTCGAACGACTCCAAATCTCGCTCGAACGACTTGGCCAATTTTTCATAAAAACTCCCTGGATCCTCTTGGATCAATCGTTTATCGTGATTATCGTATTAAGTTCTAAGTCCTTATAGATCTTTAATATTTATAGATCTTATCATGTTTTACATGTGGTATCATGAGCTTTGTTAGGCTTTTACAATTTTCTGATTATGTTTAGTTAGTTTGTGTTGTAAGAATTATAACTCTTATAAATTCAGTTTTGGAACTATAGTTTATGATTCTTTAGTTTATGTTTGCTTTTATAGTCACAAAGTTATGTATGAATATTGTTTTTGGAGGGCAAGTCAGATCTATTTGAATATATTGTTTTATGGCCCCATTGAGTCCGCCAAATGTAGTTTTCAACTTAAACTTTCATGCTTTGTTAATTCATTATTTAATTCTTAGGGAAATGATGTGCTTTTAATGTTTGGCTCGGGTACACATTAACAATTTACGGTCTCCATCTATACATAATTAAATATAATGTATGCCTATGATGTATGTATGTTATTGCAAGAGTTATGCTGTATGCCTATGATGTATGTATGTATGCAACAGTTATGATGTATGCCTCATACAAACAACAAGTATCCTTAGGTCATCAATATGTACTATTTAATTTTTACTATGATATATGTTTAATATTTTATCCTAAAGTATTACTAGAGTTCTGACTACTTGTTTGTATGCCTAGAACTAATGCTTCAAGATCTGTATATATTTAAATTTAAGGCTATAATATTAATGCACTTTATCACATATTTAAGTTTTTTCTAAAGATCTATGTGTTTGCCGATTTATTTTCAAGTTCGTGCAGAGATCCGCGATTTTTGCCAGTTAGAAGTCGCCAAAGTGACCTAACTATTATGATGCATGGAAATCAAATCGAGTATGTAATACAATTTATTTATCTCAAAATATTATGGATTTTCCCAAAGGCGGATCGACTTTTGCGAGATTAATAAATTGAATAGGGTCATTATGATGTATTCTAGATTGATTTTGGAACTAATAGCCCAAAGGTGAATGACCTTATCTAATTTGACGTATACTTTTAATTATCCCTATTAAATTACTGTTATAACTATTTGAGTGTATACTTTATATAGCCGTTTTAATTTATTGAAATACCAAACCCTTTTTCGTTACATTCGCATGCTTCGTCTGTTCCAACTCTCAATGGAACTAATATTTTAGACTGGAGTGAACAAATTCAGTTTCACTTAGGTGTTCTGGATCTTGATTTAGTACTCTTGGTTGAAAAACCTGCTAATCTTTCTACTGAGAGCAGTATGGATGAGAAGACTTTCCATAAAGCTTGGGAAAGGTCGAACATGTTAAGGTTTATGTTTATGCGGATGAGAAGTCTTCACTTCCTAAGTCTGGAAATGCAAAATAATTTTTAACATCTGTGACAGAACGTTTCAAGAACGTTTCAAAATTGTTGATAAGTCATTAGCTGGGACTTTAATAGCTAAACTTACTACAATAAAATATGATGGTATACGAGGCATGCATGAACATGTCTTAAAAATGACAAATCTAGCTACTAAACTTAAAATGTTGGGGATGGAAGTGAATAATGCATTTATTGTTCAATTTATTTTAAACTCTTTGCCTTCTCAATTTGGTCCATTTCAAATTCATTACAATACTATTAAGGATAAGTGGAATGTGAATGAATTAGCTAACATGATTGTTCAAGAGGAGGCAAGGCTTAAGTAACAAGGAAATCATTAAGTTCATCTTACAATACAAGACGTTATAAAGAATTAGAGGAAGCCTGATAAGAAGCGAGGATCACTCAAGGTAAGGGGGCCTTCTAATGTTACTAAGGCTCCTAAGACGGAATACAATAATGAACGTAATAGGTGTTACCTCTGTAAAAAGATGGGGCATGCTCAGAAAGATTGTCAGAAATGTAAGGCTTGGTTCAAAAAGAAAGGTAATTATCTAGCTTTTGTATATTTCGAATCAAATCTTACTAAAGTTCCTTCTAATACTTGGTGGATTGACTCGGGTGCTATTGTTCATGTTTCCAATATGATACAGGGATTCTTTACGACCCAAAACGCAGAACCAAATAAAAAATTCATATTCATGGAAAGTAGACTTAAAGCTTATGTTGAAGCCATAGACACTGGACATCATTTAGATTTATCGCTTACCTTCGATATTCCTTCAGTTTCTCGCAATTTGCTTTCTTTATCTCTTTTAGACCTTGATGGGTATTTTTTTTCACTTTGGGAACAATTCTTTCAGTTTATTTAAGAATTCCACTTTTATTGGTTCTGGTATTTTATGTGATAGCCTATACAAATTAAATCTTGATAACATGTTCACCCAAACCCTTTTGACCCTGTATTTTAATATTAGAACGAAACGTGGCATAACTAACAAAAATTCCTCCATCTTGTGGCACAGATGACTGGGGCATATCTTCAGAGAAAGAATATAAAGATTATTAAAATACGGGGTCCTTCTGAACCTAGATTTTACTAATTTTGGTGTGTGTGTAGATTGTATTAAAGGCAAAAAAACTAAACACACCAAGAAGGGTGCCACAAGAAGTACAAAGCTTCTTAAAATTATTCATACAAACATTTATAGACCTTTTACCACTCCCTATTTTATGAGAGAAAATTATTTTATCACCTTTATTGATGACTTTTCACGTTATGGTGATATCTATTTATTAAGTGAAAAATCTCAAGCAGTGAATGTCGTTGAGGTATACATTACTAAGGTTGAAAGACAATTAGGCAAAAAGGTGAAAGTCATTAGGTCAGATAAATGTGGTGAATACTATGGTAGATATGACGAATCGGGTCAGTACCCTGGCCTATTCGCTAAGCTCTTATAAAAACTTGGTATTCGTGCTCAATACACAATGCTAAGAATGCCACAACAAAATAGTGTTAATGAAAGGCGTAATCGTACTTTAATAAAAATGGTTAGAAGTATGATAAGTAATTCAACTTTACCCGTATCTTTGTTTATTTAAGCTTTAAAGACCACTGTATATTTATTAAATAGGGTTCCTAGTAAGGCAGTTCCAAAAACTCTATTCGAGCTTTGAACTGGAAGGAAACCTAGTTTAAGATATCTTCATGTTTGGGGATGTGCATCGGAGGCTAGAATTTATAATCAACATGAAAAGAAATTGGACCTTAAAACTATCAGTGGGTACTTTATTGGTTATCCTGGTAAGTCCAGAGGATATATGTTTTACTGTCCTACCCATAGTATGAGAATTATTGAAACCAGTAATGCAAGATTCCTTAAAAATGGTGAAATTAGTGGGAGTACTAAATCACAAAATGTGGTTATTAAGGAAGTTAGGGTGCAAGTTCCATTACGCATATGTTATAATCCTATTGTTGTTCCTATGGTTAATCAAATTGATAATACCGATCAACGACTGGGCAATCAACCACTCCATAAAGAGATTATCACTAATACACCGATAATAGAGGCACCGCAAGAAATGGAACCACGTTGATCCTAACGAGAAAGGAGATCTGCTATTTTCGATGAATATGTGGTGTACTTACAGGAATCTGAATTTTACATTTGGACTATTAAGGATCCGATTTCATTTTCACAAGCCATAGATAATAATAACTCTACTAAATGGATTGATGCTATGAAATAAGAGTTGAAATCAATAGAACAAAATAAAGTTTGGGATCTCGTTGAATTGCCAAAAGGATACAAGAAAGTTGGTTACAAATGGATCTTTAAGACCAAGCGTAAAAGTAATGGTAATATCGAACGATATAAAGATCGACTTGTGGCCAAAGGTTTCACTCATAAAGTAGGCATTGATTACAAGGAGACCTTCTCACTTGTATCAAAGAAGGACTCACTTAGAATTACTATGGCATTGGTGACTCATTATGATTTAGAGTTACACCGAATGGATGTGAAAACTACTTTTCTAAATGGGAGTTTAGATGAAGAAGTCTATATGAATAAACCTGAAGGTTTCTCCAAAGAGGGAAAAAAAAGGTTTGTAAGCTTAAGAGATCAACATACGGTCTTAAATAAGCTTCCCGCCAATGGTACATTAAGTTTCACGATACCATTGTTTTTTTTGATTTTAAGGAAAATATTGTTTATTGATGTATATACCTCAAGGTCAGCGGATGTAAGTTTATATTTTTAGTTTTGTATGTTTATGATATCTTACTTGCTAGTAATGATCTTGGTATGCTTTACCAGACTAAGAAGTTTCTCTCTGAGAACTTTGAAATAAAAGATTTAGGTGAGGCATCTTACGTGATTGGAATCGAAATCTATCAAGACTGAGTACGAGGATTATTAGGGCTATCATAGAAAGCCTATATTAATAAAGTTTTAAAGAGATTCAGTATAGAAAATTATTCAGCTAGTGATGCACCAATTCAGAAAGGTGATAAATTTAATCTTATGCAATGCCCAACGACTGAATAGGAATATAAACAGATAGAAAAGATTTCGTACGTGCCTGCCAAGGGGAGTCTAATATACATACATACTTGTACTAGACTGAATATAAGCTTTGCCGTTGGTATGCTAGGTAGATATCAAATCAATCAAGGGATGAACCATTGGAAATCTACAAAGAAAGTTATGAGGTACTTGCAAGGAACAAAAGATTACATGCTCACATTTAGGAGGTCTATTTAGAAGTGATCGGTTACTCTAACTCATATTTTACTGGATGCTCTGATAGTAGGAAGTCTACTTTTGGTTATGTCTTCCTACTGACTGGAGGGGTAATTTCATGGAAAAGTGCAAAACAAGATAATATTTCTTCATCTACTATGGAGGCTGAGTTTGTGGCATGATATGAGGCCACAAATTATGGTTTATGGTTGTCGACTTTATTTCCAAGCTGTTGAGAATTTATTGTGATAATACCGCAACAATCTTTTTCTCCAAGAATGATAAATATTTTAATGGTGCGAAGCACATGGAGATAAAATATTTATCAGTCAAGGAGTTTGTTCAGAAACAATGAGTGTTTATAGAACATATAAGCACAATGCCTATGGTTGCAGATCCATTAACTAAGAGATTACTGCTAAAGACATTTAAGGATCATGTTCAGAGTATGGGTCTTGGGCGGATTCCATGATGTTTTTCTTTATAGTTATGAATTTTTTAGTTTGATTATTTTCTTTAGACATTTTATCGAGATCTTATTACAGTATGTTTCTAATATTTTTCTGTTTACCATTATGTGTACACACGTATGTGATTGGATGAATGATAACAGGAAAGTTTTTTGACAAAATATTATTGATGGACCTTTTATAGGCCTATTTGTTAAAGCATATAAACCTCACTTATGAACCAAGTTAAATAGTTCATTATTGTTGTAGTACATGGAAGGAAATGTGTCACAAAATTGCATAAGACTGCCATGACTTACTTTAGTAAATGTTTAATTTTGGTATTATGATGACCAAGAAAGATAGTATGACTTGGATATATTTTAAATCTCGCGCGTGTTAGTTATTTAATCGTTGAGCCTATTTTGAGTCAAATTTTTTACAAACTTAAGTTTTATCGAGTATGATTTTCAAATCTACTTCATATGGGCTAAGTGGGAGAATGTAAGACTTATTATAGCCCACATGAGTAAGGGTCTTTTAGTAATTATGAGTTTATAATTATGATGATCCAAGTTCTAATAGGAAACTAATCCTATTGGTTAATGTCGTGAGGGTTTCCTGCAACTCTTTACTTTGATGAAAAGTAGTCCTAATTAAAATAGGAAACTAGGTTCCCTCTCTACCTATATAAGTGTGCCTAACCCATCAACTAAAATACTATCTCAAAGAAAATGTTAAGGGAGAGAAAACCTAGTTGTCACCGTTAGCCGCCGCCGACGAACGCAAATGATATACTTCAATCAATCAAGCTATGGATCAAGGTATATGATTATGTTTCCGCATTATCGTTTATCGTGATTATCTTATTAAGTCCTAGGTCCTTATAGATCTTTAATATTTATAGATCGTGTCATGTTTTACACTTTAATCCCCAGACCACCCTCGTTATAAGGGTAAAAAATAATAGACCAACTCACCATAACATTCTTATTTCCTAGATCAGAACAAGACCAAATAAATTTTCAACAAATTCAAGTAATGGTTTTGATAATAGCAATGGGAAAATAAAAACTACTAATCTAATACACATGCATACGAGATAACACAACTTAAATCAATGTTAGTCTACCAACATAAGAAAGAAACTTACTTGTCCAAGGGCTTACTCTTTTATTAAAGTTCTCAACAAGAGGGAGGCAGTCTATCTCTTTCAACCTAGTATTAATCAAGGGTAACCCCAAGTACCTAACATGTAAAGAACCCATGGAAATATCTAACAAGGAGCTGATATCATAGATAAATTGAGCATTAACTCCGTCAAAAATAGATCATATCCTTTTCATGGTTAACCATAAGACCTGCTAGGGCTGTACAAGAGAACCCGCGAAACTGAGAAACTGACCAGGCCAATTTGGTCCAGTTTCGAAAGTAGCCAGGTCAGTTTCGGTTCTTAACTTGAGAATCCTGTTGAAGTTGGTTTGGGTTCGGTTTCCTGGCTCAGGTAACCGACCAGACCTGAACCTAATATCTATCTAACTTAAAAGAGAGACAAAGATGGAGATAACAATGTGACCCTTGATTGTACCCGTTGGATTTATCCCTTCTTCAACTCTTTTTTTCTTCTTCTCTATCTCTCTCTCTCTCTCTCCTGATATTTAAATTATGCTTATAGGGTTGTAAAATCCCTCAAAGAATAGCAATCTGATATATGGTTTGAAGAACTCTTATTGATTTTCATATAACTTCTTTGATCAAATGTTCCAGAAATAAGTAAATTTGTTATTGAATCCCAAGGTTTTTTTAACATCCTAAGTATTGATTTTTATGCAAATAAAACCCTAAAGTTTTGATGTCGATAAAGTTCAAGATGACTCCAGCGATCTCAAGGAGTACGAAAGTTGATTGTTACAATTTTTAGGATTTTTAGTTGGTTTTTGATTTGGTCTTTTTGGGTGGAAATCGTGGTTTTGGCTTGTGATGATGAGCATGCGAAGTTTTTCGCAAGATTGGAGAATTTTTTGCTATGATTGAACTTTTCGGAGATAAGCCAAACCTGAGCCACGGAACCGGCTTGGCCCGACCATTCCGGTTTAGTTTTGGTTCGGGTTTTGGGTATGGTTGGTTCTGGTTCGGGTTTAGAAAGTGGGAACCCAAATTTTTCGGGTCGGATCTAGTACAGGCCTAAACCAAGGCTGATTCGATTCGTGTATACAACCTACCTTTCTTAAAGATAATCAAATCATCTGCAAAGTACAAGTGAGAGACAATAGGATTAAGATATCTAGGGTGCAAATTAAACTCTTTAAGTTCAACTTGTTTTTGCAAAATTTAAGAGATAATCTCCATAAAAAAAATATATAAGGGGACATAGGACCTCCTTGTCTAATCCCTGTTTTACCTTTGAAGTCCCCTTACGTGGGCCATTAATAGATATGAAAAATTTAGTAGTAGTAATGCACTCCATAATCTAATTTATCATGACACTAGGGAGGCTGAGCTCGAAAGAACGACCCTAATAGCCTCCAAACTAACCATATCATAAGCCTTCCTAAGACCAATTTTCGCAGTACATCTACTAGGGCCCTTATTCTTATGACAGTTCCTAAGGATTTTATGAGTAAGAGGAATGTTATCAGTGTACTTCTATTAAGAATAAAAGCATAGTGATTTTGAGAAATAATATATAGGTCTCACTACAAGCTTAAGTCTTGTTGTACTCCCTTTGGAAATGCATTTATAAATAAGATTACAACAAGCTATTGGCCTGAACTCACTAAATTTTTTAGGATTATCAACTTTAGGGACAAGAGTCGAAATAGTAGCATTAAGTTCACAAAGCAACTTACCTAAGTGAAAAAAAGTTAAGAATGACACCATTGAATTCTTTGCCAATGATACTCCAAGCTTTCTTGAAAAATAAGCTGTTAACCCATAAGGCCCATGAGCTTGACCATTCCCCAGCTTGGAGAAAGCTTTAATTATCTCATCATTAGTCACAACTTTAGTCAAGCTATCTCTCATCTCAACATTCAGACCATCCTTAATGGTGGTATGATCCTTCTCCTCAGTAGCTCCCATCATGCTCTTAAAGAATCTTATACCCTCCTCAGCTATCTCATCTTTAGTAGAATTAAAGCTTGTTTCCATGAAGATCTTCAATAGAAATGATTTTATTCCCAACTCTTCTAGCTTGTATAGATCTGTGAAAAAAATAGTATTGATATCTCCAAGCTAAGCCGCTGAACTCTGGACTTCTGCCTAGAATAGAAAAAGCTTCTTCCTTCTTAGCACACTCAGCATACTCTCCAATAGAAATTTTCTCTTCAAGGATAAGAGCTTTGTTAAGGGGGTCAGTTAATTTGGTGGGAGTCTTGCACCATATCCATCTTAAATTTGGCTGTAATAATCTTGTTTCTAAGGTCACCTTTTCTATCTTTAAACACCTCAATGAGTTTCTTTTTCACTCTTTTTAGATTTTGTGAGAACCTATTAATTGAAATTGAACAATTGAGAAGAGAAAGAATTCTTTCATTGATTCCAAAATGAATTGTTACAAGTCTATTTATAGACTAAATACAAGATTAGTTGTAATAATCATTAACTAATTCTGTTAGACAGTTGGATACAATTATATAGGTGTGTCAGTTAGACTGCTGACTCAGCCTTTATCCTTAACACACCCCCTCAAGCTGAAGGGAGGAGGTTAAACTGAAAGCTTGCTGTTGAGATAGTTATATTTTGGAGAGGATAGGTCTTTAGTAAATATGTCTGCCACCTGATCTCTTGTACACAAATACTGAACCTGAATAGAATTTTGAGTAACCAGTTATCTAATGTAGTGATAATCTATCTCGATATGTTTGGTTCTGGCATGAAAAACAGGATTAGATGCCAAGGAAATGGCACTAATATTATCACACCAGATGACAGGAGCTTTATGGATAAAAATACGGAGATCTGTAAGAAGGATGCATATCCATGATTATTCAGCTATAGTTAGTGCTAAAGATCTGTACTCACTTTCAGTAGAAGACCTTTCTACCGTGGCTTATTTCTTTGCACTCCATGATATTGGGAAATTACCAAACATCACACAATAACCACTAGTGGACCTTCTGTCATATGGATCACCAACCCAGTCTGCATCTGAGAATGCTGTAAGTAGACCACTACCTTTTGAAAAGAAAATGCCATGTTCAATGGTGCCTTTAACATATCTGAGTATCCTCTTGACTGCTGCTAGATGTGTGGTTGTTGGTGAATGCATAAACTGGCATACTTGATTGACAGCAAAGGCAAGGTCTGGTCTAGTCCATGTGAGGCATTGAAGAACACCCACTAAAGATCTATAATTAGAAATGTCTTCTAATATGTCTCCATCAGATAGTTGGAGCTTGCTGGCAGTAGAGTAGGGTGAAGAGCATAGCTTTCCCCCATCCATGTGAGATTTTTGTAACAGATCTGTAGCATACTTTGACTGATGAAGAAAGATCCCTTGAGATGTTCTTGTTGCTTCTAAACCCAAAAAATAATGTAGAGGCCCCAAGTCTTTTAGTGCAAATCTGGAACTTAATTGTTGAATAAGAGATTGACATATATGAAGTGAACTACCAGTTATAAGAATGTCATCCACATAGATTAGAATGAATGTTAAAGAAGAGGGTGCTCTCTGAACAAATAATGAGGTGTCTGCCTTTGAAGTGTAGAAGTCACATTCATGAAGTCCTTGAACTAGAGCCTCATACCAGGCTCTGGGTGCCTATTTTAGACCATATATGGATTTATGTAATCTGCAGACATATGTGGGATGAAGGGGGTCAAAAAATCCAGGAGGTTGGAGCATATACACTTCTTCTTTTAGAGTTCCATGTAAGAATGCATTGGTGACATCTAACTGTCTAATAGGCCAATCATATTGAACTGCTAGAGCAATGATAAGTCTAATGGTAGCAGGTTTAGCTACTGGAATGAAATTTTTAGTGTAGTATATTCCTTCTTGTTGATGATAATCTTTGGCTACAAGTCTTGCTTTGTATTTCTCTATACTACCATCTGATTTTATTTTATCTTAAATTCCCATTTGCTTCCAACGGGTTTTTGATTGAAGGGAGGAGGAACTAGGGTCAATGTACCTGTTTGTAGAAGTGCATTAAACTCTGTTGCCATAGCATTTCTCCAAGAGGAGTCTTTTACAGCCTGTGTGAAACAAGTAGGAACATTTGAGGTGGAAGTGGTAAGAAGTATTGTGGGTAGAGGATGCTTGGTGGAAAAATAAGTTTTAGGTTTGAAGATTCCATTTTGAGATCCTGTAACCATATGATGGTTTTGAGTATTAGGTTCTGATGCTGATGATATGGGTGTAGAAACAAATGATATAGTAGATGGTAAAGGTAGTAATAGAGATGATGAAGTGGTTGGGGATAATTATTGTGGAGGAGTTGGCATATGAGGTAAGGTGGAGATGGTTGAATCTGTTGGTATATTGGATATGGTGTTGTGTAAGGGGATGGTTGGTGTCTGAGATTGATGTGATGGAGGTGGTGATGTTGCAGGTATGGTAGGAGCAAATAGAGGAACACTGACTAGTGGGTTAGAGTATGTACTACATAAGGGTTTAGACTGTGAGACTATAGAAGAACAATAAGGGAATAGGTCCTCATTGAATATCATATGCCTAGAGACTAGAACTTGACCACTGAGAGGGTCTAAACACCTATAACCTCTATGATTTAAACTATACCCAATAAGAACACAAAGTTTGTTCCTGTTTTGGAGTTTATTTTTGGTATATTGTTTAAGCCAAGGATAGCAGGCACACCCATAGGATTTGAGAAATATGTAGTTTGGTGATTCATTAAAGAGTTTTTCCCATGGTGATATAAAATTAAGTTGTTTGGAGGGAAGTCTATTAATAAGAAAGACTGAGGTTTGAAAAACTTCAGTCCAGTAGTGGGCGGGAAGACAACTCTGAGCAAATAAGGTTCTGCTCATCTCAACTATGTGTATGTGCTTTCTTTTAGCAATGCCATTTTGTTCAGAAGTATGAACGCATGAAAATTGATGGAAAATACCAGAGATAATAAGGGATTTTTTAAATTTTAACTAATGAATTCACCTCCTCCATCAGTTCGAATAGTTTTTATTTTCAGATCTAATTTTTTTTCAATAGTAGTTTGGAAGGAAATGAAGACTGGGTAGAAATCTGCTTTATTATAAAGTGGAAAAGCCAACAATATTTGGTATAGTCATCTACAAAGCTGACATAGTATTTAAAACTAGAAAGGGAGATAATAGGAGAAGGCCCCCATAAATCACAATGCAAAAGCTCTAAAGGCTTTGTAGTAGTAGTACAACTTGCCTTCAAGAGGTAAGTGGTGTTGATGTATGACTCTTTGGAGAATAGGAGTAGATGGGTATCCCAGCTTCTGGTGCCATATACTAGATGAAGTTCTCTTTCCAATATATGCTGTGTGTTGACCAGAAGGTAAAGAAAAATAATGATTGAACTTGAATGGATATAGATCATTCTCATGAGGTCCTTGGAAAAGCATCCTCCCTGAGAGTTTGTCCTTCACATAGAAGGTATGACTATCAAATGTTAGGGAACAGTTACTGTTAGTAACAAACTTATGTCCAGACAATAGATTATGAGATATATCAGGCAACAACTTTACCGGGAAACACTTACCGTAGGTTGGTATTTATCTAAACTTGACATATAGAAGGGGTTCATATCCGCTATGCCCCGACACTAGGAACATTAAGTCGTGTGAACTGATCAAATAAACACTTCTCTAATAAAATATTTGATGTGGCTGGATTGACCTATTGACGTGTTTAAATTTCATTTTATTCAAATATTAGTAAAGGTAAAAAATATTAGAGACTTGTAGGATTTCATCACCCAAAAAGCTCTCTAACAAGTGGGACTACCCACTAGGGATACGAAGAAATTTGTATCACACAAAAATTAAACGTCCCAGATACGAAAATAACTAATAATTAAAAAGAGTAGCAAGATTTTCGCGGGATTTCATCACCCAACGGATAGGTGTACTGGACTGGGGTACATTCACGGGTTCGTAGGATACGGCCCCAGCCTAGCGTTGTATAATACTGGCTATAGGTTTACGATGTCACCGTTTCGAGTGCTGACGTACGATAAGGCGACTCACTCGGGTGTAAGGACCAAAGATCTACTCTAAGCCAATATTAGCACAGTGACGCAGGGGAGTATAGGAACTAATGCCTTTGACCATCCTACCCTTTTGTGAAGATAGAAGAATATAGGGGAGACCTAATTATTTCTTCTAAAAAAAAGACGTTGAAGTGTTAGAGTTTTAGGCTTGATTAATTTTTTTTATTGGGTGTTAATTTAATTATAAAATGTTGTACATGCAAGAACATTGGAATTCATACGGCTCGCATTTTGACATCCCACAATATCCTTAAAATCATTTTCAATCTGGGCACCACCAAAACTTAAAATATTTGGAACCTTTTCAACCTCATTCTTATACTGAGACTCATCAATCCTTCTTGTCATTCAAATAGTTCCCACCTTCTCCACCCAAACCATCTTTGGAAGATACCCTTTCTCTATTCAGGCAACAATTAATGGAAAGTAAAAAACAAGCATTACAATTTCAACAACAAATAATGCAATTCCAGCAACAAACATCATTGAGTCAAACTTATACGACTCAATCTTTCTCTAGGTTAAAGACTCAAATAAGTTAGTTAGCAGCCATGATGAATGAGAATGAGCAAGAATATCCTGCTAACAGTCTTGAAAGGGAGTTTAAAGTAAAATCTATTTTGGTCTAGAAAATATTGAACTCAGGCAAAGTCATGGAATTTTTTCCCTGTGGGGTAAATGAATGCCATATTACGATACAGATTAAGAAGATAACCATGTTGAGGTCGATGCTCCTATGCCACAAGAAGCTCTAAAAGAAGTAGCTCACATGTTCAATACAATTCTTTCTCAATCACCTCCAAATTCAGCCCTCAATATTCAACCACCGATGCCATTGTCCATCCCTTCGCCGATAGAGCCCCACCAATTCGAAAATGATATCATGACAGAAGTGAGTATTTTTCTAAATTCTTAGACGATTTCTCAGATGATGAAAATGATGACAAATTTCCTAGAATTGTGAATTCAGCATTGATCCTTGAGAAAATACAAGCTCCATCTTTATCCCAACCAGTGTCACCTTCTTCATATCTCTTCCTTGAATCCATACCTCCATTGCCTTAGCCTAATGGGGGTACCATGACCATAAGCGATTTTGCGGACTTGTATGGAGATAACTCTTATTACATTTCTGTTAATGAATGCTTGAATAATTTTAAGGACTCGAATGATCCTGATATCCGTGAAATGGTGCAATCATTGTCATTTGAAGATAAGTTTTAACTTGGCCATACCCCTACGCCAATTAATATCTACGTCAATGGTCAGGATGAGTCCCTTGAGATAACTTATGATATTTGGCACACACATATTAAATGTTTGTTAGAGTCAATTATTCCCTGATCCTCATATCCACCAATATGTCTTATAATTTTTCTTCTACTAAAAGAATACATCTTTTTACAAAAATTATAATTTTAGGGAACCTCATGGACTTGCTTATCAGAACCACCTATCACATTTTTTGGAATATCAACGATAACATGGAGGGTTTTGAAATTCTCAAAGAAAACATCTTTCCAGGAAAATTGAGTTTTGAATCTAGTACATTTTTGGGGACGAATATTTATATACCAATCTTATTATTAACTGCAACACGTAGTAATCATATGATTATATTGAAAATTATAAAGGAAAATATGTTATCTGGGTATGTGCTTGCTTTATCTTGGAGAAAATGGTTTTTCTTAATTTGTCTAAAATTTTTAAATCATCAAATGATAGGAAAAGTTTTAAAAAAAAATCTTTTTCATAGAGAATTAGTTTTGAACTCTCTTTGGTTTTTACAGAATATATCTACCCAATTAGGGGCTAATATTGAGGATCACCATTCAGGCGTTCTCTGGTTTTTAAAAGAGAATTTGCAACCAGGATAGTATTATTGGAAAAAACACATATCATTATTTATGGTTTGAATAAAATCTTGGTAATTACTGTTAGTCTCACATTGGATAAGTGAAAGGAGTATTTTTACTTTATATTGGGTTACACATGTATAACATGTGTAAGTAAATGGCACTCTCATAAGTGTGTGAGACAAGTGTGTAAAGGCTTGCTATGGGGACGCTCATGGGCTTGCCTGTACGGACCAACCCATGACCTATTTGGACTATTTTATAGATTCTATTCAAATAAGATTCTATTCGAATAGAAAATATTCTATTCAAATAAATTTGGCAGGGAGAATTGTATTCAAACAGAAATGGATTCTATTCAAATAAAACTTGCAGGAAGAATCTATTCGAATAGATTATGATTCTATTCGAATAAAACTGGCAGTAAGAAATCTATTCGAATAAAGCATGCAGTTACTATTCAAGTGACACAACTCTTCTCAGAGATGTGTCTTGGGACACAACCCTGTCAACAGGTTCTTCTAAAGGACACATTTTCCTTTATTTAAACAATCATTCTTGATGTGTTTGATACACATAAAACATCCTAGAATCTTATTCCTCCTCTTCAATTCGATTCCTTCTTGAGAGTAAAATCACAGATAGTTAGACAAGCGTATCGACTTGAGTACTTCAAGTCTATACGAATCGACCGTTGTATCTTGGGAGACAGGCACCACATCAAACTGTAAAACACCATACGCAGGGTAAAATATTTCTTAAGGAAATTGTAGTGACTGCAAGCCTCGATCTTTAGTTCTTTCATTTCCTTTTCGTTCATCTTTGGCATACATCGGAATACATGTTTTACAATCTTAAGAAAAATTTACAGATCTCTTCTTTGTGTTCTTATTTTTCGATGATGTTTATTAACGAAACTGTTGTTCGTATTCATCAAGAAAAGGCGGAGAAATTCAATGGAGCGGAGTTCAAACGTTGGCAGCAAAAGATGTTATTTTATCTGACAACTCTGAACCTTGCCAAATTTTTTTAGGAGAGTGCCCCGGTCCTCAAAGGTAATGAAACTGACAAGATAACTGTCACTGCTGTAGAGGCGTGGAAGCATTCTAATTTTTTGTGCAGGAACTACATTCTGAATGAGTTGGATGATAAGCTGTACAATGTTTATACCCCACTTCGGACTGCCAAGGGGCTATGGGATTCTCTGGATAAGAAGTACAAGACAGAAGATGCAGGTACGAAGAAATTTGTTGTCAATCATTTCCTTGACTTTAAGATGATATACTCTAAGTCAGTAATCAGTCAAGTGCAAGAGTTGTAGATTATCCTGCATGACAATCATGCATAAGGAATGATTATGAGTGAATCATTTCAAGTTGCTTCATTAATTGAAAAATTACCTTCATCCTGGAAGGAATTTAAGAATTATTTGAAGCACAAACACAAGGAGATGAAGTTTGAGGACTTGATCGTGCATTTGAGGATTGAAGAAGATAATCGCAATAGTGAGAAAACGATTGGAATTGGTTCATTGGAATCATAGGCCTATGTTGTTGAAGGCAATCCTTCAAGCAATAAGGGTAAATCCCATAAGAAGAATGGGAAGAAGGGTAATAACCCTACACTGGGTCCAACTGGAAGAGACTTCAAGAAGTTTTTTGGGAACTGCCATAACTACGGTAAGAAAGGGCACCGCGCAAAGGACTGCAAGAAGAATAAAGGCAATTCTTCAATGAACAAGCCTCTTCAAGCCAACATCCCTGAGTTGGAGAACCTTTCTGCTGTGGTCTCTGAAGTGAACTTGATCAGTAATGCCAAAGATTGGTGGATTGATACTGGAGCAACACGCCACATTTATTCTGACAAAACCCTGTTTTTATCATACAACAAAGTGGACAGTGATGAAAAGCTATAAGAAACTTTGCTACTTCTATGGTTGAAGGAGTTGGAAAGGTTATTCTGAAATTCACATTAGGAAATGAACTTACTCTGAATGAAGTTCTGCATTTTCTAGATATTCAAAAGAATTTGGTGTCTGGATCAGTTTTGAGTAAGAAAGGCTTTAGGTCATCGAGAACAAATAAGGAAGGGATTGAAGCTTTCCCTCCGAGCGGACCAAAAGAAATTAATGAATTTCTTTGATATGGCACCGGGGTAGTTCAACCCGAATGTGTATGATTTGTTCAGGGTTTGTGGGGCCATAAATGGTCGACTTAAAACTAGGGGGGAGGAGTTATTAACTGTTAATGATTTATGTGTGTATTACACACTCAAGATGATCCCGCAGAAGCTAGGTTATCGGTATTTGGTAAGGTTTTTGAAAAGGCCATTGCTCTATGATATGGTGTCGACTGGGGGGCGATACACCGATGAACGCTTACTTGTTTTCAGAAATTATGAGTTTGATAAGAAAGATCTTGGGGAACCTTTAAAGGGATTTTTTTTACTTAGGTGTGTGGTTAGGTAATTGTAATTCTCGATGTTTGAATTGTGTGAATGAGATGTAAAGTATTTCTAACTTGTTGATGCTTGTTTTCTGCAGCGTTAAAAAAGGTTGATAGGAAGTCACAGGTAAATAAGGAATTGTATAAAGTGAGGAAATATTTTTTTGGGAAAATCGATAACCTAGTTATCGACCAAGATTTTGTGAATATGCTGTTTCAAGAAGCCGACCAAAATTATGAGCTGCAGATGTGAGCTTACCTCTTGAAAATTACTCCTTGGTTTGGTACAACACTAATACAGAGATTGATGCTATACTGGGTAAGTCTCTGGGAAAAAATAAAAAGAATAGGGCGGCCAGTTTTGATGTTCCTCCATTGCTTCCTCATAAAAGGAAAACTCGACAATCAACAACGGAGGAGGTGGCTGGTACTATTAGTGTTGCAGCTACTGTGGATATGCATCCCCCACGGGGTTCTGGCAGTGTGGTCCAAAAGAAGACCGGTGGGGAGACGTCGAAGAAATTTTTGTCAAGGAGTCTGTGTCGGAAGTGCAGAAAACTATGGATGCTTATACGTTTAGGATAGATGAGCTGAAGACGAAGTTGGAGGATTGCATGGGAGGGATTGATAGTTTGAATACTTTTTTCAGTGAGGGTCAGAGAAATTTGTCGAAGTGGAGAAATTTTAATGCTTTTCTTAGAATGAAAAAATTGGTTGGTCACTCGAATACTCATTATATGACTTTGATGCAGATTATGAAGTTGGTAACTAAAGCTATGGGTTGAGTTATGGGCAGTGAAGAGCTGGCAAGTCAGATTATTGCTTTCAAAAATATAAAGATGGATTTGATCGAGGAGAAAGTAAAATTGAATACCACTTTGAATAGGAATAAGCTCGATGCCATGAAGGCGAGGGAAGCGGCGGTAGGGGAAGCGAAGAAAGCAGCAGAGAAAGAAGTAAATGAGGCTTTGGCTTTGCAGCAGGTCATTTATGAAAATGATGTAAGGGATCAAGTTTCCAATGTTTTGAAAGCAATGGAGCAGGAGCAGGGTAAGCTGCTCGATGGGGAGAGGGCAAAGATGAATAAGGAGAAGCTGGAAAAATGCATTGAAGTGAGGATGCACTATACGAAACAATATGACGAGTTGGAGGAGAGGAAATAAAAATTCTACAAGAGATTTGTAAAAACTGGTGGTGCTGTGTTTGATGACAGCTCGAATGATGATGTACCCCAGACGTCGGATGTACGTGGGGAAATCGAAGTCATCGAAGATGAAGTGATGGTGGATGCTGATGGTGTTCGTCCAATTGAGGTAGCAGATGTGCAAGTTCTCAAAGGTGCCCTGAAGTTGATTGAAGAAAAATCTCCCTCTGATATGTTAAACTTTGGGTAACTTGTTTTTATGTGAGAAAGAATGTAAAAGTTGTCAGTGGGACCGAAAACATTTTAATTAATAGTGTGTGGTGAAACAATATTGTGTTGCTGAACAAGTTTTATTTTGTAAAATAATTTTGTGCACTTATGTTGTAAATAGTTATAAGTAGAAGATTTGATAAAATTATTATGATCGAATGAGACTAAAGATCAAGCAGATAAGTGAAGAATGCTTGTTTGCGCGGTAGGTGAAATATGGCCAGAAAATGGGAAGTAAGAGATTGAATACCAGATATATATCCTTAATTGGGTATATAGATTTAGATTTGAGAAAAACAAGATCTCTTTCAGATTTTGTTTGAAAAGAAAAGAACGCGAAGTAGAATATCCTGTAATTGGATATTGTTCACGTAGAATTTGAATGATAGGCTTTAGGTATACTTGCTAAGTAGTGACCAAAAGTAAATTAAGATAGTAAGGATTTTGTTTGTCTGATGAATACTTGACAAGTATAGATCGAGATTAAATCAAATAGTAATGAGATTGTTTATCTGATGTATACTTGAAAATAATAGATCGAGATCACATCAAATAGTAATGAGATTGTTTGTCAGATGTATACTTGAAAAGTATAGATCGAGATCAAATTAAATAGTAATGAGATTATTTGTCTGATGTATACTTGAAAAGTATAGATTAAGATCAAATCAAATAGTAATGAGATTGTATGTCCGATGTATAGTTGAAAAGTATAGATCGAGATCAAATCAAATAGTAATGAGATTGTTTGTCTGATGTATACTTAAAAAGTATAGATCGAGATCAAATCAAATAGTAATGAGATTGTTTGTCTGATGTACTTGAAAAGTATAGATTGAGATCAAATCAAATAGTAATGAGATTGTTTGTCTGATGTATAGTTGAAAAATATAGATCGAGATCAAATCAAATAGTAATGAGATTGTTTGTCTGATGTATACTTGAAAAGTATAGATCGAGATCAAATCAAATAGTAATGAGATTGTTTGTCTGATGTATACTTGAAAAGTATAGATTGAGATTAAATTAAATAGTAATGAGATTGTTTATCTGATGTATACTTGAAAAGTATAGATCGAGATCAAATCATATAGTAATGAGATTATTTTTCTAATGTATACTGCAAAAGTATAGATCGAGATCAAATCAAATAGTAAGGAGGAAACTGATAGCAAAGTTTATTTATTTAAATCGAGGAAAAATGGTTACAATTTATCATCTGTAAAACAACTACAGTTGAGCAGTGCTCCATGGATATTCTAGCTATATTTCGTCTTCAATCATAAGCCAATAAGTTCCACTATCTACTTTATTGCTGACAATACATGGCTCTTCCCAGTTTTTTGATAATTTTCCAAAAATTTTGGGTCGAGTACTATCATGGATCCATTGTAAGACAAGGTCTCCAATACCAAATTTTCGTTCTCGAACTTTCTTGTTGTATGTTTTTTTTAATGTATCATGGTATCGTCCCAGATTTGCAATGGCCTTGTCTCTGGTTTCTTCTATCCAATTGAGGTATCAAAGGTGATCGAGTTCATTGCCTTCGTCTGGAATTTTTCATCGAGTACTGGGTAGATCGAGGTCCGAAGGTATGAATGGTTTGGTACAAAAAGCCAGCATCAATGGAGTGCAGCCTGTTAAAACTCGAGGAGTGGTGTGGTAAGCCCAGAGAACACTGAACAATTCATCCACCCATCACCCTTTCTTGTCGTTGCGACGCTTGTGTAATCCCGATTTAATACTTTTGTTTATGGCTTCAGCTTGTTCATTACCTTGAGGATAATATGGTGTGGATGTTATGAGCTGGATTTTGTATTTATGGAGGAAAGTAATTACTTTGGCACTGATGATCTGTTTACCATTATCAGAGCATATCATTTGCGGACATCCAAATCTGGTGATGATATGCTCCCGAAGGAACTTGATAACTTTGTTTTCATCAGTATGGCAGAGAGGAACTGCTTCAACCTAATTTTTGAAGTAATTAGTAGCAACCAAGGCAAACCTTTAGTTTTCCGATGCTGGATGGAAAGGTCCAATGATGTCGATACCCCATCGTTTGAATGGCCAGAGAACATTGCTGATATGTAATTCTAAGGCTAGGCTTTTGATGTCTTGGGCATGGATTTGGCATTTTAGCATTTTCGAATGAATTTTTCGCAGTCCTATCTCATCTTGGGCCAATATAACCCTTGTGAAAAAGCGCGTTGTACCAACGATCCTCCTGAAACATTTGCTCCATAGATACCTTCTTGAAGTTCTTAAATTTTGATTTTGGCTTGTTTCTGAAAAATGCATTTGATAAGTGGTCCTCCTCCTATGATTCAATATAAGATGTGACCTTAGACAGTGAATCTAGGGCATTTGGGCAGAAGTGATTGGGCGTCTTCTTTGTTATTGGGGAGGATGTTGGAATTGAGGTATGCATAAAATGGTCTTCGCCAGTTTTTAGGATCGTCTTCTTCAGCAATGGTGATCTGGAGTGTTGATAGTATATCGAGACTGGAATGCTTGATGATTTCAATCTCCAAAGATCTTTTTTCACTGTCTTCAAGCATTGTAGTGATGTAAGCTAAAACATCGGCATGTCGATTTTCCTATCGGGGTAAGTAAGAAATTGTTGCATATTTGATTCTCAACATCTTTTCTTCGACTAGAGCTGCATAATCAACCATTTTTCCCGCTGTTTTAAAAGTTTTATTGTAATGATTTACCACGAGCAAAAAGTCGACATAGACTGCTAATTCTTTTGCTCCGTGAGTAAGTGCGAGATCAAGGCCATGTAAGAATCCTTCATATTCGGTCTCATTGTTGGTGGCATAGAAGTTGAGTTTGATAGCTTTATCGATTAGATGATTAGAATGCGCGATGAGGACGATGCCAATCCCTGATCCTTGTGATCCAAGTGACCCGCCTGTAAATAGTTGCAAACTAGAGCTTTTGGGCCATCCGTCTGGTTCTACTACTGAGTCATCTGTGAAGATTTCTTTGAGTTCTTCCCAATCGAGGTCTTCAACGGGAAAGTCTGCCAAAAAGTTGGCCACTGCTTGCCCCTCGATAAATATTTGGATTTCGAAGGAAATATCATATTCTCCCAGGAAAATAGATCATTGCAGGATTCGTCAAGATTTTTCCTTTTTTGAGAGTACTAGTTTGAGGGGGTATTTGGTGATGACTTTGATGGGGTAAGCTTGAAAGTAGGGACAAAGTTTTTAAGAACTGTAGACCAGAGCGAGTAGTTATTTTTCTGCTGTCGTGTACCTTTTTTAGTAGGCATAAGAATTTTGCTGATGAAATAAATTAGTTTTTCCACTCCGACATCTTCTCGAATAAGGATGGAGCTGATAAAATCTTCAGTTGTGGATAAGTACATTATAAGGGATTTTCCATCAATTGGAGTACTCTTTATAGGAGGACACCCCAAGTATCATTTAAGATCTTGGAAAGCCATCTCACAGTTATGAGTCCAAATAACTTCCTTGTGTTGTTTGTTTGAAAGAGGAGTGGGGTTTCCATGAAGAAGGAGGTAAAGGAGTTTGCATCGATCAGATGACTTGGAGATGAATCTGTAAAGGGCAGCGATTTTGCCTATGAAATTTTGAATGTCTTTTTTTGTTCGAGGGGATGGCATTGCCATGAGTGCTTTGATTTGTACGCGATCGATTTCTATTCCTCTTTTGTTGACCAGATGTCCTTGGAATTTTCTAGATGCAACTCTAAATTGACATTTCTCTGGGTTAAGTTTCATTTGGTACTTGCGAAGGATATCGAATATAGCTTGGAGGTTACTGGAGTGGTACTCTCGTTTCAGGCTTTTTGTAAATCATATTATTGATGCATACTTCCATAATTATGCCGAGATGATCTTTGAACATTTTAGTCACAAGTCTTTGGTAAGTAGATCCAACATTTTTTAAACCGAAAGACATGACCATGTAACAGTAGAGTCCTCTGTCGGTGATGGAGGTTGTTTTCTCCTGATCCTCTTCGGCGAGTGGAACTTGGTTGTAACTAGAGGCTGCATCCATCATAGAAAGAAATTTTTGTCCTGCGACTGAATCACGAAGTTGCGGAATTAATGGTAGCGAAAAACTGTCTTTTGGTGTAAACTTGTTGGGTTCTGTGAAGTCAGCCCAAACCCTAATTTTGCCATTTTTCTTTGGTACCGCTACTATATTAGAAACCCACTTTGGATATTTAGCTTCCCAAGAAAATCCCACCCGAAGGAGTTTATTAATTTCTTCATTTACTGTATTGCGGAGTTGGGGGGCTAGATTCCGTCATTTTTGAATGATACCTTTACTATCTAGAAGGAGGTTGAGTTAGTGACAAGAGATTGAAGGATCGATGTCGGGCATTTCTTGGAAAGTCTAGGCAAATATGTCGATGTTCTTCTTAAGTAGCTGTATCAAAGCCTCTTTTTCGTTGGTCAATAATTTAGAGCCGATAAAGGTTGTGCATCCTGGGCCATCGAGTTTAACAGATTCGACTATCTCGGTGTCATGCTGTTCAAATGTTGTCGATTCTTTTTGCTGTAGTTGCTACACTTTGAGAAGTTTGGTTGTATGAGGGTTGGTTGTGACATTTTTGCATATTCGTATAACTGCTTGACTGTCCTTGATTTCATATATTTCATGATCTGTTGGAAAATGTTGTGCTAGATGATAAATGGAAGGCACTGCAATGATTGAATGCAACCAGCATCGACCTAAAATTCCTAAGTATTTAGACTCTGCATCGATGACAAGAAATTTGACAAATGTAGTTTCATAACCTACCTAAACTGGCAGAGTGATTTCTTTCGTGGCTAATTCTTTCGATCCATTAAAGCCCGTGATGGTTGTTGTCGAAGCTTTTACCGAATCTGTAAGGCCTCGGACTTCAATTGCTCTTCTAAAAAATATATTTGTGGCACTTCCAGTATCGATGGGAAGTGTATGTTGATAGTCTTGCCCAACGTTGAGCATAATGACGAGAGGGTCATCATATGGGGGTATTTGATGTGGCTTGTGTCACAGTCTTCGAAGGTGATTTGGCAAGGATGCTTCGATTTACTTGTGTTTGGAAGAAGTTTATCTGATTTGTCCAAGGAGGTCATTTTTCAGGAAGATGTAATCCGATCGGCTTGTTTTCTTTTCTTTCTTTTCTCGATCTCAATCATGTACAGGTGGCGAGCTTTCCCCTGGGCCTAATTTTGCTCCACTTCTTTATTTTTTGCTTTATTCTCTAGAAAATTTTGGATGTTGATGACATAATTGTGAAGTCTTCCAACTAATAGGATACGATGGAAGATTCATATGACGGAGTAGCAGGTGTCAGTCTCATGGCTATGTACATTGTGATACTGACATAGTAGTATGTTAGGAGGATCAGGAATTGTCTGTGGTGGACGGTAACACTCATCTTCCTTTATCGTGGGTAAGATAGCGGAGAGAGTTATTGTCATTGGCGGCAAAATTGGGACAAGTCTGTTTGGTCTACCGTCCCTTCTTCTATTATTGTTGGTATTTCTGTCAGGTTGTTTAGGTACTTTAGGAGTGACTGTTCGCTGAAATGGGGTCAAAGATGCTTTTCGAGAATGTATTACAGATAAGTTTTTCATCTTATCTTTCATTGATCGCTCCAGTTCGATTTAGTTATTAACTACATCAATCATCTCAGTGACTGTATGCGGCTTGTGTAGAGTAAGTTCTTCAAGATCTTTTGAGTCAATATGCAGGACGGAGGTGAATGCTGGAACGATGATCTTAGTGTCTGAGTTCTTTATTTTCCTTATTTCCTGCAGGAAGCGTTTATAAAATTTTGTCAGGGTCTCTTTCGCATCTTGCTCGAAGTAAAACAAGGAGTTGACAGTGATCTCTCGCTATCAGGCATGAGCGTAATTGGATTCGAAAAGATGCTACAACTTGCTGAATGTTGAGATGGAGGCTACTTGGATTGTATGGAACCAACGGAGCGGTTCTTCCTTCAGGCTCATGTTGAATAACCTACATAACATGTGGTCAAGTTTAGAATATAATCCCATTGTGGCTTTGAAATATTAAACATGCGCAAGTGGGTCAGTCAGGCCTGCATACTAAATAAATTTCGGCATATGGAAATTTTCCGGAATGGGCATAACTTTGAGATGAGGGGATATAGGGTTTATCTCGATTCAATCAAGAGCGAACCTTCGACTTGGAATGTCAAAATTTATGGCCTGGATCCAGTTGTTAAGGTCACCCAAGTTAACGAATTGTTGCGCGGGAAATGGTAAAGATGTAATCTGAGGAATAAAATCTCCCTGTCCTTCTGGTCCAAATCAATCCCTGACCAGTCTTCTTTCAGGCGGGGGAGTTGGATGTCGAGTGCGTCGACTTCCTTGAGTTGTCGATGCTGAGGATGTTAAGCCAAAATGTCGAGAGGCTCTATTTAGGTTCTCGAATTTGGATTGAGAAACACGGAGCTCGTCTTCTCTTGGTGGATCATCACGTTGAATTGCTCTTGATCTATGCTCTCTTGGTCGACCGGTAAGCCAATCTTGCGTTCTTCTCTATCGTTCTATTTCTTTCTGATGTGTTTGGCTCTATTAATCTAAGGCTTTCCACTATTCGTCACTTTCTGTTTGAAGAGCTTGAGCGTGGGCACGCTGATCCTCCTTTTTTTGGGCTTTTTTGAGGCCATTTGTTGCTGAAGCTCAAGTGCGACACTATAAAGATCAGCATTTCTGGGTATTTCCTGATCTCTGATGGTATTTGAATGGCTTCTTAGGTTCATATTTTTCATTGGACGGCATTTAGATCAGTGACGGTAAAAAAAAAAGTGTGGTATTTCCCATAAATAGTGCTAATTGTAGTGGTATGTTTTTTGGAATGAGAATCTTTGGCAATACTTATTCGTAAAGAGAATGCAATAAGCTAGATAAAACAAGATTTTACGTGGAAAAATTAATAAAGGCTGAGAAAACTACGACCTCGAGGAGGATTTTTATGTAAAATCCAGTAAGATGCTAGTTATTGCATATTTTAGAGTGAAGGTAGGTGCTTGAAGTAAGAAATAGTAAAATATTCGGTCTTTTAGTATCTATTCTCTGCCTATATTTATAGTCATACAGACAGTAAAAAGGAAATAGTCTCCTATTCTAGGGGAAGTGGGCGAACTTCGCGGATCTCTAACAGTTCTCTCTTGACCAAGCTTTAACGGCTACTTTTGGTAGGTCGAAGACTTATAGTATCTTCTAGAATGCTGAGTTGTCTTCGGCTACACCGTACTGGCTTATAAGTGCTGAGCTGCCTTCGACTACACCGTACTGGCTTATAAATGCTGAGCTATCTTCGACTACACCGTGCTGGCTTATAAGTATTGAGCTGTCTTGGGCTATGAAGGACTATCTCTGTATGTCTTTGACTACACTTTGCTGGCTTACTCTTGTGGAATATGGGGAATATGCTACTACCGAGATGGCTCAAAATTAGCTCTTACACAAAATATACCTGTGACAAAAACTAATATAAAACAATAAATGACATAGGTGATTTAGCGTGGAAAACCTTTGAATAGGTAAAAAACTGTGACCTCGAGTTGAGGGTTTTAGTAATAGTAAGTTTTATGGCTTGATGTTGATATCTAATTACAAATGATCTCTCAAACTAGAAATACTTGATCTTGTAAATAAGAAGTTTTGTGTTAGAGTCTAGAAAATCTAGTTTTTCTTGGTCCCTGTCTCTTCTGGAACTCTTTCTTTTTATAAACTTTACCCAAAACTCATTATCATGCTAAAACACATTCTTCGAATAGTGAGGTAAATAGTGGTTGACTGTGTAACAGTTGAGTTCGTGGGAGACAGGTATCTTTGACTTGTTCATACTCTTCTATTGTGCTCGATCCACGTTCTTTATCAGTTCGTGGTCTTGGTATCAATGTTGAAAGTTAATGTCACGTGTAAAATATGTGAGTCTGATATGGAGGTAGTTCAAAATTAGGTTAGGCAGAGGCATAGGTTCCTACAATTGCCCCCTCAGAACTGAAGGCACGAGTGGCTTTGGTTGAGAACGAACTTATAGATTGGGTGCTGGAAGTTAAAAAGAAGTGATGTATTAATGGTGATTTTACTGGTTGGGTACTCAGTATGTATTTATGGAGGGATGTATCTAGCATTTATGACGATGGAAATGATTGATGTATTTGACATTTGGGGTTTTGACAGTTGTTATGTTTTGAATGATGAATGTTTTAAAAATGTACTTGCGCATTAAATATGAATTTGATATAAATAGTACTTGTACTGGAGCCTAGTAAAGTACAATATGGTTATAAAATTCTTTGGATTCTTTGAGTTATAATGGTGAAGACCAGGTGAATGATGTATGAAGATAGAGTCTCAGTTAAAATACAGAGATTGAAGTTGCGATATTTCGGGGACCAATATTTAGAGATGCCCACCACAATTTCTGTACCACCGACGTATTGCGTTATGTCTTAAGACGATTTGGCTGAAGCTGAGGAAGTTTTTTGCTGTATGTGGAGAATTATTACGTTGTTTTGACAGGCGAGCAACATTAGTGATATCTTTGCATCCTTGAGGAGGACAAGGTTAAAGAGACTGATGTAGGGGCCGATGTACCTGCGAGGCAGTATCATCGATATTTTATGAAGGACTAGATTCTAAGGTAGAACTCCTTTAAATCTCTACCATCTCTCCGCTGTTGGGGGCTATGGAGAAGGAGATGATGGTAGTGGTGAAGAAAGGCAGATAGTTGAAGTCTTGCCCATGCACAATCATTATCTCTTAGCGTGAAGAAGGCCTTTTATTTGAAGGGTTGGTTCAAGCACTGATACCTTTGCTTCCTCAGTTTCCAATAAAAGTAAATGATGTGAAAGAAGAAGGATCATCAATGATTTCCAGTTCAAACTTTGCTTCAGAAGATTCTTCGAGTAAAACATTACTAAAAAGTGGTATTGAACCTGTAGAATGATCTATAACAGTATATGAAAGACTTGTTATCTGTAAAGTATCTGAAATACTTGTTATCTGTAAAATATATGAAAGATTTGTTATCTGTAAAGTATTTGAAATACTTGTTTTATGTAAATTATATGCAAGACTTGTTATCTGTAAAGTATTTGAAATACTTGTTATCTATAAAGTTTCTGTAACTGATATTCAAGCTAATAAAAAAGTTTTTATTCAAACTCTGTGTTGATAGATAGAATTAGCTCTTGTGATTGAAATCGAGCTAGGAGAATTATAGATATGTATCTTTAGAGGACAAAAATATAATTTTGGAAGTCGAGCTAAAAATTGAAGTATTTCTTAGTTGAACTATGGAAAATATATGTTAATACATGTTAAAAAATATATTTGTGTAAATATGTGTCGATCTGAACAAATTAAAAGAATCATGGGGAAATAATATCTTTTCAGATATAGAATATGTAGCAACTGAAAATTTCAAGCTTATGGAGCTCTTGTTTGGAAATGTTGAATAGGTGTTGAGATTGCAAGGAGTAGGTCGAAACTGGATAGGACAAATTCAAAGAGGTCGATTTGTATAGATAAGTTCAAATAACTTTTTATCATAATTTTTAAGGTATCCAGTTATGGAAAAACATATTAAAATATATACGGAATGTAGGGAATTTGAAGTTATCTTGAAAAGTACATAAATATGAGGAAAGTGTGATGTGAAGAGGAGGAAGAAAGAGAATATGGTGAGGACATGCTCTAAGAGAGTTCATCATGCTGCTGAAAGACGATTAACGATAAAAATTGTAGAAGTGTGGGAGAAGATTTTTGGTTTATTAGACTATGATCCTGACTTGCCTCAATCTGAAATGCAGTTCGATGGCTTGGGTATGACGGAGAGGGAACTTAAGATCCGGCACCATTTTTACTCGATGATATTTTGTGAAGTAATTCTGGAGCCCGTAGCTTAAAAGAGGCTATGAGGCAAATTATCGTGGAAGAGATCAAGGAGGATGATGTGAGGATTGCTGGGGATCAACGATCAGGTGTGGTTTGCCAGGACATCTGAGATGTTTTATTTGTAATTATATGTGAGGAAGCAAATTGAATGAGGTCGAATAACTATAATTGAAATGTAGGAATGTAATTTATTTTGAATCTATCCTATTTTGTTGCAAATGTTGTTTGAAACTGTTGTGAATAAAGAATTTGAATTTTAAAATCTGATAGCTTTGGAAATGACGTCAGTAGTTATATATGTAGTTGAAGTAGGAATAGAAAATGTAAGTGAGCTTTGATTTTTGTCTCTTGTATAATTACAGGAAAAGTTCGTTTGCGTGTGAGTGTTTAGTCATCATAAGTGTGGGAGGGTCAGAGAAAGAGTTACGTAGGAGATGTGAAAATATATTAAAATATAGAGTTGGTGGTAATGATGGGAAGGCATTTTCACCAGAAAGGTGCAAAACGTCTGACATTAATTGTGGGAGAGACGCATCGGTTCCAAAACTGAGGATAACTCGTGCGAGGCCCAGTAACTTCCAGCAGTTAGAGAGAGAAAATATAAATAATAGTTCATTTTCTTCATTCAAACGTTTATCAACTTTTGAAATACTGAAGATCAGTGGAAGAGAAAAGAGAAAAAATTGTAGAGATTCGTGTGAGAAGTTATGCGAGAGTGATCATCGATCAAGTAGAAAAAAGGTTGTGGAGACAGAACACGACGGTGGTTGTATAACAGCGTTGTGAAGGAAGGATTTGGCGCTGCTTCAGATTTGTATTCGGACGTTGTAGATTAGTAAATGATTTATGATTTTGTGAATGTGGATTTGAATGATTTTTTGTGGCTTTCAAATTTTGAAAAATTACTGTTTATAGTAATTTTATAAAAATTGATTTGATTTTTCTCTGTTTGTGTAAAAAGTGATATATGCATAATAGATGTATATGTATGATGTATGTATGGTAGATGTCTACACGGATTTGTGTAGACAAAAGATAATGATAGATTACCTGGACCTGTATCTAGGTCAAGCGTGAGGAATATCTGTTATAGAATCAAACCATACTTTTAAGTTTTATCATTGAGATGGAGACTTTAACTGATATGGAGACGTCGACCTCTGGTCATTCGATTAAGTCTAAGCACGTAAAATCTGTTAATATAAAGTATGAGAGGGAGAACGAAGTAGTATTTGTTAAATTTCCATACTTCCCTAAAAAAATGGTATCATACCCTCCGAACTCCGATGTGTTTATAGAGTTCTGTAAATCCAAAGCTCTTATAGGTGGAATATGGGGCAACACTATAGACCATGCTGGTAGGCAATTCAGAGGTGGTCCTATATCATATGAGGAAGTACATTTCTTTTTGCTGCCTGACTTAGAAAAAAAGAAGTTGGATAGGGGAGTGGATGAGTTGATCTCTCTCGAGTATTTTGATGGAAATGTCAATGGTGTCCTGGACGAGGGTTTTCGGCATTTTTTGTCCTAGTTAGAGTATGGATTGAGTTTGGCCCTTTGCAATCTTGCTAAAGGTATAATGAGTACTATTGGGGCTTGTCCTGCCCAACTGAATGGGAACATGTGAGAGGTGATCATTATTTGTAAGAGTAAGGATAGGTTGTGGGAGGAAAACAAGGCAGAGAGGAGAATAACTCTTGAGGACGTTTGTCAGTCTCATGATGATGTACCTTGTCATGCATGTAATACGGGTGGCCTTCGATTGGTTCCAGCGGTTAGGATAGATGGTAGAACTTATCCTTCGATAGAATTAGAAAAATTATGGAGAGTCAGACATTCATTTAGGGGAGGACCTGCTTGGGTAATAAACTGCCTTTCTGAGGTTTGCCAGTACTAGACTTGGAATACTTTTGATTACCCTGATCTTCTTTCGGTTCACTATTTTGTTATATAGTTGGATCTTTAGTGGTTAGGACATATTTAGTAGATTTATGCCTTTTGGACATCATCCTTTTTAGGTCGACATACCCATTGACCTTGGTGATCATATCCTCTAAGGTCCCTGGTTTGTTTAAGAAGAGGTGCTCTTTGGCATTATAGTCGAGCTGGAGCGCGTTGGTAAAAGCAGTAACAACTATTTTCTGATCAAGATTATGAACTTTGCATGCTAGCTCCAAAATCTTCTTTATAAAGGCCTCGAGCTTCTCCCCTTGTGATTGTTTAAGGCTAATAACATAATCTAAATTTTCCTCTTTATCTTTGTTGTGAGCATACGTCTTGATGAATTGCTTCTGTAGCTGATCAAATGTGAGGATGGAATTGTCAGGTAGAGAGTGGTACCATCAGAGTGGTTTTTCATGTAAACTTATTACAAACAGACGACATAGATTGTGATTGAGATTGGAGTACATCCCCAAGGAATCACGGTATTGTTGAATGTGCTCCTTTGGTTCGGTGCCTTTGTATTTACGTATCTTTGGAGTATGAAAACCTTTCGGTACTTCCAAATTGAATAACTCTTTGGCAATCAGACTACCTTGCAACATGGTAAGATTGCCTCTATTCCTGAGAGTTTAAGCTTCAATCAACTCCTAGATACGCTGATCTGTATACTCTTATGTGACGTATTAACGTGTGGTCTGAGTAGTTTGGGGCGGTGGTGAAGGATTATGAGTATCGGTGGCCTCACTCAAGCGATCAAGTGCTAAAATCTGAGGTTTAGATCGCTGTTCTTCCTCTTAACATTTGGAAGGTCAGAGACCTCTGCTGATATCAGATTGAATTTTGCCGCCCAAATAAATGGAAGGTTGAAGTTTATGCTAAATATTTCATAAATGGCTTGCCTGTTGACTCCTCGAGGTTCTAATCTTTCCCGTACAGATGCTTTGGAGTTTGCCAGAACCTAATCACGATCTTTCCATCTGGGGAGCTTGTTAAGTTTCTTGCAAAGCTTGTAATGTAGTCTGCATGGTTGTCATCTATTTTTCATATCGTTTGAACGCTGTCAAACGAGCTTCTCACTCGGCTACGAGCTCTTTATTGTGGAGCTCACAGTCAAGACTTAACTGACGCTTGAGTTCATTATATTTCTTTGTTTTACCGTGGAGATTCACCTGTAGTTCTATAAATTGTTCTGGCTCAACAGAAAGATTGAGCTGGATTCCGGTTGCTGGTCGCCTGGAAGTGACCATGATTGGAGATGGATAGTAGAGTGAATGTATGCCTTTGGATATCATGGAAATGTCTTCTTTCCCACAGATGGTGCCAAATGTAATGGCCTAATTCTGTAGCTCGAGATGGTTCAAAATTAGCTCTTACACCCAATGCACCTATGATAAAATCTAATATAAATCAAGAAATGATACAGGTGATTTAGCGTGGAAAATATTTGAATAGGTATAAAACCACGACCTCGAGTTAAGGCTTTTAGTAATATTTACTTTTATTGCCTGTGGCTGATATCTTATTACAAGTAATATCTCGAACTAGAAATACATGATCTTGTAATTAAAATATTTTATGTTAGAGCCTAGAAAATCTGGATTTTCTTGATCCTTATCTCTTATGGAACTTTTTCTTTACCTAGACCTTACTCAAAGCTTGTTATCGTGCTGAAACACGTTCTCTGAATAATGAGGCAAGTGGTGGTTGACTGTGTGGCTTCTGAGTTCATGGGAGAAAGGTGTCGTTAACCTCACTACACCAAAATAGGAAAATTGTCACGGTATTTTTTTTCTTTTGCCACAGATAGTTGATGTAGTTTATATGAGACAGAGTTTATCCGTGGCAAATAGAGTTGGGTCCGTGGCATTTCTTTTTTTCAGCTTTCCCTCATTTTTTTTCTCTCCCGCGCAGTTTTCAGGTTTAAATTTTGGTTTCTCCTCTTGTTTTTCTTTGTTGGAGTTGGTAACAGAGACCAAACTCTCAAACTTCTCTAAAATCCTAATTACACGATCATAAAACCTAAAACCAAAACATAAACTCGAGTATTCTTCAATTTTTTTGATCTCAATAATCGGTTAATCAATTTTTTCTATCTCAGTTGATGTTCTTAGATATGCCGATTTACTAATTTACTAATTTATTTCTCCCAGCTTTGCTCAATTATGGGTAAGTTTTCCCAGTTCAAACTCTAATTTCTTTGTAGATTTGCTAATTTTGATACGATTGAACTATTTTTATGATTTAATTAGATTTGCTAATTTGATTTGCTACTCAATTCAATTTGAGTGTGAAATCTTCCATTGATGGATCCCCAAGCTTCAGTTCCCAGTTCAATTTAGTACCATTAACGTATTGGTCTATCATGGGTAGACCCCAGTTGCCGTCTACGAAAACATCACAATATAGTGGTCTATTATGTACTTTAATGGTGTCTCTGACCTCATCTCATCTCATCTGAATTCGTGTTGAAATATAAGGTCTACAGTATCGGCTGATATGTCGATGGTGAGTTAAAATATAAGGTCTGTAGTATCTGTCGATATGTCGATGGTAGGCAATCCAACTTGGGTTGGGAAAAAACCTCTTAAACGACTTGGAGGAATGTCTGATACGTTATCTATCGTTTCGAATCTTGGCTTCTCGATTAATCAGCTTTATAATCAGGGTCACATTTTTACTTAATAAGTTTGTATCTGAAATAATCTGTGTATTGGTCTTGAAGATGAGAAGTAAGGGCTTTAGTGGGGTATCTTGAAGATCGCTATAGTGGGTGTGACTTTTTTGAGGGTGATTGGGTTTGGGATGAGAAGTTTCCTTTGTATGAATCATGGGAATGTGGGTTTTTGGATCAAGGGTTTAGGTGTTTTGAGAATGGTAGGCCTGATGATTTCTATACTAAGTGGGGGTGGCAACCTAAACATTTCAACTTGCTCAGGTTCGTCGCTTATGTCTTTGTTTCGAGTTTCTAATTTATATCATTTGATTGTGATTGTAACATTGTTAATGCATACTATTTGTAAATTATAATAATAACATTAACTATATATGGTTTTTTCACTAAAAAATCCACACTATTAGTTATGATGAAGTGACTGTGATATTGTGGTTAAAAACAGTGTGTGACTTGTTCTTAGAAAAAATTTAATGTGTTTACTATTACTTTTGCAATTTGAAGTTTGGTAAGTCAATATATGGAGGGGCTAGATTTCCAATGAAGCTTATTTTTAGCTTGCAGGACGATCAGGGATGACTTTATATACTAATGTGCTATTTATTTGGCTCATGTGACTTGTATTACATAACACCTAATATGAGGCTCTTTAAGGATGATTTCTACTAATGTAACATTGAGGTAATTCATATAGATTCAAATTCTATGGTGGTTTGTCTAATATCATGGAGGCGTTTTCCTGCTCATTTTATATATGCCCACTTCCTGATATGTTATTCCAGCCTTTTAATTTCAGTCCCACTATTAAAGGGCAAGAATCTGAATTTGGATTTATTCCTTTACTTGAAGATTTGATACAACAAATATGTTGGAAAGGTTGCGGAACCGGAGGGTAGCTTTTGTTGGGGATTCAATCGGGAGAAACCAATGGGAATCTTTCCTTTGCATGCTTTCATCAACAATCTCCGATAAGGATTCAATCTACAAAATGAATGGAAACCTGATAATAAAGCATATCGGCTTCTTGGTTTATAAGTTCAAGGACTTCAATTATACTGTGGAATACTACAGAGCTCCATTTCTAGTATTATAAAGTCATGCACTGGACAATGTTGAGAAAAAGGTTAAGACAATCCTGAAATTAGATCAAATGGATAATACCTCTACACAGTGGAGGGATTCTGATATATTGATCTTCAACTCTGCTCACTGGTGGAACTATGAGAAGACAATTCGAAGGTAATCTAGTTTATAGGACGTTGCATATTTGTAGGGACTAGAGATATATGTTTACGAAGTAAATTTGTATATTTGTTGCTTGACATTTAGATGCATATTTCATGGCAGGGGTTGTTATTTTCATTAAGCGAAGGATGTTAAGATGAATATGACTATAGAAATCGCTTATAGGAAGTCAATCAATACCATGCTTAAATGGATACATACAAAAGTGAATATGAGCGGCACCCATGTTTTCTTTCAGACTTATGCTCCCGTTAATTTCAGGTTTATTTTATTACTTATGAAAAGTAACTTGATTGACTGTATTTGTATTCATGTCTTTACTTTTCCATTTAATCCTAGGCGCATGTCTCTGTGAGTGTTTTTTTATTGGTAACTAACGATCTACGTTTATACTCTTCTGTTGTGCTCGATCCATATTCTTTATCAATTCATAGTCTAGGTGTTAATGTTGATTGTTCATGTCACGTGTGAAATGCATGAGTCTTATATAGAGGTAGTTCAAAATTAGGTTAGGTCGAGGGATAGGTCCCTATAAACAATGTATTAGGCGATAAAACTATTTTTACTGTACACTCAAATATAGATAAAGCAAAATATGTGAATCTTTTTCTAATCTTGAGGTAGTACCTCTAGTTTGGGATAAGCTTAAAATATTCTTTGGTATACTTAGGAAAATAGCAGGTTTAATGATTTCCCATCGGTATATTTTTGTTACAACTAAGTAAGGATAAGTTCACAGGAAATGAGTCATGTGTATTCTAGAATTGTTTAAAATGCCATCATTGACTTTTGTGGGTATAGTCATTGCAAACCCTCACGAGACAATACTTGTCCACCAGGCTAAACTTGGAGGTTTAGGGCAATAACTAAGAAGACTCGTTAGAAGAGATTTGACCAAGCTTAACCATAGTTGGATGAATTTTTCCTACATATCGAATTTAGGCAAACATGTTATGACCAAATCCTAGATGCCTAACAATGGATCTAGGGTTGTCAATTACATAAAAATGCCTTACCAAGAATTTTTGATATGAATAATCCACCTGGTAAAGCTACATGATAACTATAGTGCTTTGGTTGGGCTAAATTCTAGTTGTAACTATTCTCTTGTTAATTATTTATTTTATTTCTTTCTTTTCAATCGATCTCCTATAAAACCTTTTTCAGCCTAGAAAATATTTATTTTCCCAAACTTCCCTGTGGATTCGATCCCACTCATCCATGCTACAATTCGATAGCCGTACTTTGAGCGGGTATTATTAAGAGAACTTCAAAAAACCTCTTATCAAATGACGTCGTTGTCAGGGAGGCATTGTTGAAAACTATTGTGTAATTTACATGGAAAAATCGATTGCATGTGAGTATCGAATTATCATGAGTGTGGAAAGGTCAGAAAGAGATTTGGGTAGGAGAAATGAGAATTTATTAAAATATAGTGTTTGGGGTAATAATGGGAAGACATTTTCACCAAAAAGATATAAAATGTCTGACATTAATTATAGAAGGGACGCCTCGGTTTCAAAATCGAGGGCAACTCGTGTGTGGCCCAATAACTGCCAGCAGTTAGAGAGAGAAAATATAAATAATAATTTATCTTCCTCATTCAAATGTTAATCAACTTTAGAAAAATGGTTGAACAGTGTGAGAGAAAAGTGAAAAAATTGTAAAGATTCACGTGAGAGATTAGACCAGAGTGATCATTGCTCATGGAGAGAAAAAGTTATGGAGACAGAGTCACGACGATGGTTGCACAAAAGCGTTGTGAAGGAAGGATTTGGCGCTGCTTCAGATTCATACTTAGACATCGAAGGATAGTGAATGAAATGTGATGTTTTGAATGTGAGGTTTGAAACATTGTATGGATTTTTAAAATTTGAAAAATTGCTATTTATAGTAATTTTATAAAAATTTGCTTGATTTATGTGTAAAAAGAGGTATGCATATGATATACGTATATGTATAGTAGAAGTGCGCATGGATGTGTATAGATAAAAGATAATGATAAGTTGATAGAATACCTAGACCTTTATGTAGGTTGGGCATAAGGAATATCTGTTATAGAATCAAACCTCATCCTTAAGCCTATAATTGAGATGAAGACTTCACCTGATATGGAGACGTCGACCTCTAGTCTTACCATTGAGTCTGAGAACGTAGAATCTGTACATGTAGAGTCTGAGGGGGAGGACAAAGTAGTACTCATTCAATTTCTAGATTTCTCTGAGAAATTGGTATCGTACCCTCCAAACTCTGATGTGTTCAAAGAGTTCTGGAAATCTAAAGCTATTATAGGTGGAAAATGGGGCAACATTGTAGAATATACCGGTAGGTTGTTTAGAGGTTGTACTATATCATCCGGGGAAGAACATTTCTTCTTATCCCTGACTTAGGAAAGGAGAAGTTGGATAGGGGAGTGGATGAATCTATTTATCTTGTGTATTTTGATGGGAATGTCCATGGCAACCTGGATGAGTGTTTTCTGTGTTATATGTCACAGTTGGAATATGAACTGAGTTTGCCCCTTAACAATCTTTCTAAAGGTATAATGAATATTACAGAGGCTTGTCCTACCCAACTGAATGGGAAGATGTAGGAGGTAATCAATGTTTGTAAGACTTTAAATAGATTGTGGGAGGAGAATGAGGCAGAGAGGAGAATAATTCCTGAGGACATTTTGCAATACAACGATGTGAAACATTATGCTGTAATTAGGGGTATGTATTTTTGTTCGAGCTCGTCTCAACTGCTTTTCTTCGATCTAAATTTAGCAGGTCAAGTTTGGAACGATAATGTGATATGGGTGAAAGGTGATTGCCTTCAAAGAGAGGACAAAGAACCACTGGAACTATTGCATAGAACTAGAAAAGTTAGTAATAGTGTATAATATCGAACTGCTGTAATTGAAGAGTTTTTCTGTTGTTTGACAATGTGTTGATTTTGTTTTACTGGTCCTCGGTCGAAGGTGACAAAGAAGGAGTCACTGTTGGATACTGTTGCTCGTGAAGGGATTGAGCTCGAGATCGTTCTTGAGGAGATCGGTATTAATAGAAATAATAGAGCTAATAGCAGGTCTGAGAAGACACAAAATTTTTAGGCAAAGAGACTAATGACGGGGGCTAGAGTTAGCAAGAAGAAAGGGGTTGATGAGGAGAAGCGTCCGATTTTGTTGAAGGCCACTGATATAGATTTTGCGGATGTGCCAAAAACTACCACGTCTAGCAAGTTAACTCTTAAATTCCCAAAGAAGAAAGCTGGGAAGCGTGGCTTGGCCTCTGGAACCACAGGGAGTGGTGAGGTCGAGATGAATATGGAAAACTAGAGAGTAGATCCTCTTGCTGAAGTGATAGGGGCGAAGGTCGTGGAGAGTCAACCTATTGAGGAAGATGAGCTGTGAGCTATGAATGCAAGGGTACTGAGGAAATGAGTGCCTCTACACAGTTAGAGCTGAGTAGAAGTATAAGTTTTGATGACTTGTTTATTGCTAAACTTAACATTTGATTCGAGCTGAAAATGTGATTAATTTTTTTGTAGGCTGCTCGCTTGTTGAAGGGGATCTACCTCAGGACCAAGGAGGGAAGAGCTGAGTTTGAAAATGAGAAAGTTGAGTTAGAGAAGATGGTGGCTCGACTTAAGTCTAACTTGGCTCTGGTGGGGGAGAGGTTGGTTACTGGGATGGCTACACAGAAGGTGCTGATTGGTGAGCTGACAAAGGACATGCAGTAGAACCTGGATAATGTGGTAGTTAAGCGTGACAAACTTGGGCACCAACTCCTCAAAGTGAGGTACACAAAAGGTAAGGTTAATACCATTATGGATGGTACCTACGTTGAAGAGGATGAGGTGGAAGAGGATGTCCCTGGTGTAGTAACAGGGTTGGATGGTGTCTTTCCCAGAATTGAGTTAGAGAACTAGGGGGAAGATAATGAAAAGGTAGAGTAAAGTTGATAAATTTTTGGCTGTATATTTTTGTTGGCTGCACCACCGACCGACCTAGACCTTCAAAGAAGGGTACGTGTGGGAGCATACCTGTCGGGACCCGAAAGATGGTGAACTATGCCTGAGCGGGGCGAAACCAGAGGAAACTCTGGTGGAGGCCCGTAGTGATACTGACGTACAAATTGTTCGTCTGACTTGGGTATAGGGGCAAAAAACTAATCGAACCATCTAGTAGCTGGTTTTCTCTGAAGTTTCCCTCAGGATACCTGGAGCCCGCGCGAGAGTTCAATCAGGTAAAGCCAATGATTATAGGTCCTCGGTCGAAGATGACAAGGAAAGACTCACTGTTAAATACTGTTGCTCAAGAAGGGGCTGAGCTCGAGATAGTTCTGAAAGAGCTCGGCATCAATAAAAATAAAAGAGATAACAGTAGGTCAGAGAAGGTACAAAAGTCTCAGGCAAAGGGACCAATGACGGGGGTTGGAGCCAACAAGAAGAGAGGAGCGGACGGGAAGAAGCATCCGGTATTGCCAAGGGCTTCAGAAGTAGATTTGGTGGATGTTCATGAAGTGGCCACTTTGAGCAAGCTAGCTCTAAAGTTCCCGAAGAAGAAAACTTTAAAGGGTGGCTCGGCCTCTGGAACTACGATAAGTGGGGAGGTCGAAAAGATTACAAAAAAGAGAAGGGTTGATCCTCCTGCTGAAGTGATAGGGGTGAAGGTCGTGGAGAGCCGACATGCTGAGGAAGATGAGTTATGTGCTGTAGAGAATAGGCTGAGGCTTGCAGCTCGAAAGGATGTTGAGGAGCGGAGGACCTCCGCACAGTTGAAATTGAGCAAAATGGTAAGTTGATGACTTTTTTATTTATGAACTTTGTATTTGCATTCAAGCTAACAATATGTTTGGCTTTATTATAGACTTCTCTCATGTTGAAGGGCCTGCCTCGGGATTGAGGAGGGAAAAGCTGAGCTCGAGAGTGGGCGGGTCGAGCTCGAGAATAAGGTTGTTCAACTTGAACCTGACTTGGCTCTGGAGGGAGAGTGACTGGTTGCTGCCAAGGCTGCGCAGAAGGCATTGATATATGAACTTTTCAAGGAGGCGTAGAAGAATATGGATGACGTCGCAGTTCAACGTGACAGACCTGGTTGCCAACTCCTCATAGTGAGGTGCACAAAAGCTGACCTCAAAGCCATTATGGCTGGTACCTACGTCGAAGATGACAAAGGGGATGAGGAAGTCCCTGCTGAGGGAGGTGTGGTAACAGGGTTGGATACCATTTCTCCCAGAATTGATCTAGAGAAACGAGGGGAAGATAATGAGAAGGTAGAGTAGTTGAAGTTTGGTTGTGTGCTTTTGTGTGGTTTGGAAAACTGTAATTGTATGGAATATTGATTTAGAGGATAATTTTGGATAGGCTAAGACATGTTTGTAAACTTTGGCTGTAGAAACTTAAGGATATGCGCCTTAGAATTAAGGAACAAGAGAATGAGCTCGCTAAAGAGAAAGACGCCTCAGCGTCCCTGTTGACTTCGCAAGCGGAGCTACAGGTTAGAGAAGAGCAAGAAATATTTGACTTGTACTGCATTACTTTATAGCTAGAAGTAAAATTAAGAAATAGATATAGGTTATAAATGTGTTAGCAGTTTAGGGGTGATGGTAATCAAACATGTCCCGATAATGCCAAGTTTTTAGAGAATTAGAACATAGAAAATGTGTGCCTTGAAATTGGATGTAGAAGTTATTGCCAACGAACTAAGATAATACTTTGACCATAAGTTTAGAAGCAGTCCTACAATAATAGAATGATAAAAAATAGAAATTTGTAAGAATTTTGAAAGTCACCTGTATTATGATTGATTATATTTGTGGAGTGTTATTGAATCGAGATTGATATATTGTATATGTGATGTAGGTTGAATTGGAGACTGTTTGCTCGAGTGAACAACAAATGTTTTGATATAACCATGGTATTGTGGCAGAGTTTGATCGGATTATAGAGGCATCTGAGGATTGAGAGGATCAACATGACAAAGTGTTGATCTAGTTTACCGAGGTGACAAAACTGTTTGTAACTTGACTCAGTAGATAAAGAAGAAGGATGCCGAAATTGAAAGATGCAAAAAGAACTCACAGATGCAAAAGATGAGATAATGAAGCTCAAAATCTAGATTGATTTGTTAATGATGAAAGGTAAATAGGCGAATATGGCTCGATACCATATCCAGTCGCTAGAAGTGTCAAAAAAATTGTTACAAGATTTTGTGGCTAGTTTGAAGGGTCAAATGACCACAAAAATAAATAAGCTTGAGCAGATTCGAGCTGTTCTGGGAAGTTCTAAAATTACGCTTGAGCAATTGAAGGGTGAAATGATTAGGAAAGACAACGAGCTTGAAAAAGCTCGAGTTAATCTGCCCCGCTATGAAAGTGTGGCTGATCAATTGAGTAAGGCCTTGCCTGCTAAAGATATGGATTTTCATATGCTTCAAAAATGGTGTGACGAACTGAATGAGAGGGTTGCCCAATTGAAGGTAGATTTGGCTATGGAAAACTTGCGTCTCAAGAAGGTTGAGGTTGTGGAACGGTCGAAGAAGAAAAATAGGTGATGTCAGGGTCTCTATAGTAAAAGAGGACGTTGTTTACCCATCAACTCGAATTAAAGAGCTAAAGGCGGATGTAGTTCGCATTCAGGCTCATGTACAGAGAGAAAATGAACGTTTAATGGTGAGCCAAGATAAGTTAGAATCGATATTCGCAATGAGCGAGAGTTAAAGGGGGTGATCAGAGGGAAGGATTGGTTATTGAGGAAGAATGATGATTTGTTGAAGAAGGCTCCTGTTGGGGGAAGTGATGGGAATGATCGGGAGCTGGTGCCCAGTTGGCAGAGTTGAGGATGAGGAATAAGGATGAGATAGAGAAAGCAAGGGAGAAGATTGTGGAACATCATGAGATTATCGCATGCGCATATAAATGCATGGAGTGGCAAGACGAATGGTACAAAAGCTTGAGAGATCGTCACCAGAGATTATAAAAGTGTTTTTCTGAGGTAATAATGCTCGATCAAAATACGTATGTCCAAGAAATAGCGCGTTCACAGGAGGTAATGGTTGTTATTTCGTTTTTTGTGGAGGAAGTAAAAATCTTGAGCTTGAGAGGGATACCTTGCATGACTGTCTGTCATTTCGAGGATGTATTAGTGACACTATTATAGATCAAATAAATTGTCTAAACGCCAGGGAAATGGAGTTAGGTTCTCAGCCTGAGAAATTGGTAGAGCAAGGCAGGATTATTGTAATTGCTCAAGTTCTAAAGTTTATGCCTGATCGTCCTCATATGTAGGGGAAAGCGTAGCTGACTTCCCCTAAGTAGAGAAGAACCCTTAGAAGTAACCTGTATAAGTATCCTGTAAAAGTAACTGTAGAAGTAACCTGTATTTGACTTATAGAGAGATGAAAGCTAGTTTTACCATTTGCTTTATCTTATGTCGGATAGAGATCTTTTATTAAAAACTAGTATTACCTTTGTTTTAATCTCAGAGATATGTATAGATGGGCAATGGAAAGCTAGTATTACCTTTGCTTTAATCTGTGTTTAGATGGTCGATTGAAAGCTAGTATTACCTTTGACTTAATCTTTATATAGAGGGCGATCGAAAGCTAATATTACCATTGCTTCAATCTATGTATAAATGGCGATCGAAAGCTAGTATTACCTTTACTTCAATCTATGTATAGAGGGTTGATCGAAAGCTAGTATTTACCTTTGCTTCAATCTATATGATTTAGTAGAATCGTAAGTAGAGAGTAATGTGGGAAAAAACTTGGAAGTTTTCATTGAGTAGAATAAAATGTACACTGTATTGAGATTGAAATTGTAATAGCCTACTCGCAGCCTTCTACACTTGTCGAATACTCGAAGGCTACATCGAAGCTTACCTAATGACTTGATGCCTAGTAAGTCAATAGTCAAGCCCATGAAACCTTTCGAGACTCTTTGAACACTCAAAGGAAACATCAAACCATAAATACTTTGACCATGGAAGTGCATGATCGATGGGGAACATGTCAGGCAGCTAGATAACCATACAGAACTGTGGAGCATACCGCTTAACAACTGCGGTGCTAGATACAACAACTATAGTGTCAGAACCAACGGCTGCAGTGTCAGACTCGACAAATTACAGCATCAGAACTGACTTCGGGTACAAGTTAGTTATCCCGAAGGATACAATGTAACTTGACCTCCCATGGTGACTCAGCCCATCCTATATTCTATAAATAGGAGGGAGGAGGAACTATGAATGGGTTAAAAAATCTCTCCCGATAGACCTCACAAGTTTACGTTCGAATACCCTGTAATCACCCTGTGCTCGATATTTCGACTACTCAAAATTTATAGCAATGTCTGCAAGCTAGCCGAATCCTGGGAAGGACCTTACGTCATATATGACAAAACCGACAAAGGTTTCTATTACCTGATGACAGAAGCAAAAGAGCCTCTACCCAATCTGTGGAACACCATGCAGTTAGTATCATACAACAGGCTGCGGCCTTCGCCTTGTTCAACTGATGTAAATACTGTATAATCAATGAACATATTTTTCCTTTAAATTTCGTATCCTGTCTCCAAGTAAATTACTTAGCCTAACTTAAGTATCATATCAACCCTTCGACCAGATTGATACATGGGGGCGACCTCAAAGTTTTTCAAGTCTCCAAATTTGAGCAAACTCGAGGGGCATGAATGATCGACAGACCGGACCCTCGGAAATGTATTGGGGGTGGCCACATTTTGCTTCGTTTAGGCTTAGGCTTTCGAAGTCCAGTGAATTTCTTGACCTAACTTAAGTATCATGTCAACCCTTCAACTAGACTGATACTTGTGGGCGAGCTCGAAGTTTTTCAAGTCTCCAAATTTGAGCAAATTTGAGGGGCATGAATGGTCGACAGAACGACCCTCGGGAATGCATTGGGGGCGACCACATTATGCTTCGTTTAGGCTCAGGCCTTTAAAGTCCAGTGAATTTCTTGATCTAACTTAAGTATCATGTCAATCCTTCGACCAGACTAATACTTGGGGGCGACCTCGATGTTTTTCAAGTCTCCAAATTTGAGCAAACTCGAGGGGCATGAATGGTCGACAGACTGGACCCTCGGGAATGTATTGGGGCAACCACATTACGCTTCACTTAGCATCAATCCCACGGATAGACCCGGGGGTGACCACGTTATATAATACTATTACAAGTATTATATACTTCCAACATACACAAACGCAAGTATACAGGAATATCAGCAATGCAACTACATGTAACTCAAATTCATTACAGTAGAGCAATTCAAGCCAAACAATGACAGATAGTTCAAGATCAAATAAGTTACAAAGTGCTCGAATAACAAACCACCACTCCAAATTTCCAACACCACAACAAGATAAGAGAAAGGAGTATGTCACAGCAAGAAGACAACTATAGTACTTCACATAGGGCTGGCCACATCACCTCCCACAGTCTCTTTTGCAATGACACCTCCAGCACCTTTGACAGTCAGATTCGGCCCCAAAACATCGGCTACTCCATCCACTACCATACCGACAATAGTATCTTCAGACACAGGAACTTCTACGCCCTCCACCACACCTCCACTAGTGGGATCTACTTCTATCTTTTATGCCTGCACAACACCTTTGGCAGGAGGCCCTTCGGGTGCAAGAAAGCGCTTCAGAGTTAGGGGATCATACCCCAAATCCTCGATGCAGATCTTCAACCTGGTACTTGTCTCACACTCCTCGTCAAATTTCCCCTAGAAGGTCTCCCTTTGTTATTTCATTTCCTTCCCCTTCTCTGTAAGCTTCAACTCCAGCACCTTCTGCAATTGAGCATGGTTGTCATGCTGAGCTTCGATTTTCCTCTCACAATCAGCTCTGATATTTGACTGCTCTCGCTTTAACGTGTTAACCTCAGACACCAGCGACATCTCGGTACCTCGAGCATGCTCCAGATTTTCATGCGCTTGCCTCAGCAGCCTTGTTGTTACCTTTTGGGCCTTGATAAAAGCTTGAGACCAAGCATGTGACTGCTAGAATACTAAAACCATAAGTACATCTCGAAGCATGGAGAACTTTAGTAAAATATCAGAATTTCAGAAAATAGTTACCTGATGAAGAGACTTATTCATCCACCTCCCAGCCTCCTCTGGGTTATTTCCATAAAGAGTTGCCATCGATGCAGCCATGGCTCAAGCATGCTCCTCTAGTTCGGCTTCTGTTCGCACTTCGTCCACATCCTCTGCATCATCATCCCCTAGCTCCTTATGCCTCTTACATTGAATTACCTTCGGCTGCTGAACCTTCGAAGATTCGGGAACGGCCTTGTCCTTCCCTTTGTCAGCCTGCTTCGATGCCTCATGAACTACTTTGGGCTCTGGCGCTGTTTGTCGCCCCCTGGAGCACAATTCACTTTCTGCGTCAATCTCACTTTCTCCATTTCTTTGACCCCTCTCAAAGCACTTTCTTCTCCCCTCTTCTTTTATGGCTTAAGAATAACAGGATCGTTTCGAAGCAATGAATCTATCTTCTTCTACCTCTTCCTTTTGATACCTAGCTTTCTGAATACCCGATTTATCCTCTCCTCATCAAAGTCAATAAGGTCGTCAATGTACCTCAGCGGGTTCAATAAAGTTCTCTTACCGGGTTCTACAAAACAAAAAAAACATGGTTAGCAGTCTATTCAATCACCATTTTACAACTATCTTTGACTGGGAACTTACATGGATTATAGATCCTATGCTGCAGCTTATAAGCGTCCTCCCCTTCGGCTTTCTCATAATTACCTTGTACTGCAACCAAGCCTTTATCACACCCTAGACCCATCGAACACAAATCAAATAGCTACGACTTATCTGCATGACATTGAATGTGGTATGTGTCCACCTTCTTGTTGGCCTTCTTTGAGTAGAATGATACAATATCGAACCACTCGATCAAACCCCTTCTCTCATGTCTCAGTTCTACATTCATACCCTCGACCACCCTCGACCACCCACATTATTTCATAGAAGTTACCATTCATCTGGCACGGGTAACTTCCCAGAAGTTCAATACCTCCTTCATCAGCCTTCGAAGGGGTAGTTGCATTCCTAGCCGAATCTGGCCTCTAAATGCCATGAAACCCTCTTAAGGGATAAACTTGAAGGAATATGCATACTCTATTGCATATAATACCACCCCTACCTTCGATAGCTCCATCTTAGCCAAAAATCGATCCAGTCTCTACTTGTCTCGAGCCGAGACTAGCCCCGTAGCTCCCCCCGAACCTGTCGAACTCTCACTACTATCACTTTGCTCCCCCTCTTCTTTTTCATCCCCCGAAGGATCGAAACCCCCTTCGTGTCCCCTTATCTCTCCTCCCTCCATCTCCTCTCCATCCCTCTCCTCGGTCACTCAAACCTTACGACATTTATTACTCGAAGCCCCACCTTCGGGTACTACTATAGCTAGAGGGACATCTATTGCAATAGTTAATACCTCTACGTCGTTGCTCTCACCCCTTGAGCCACGACAAGATACACTCTTCTCATTTACCTCGGTCTCCTCATCTATCAGCCTCAGCCTTGAAGATTGACGGGTACGCATTATACCCTATAAAAGAAGAGGCACGCAATTAGATCGATGCATTCAACTATTACATTTTAATAACTTATTTTGCTCTTCCCCCTCCAAATATCCCAACCCACGGTCGAACGTTCGACCCTAAGCCCGGTCGAACCTTTAATACCCTCAAAATCCCAATGGGCCAGACCTCCAGCCACACGGTTTACCCCCTTTTCTCAGTCATATCATCACATATATAAACCCTAGCGGCCTCTACCCTACTATGTAAAACACATACATAAATTGAAGACGAAGCAGCAGGGCAGAAGGGAAAATTAAATAATATTCATAAGAAGGTAGATGACATACCTATTTGAATAGCTGTGATATCTCAGCAACAACCCAGTGTTCTTCTCTCTTAGCAATACCCAAGCGTCACCTCAACAATAGAGTATGTTTTCTTCTCAGCCTCTCTATTTTTCTTTGTGAATAATAAATTGGGAATAATAATTTCTTTCTCCCTCTATAAATACTTCCTCAAAATAATAAAAAACTACCTCGATTTCCAAAACCACCATCATTACCACTCCGCCACTCCCCCTACTTTTTGGCTTAGTGGTGCCTTGACGCCTTTACCCTCAACAACTCCCATGTGCGCCTCCCACGCATACATTTAAATAATTTTATATTTATTGAGTCAAACCTTCTGGTACCCTGCCCGAAGTTGTCATGTCAAACTTATATGTCATGTCAACTTTTTTCCCATAACCTAAGAAAATGTTATGATGACCTGCAGGGCACTCTGCCCTTGGAACAGTATGGCTTCGACATGCCAGCTATTTTGGCTGTCAGGTTTTGCAGTCGAAACCCATCTATCTTCAAAGCCCATCTTCCTTCGACATAAGGAAATTTCCAAACTACTCCTGATCCCGCCTCCGAACCATTGTCTACACTTTACGCTAAATATTTGTCCACACCTACCTGATATTCGATATGTCAGGCTAAATTCTTTGGTTATTCGATTATATCTCAGTTGGTTATTGTTTCCTAATAATCATTCCTACAAGCTCGATATTTGACAAGTTGTTATCGTGCCTAAATTACCATCGTCCATTGTGGTTGTTATACTTATACACAAACATTTCAATATCACACCTCGACAATAGTTTTAATACATTCCATTTCATTCGAGCAATTGTCTTTACACCAATTAAAAAAAAAACTGCAATCAACATTAACAGAAAAATAAAAACCTTCTCGACCACCATCCCACGCCTGCACCCTTACCATAACCAAGAAGCTTCTATTTGCAGACATGGCAATTCTTGTAGAGCCCAGCCTCATCATCAACTCTATCTTCTTCAGTTATTAAATCTTCAATCATACACTGTAGGAAGTAAAACCGATTATTGGCAAGTGGATTCATCCATTGCAGCACCCTCTACCAGTGAGCATTCGACATCCCATAGATCGGCTCTTCTGGCTCTAGTTCTACTAATTTAGGCATCACCCAATTTAACTCATGGTCCCCGAAGAATCTCTCAATCAGGTCATACGTCTTCTCCTCTACTCGACACTCTCTGGCTTCCATTCTCTTATGATATCGTGTATTAGGAGTTGTGTCCATAGTTTGACTATTAGGAGAAGAAGATACAGACACTTTACTCAGAGAAGACAGTACAGATGTTTAAAGCTCTCTTAACGCCCCCTACTTATACTTGAAGGTAGCTGCATTTATTCCCTCCTTAATTATAACCAGCATTAATCACAGTCCTTAATTACCTTTCTCAGAATTGTAGCAGTCAAGCTTTTCAACTTGCTAAACTCAACCATTTTCTCCGCACGCGCACTCTGTACCAGTTTCCGCGGTCTTGCAGCTGACACATCTCTATCCTCGATACCCTTTTTTCTCGATCCATTGATAACTCCCTATATACTATTACAATATTTTCTAGAATTTAAGGTCACTTATTTATTTAAGGTCGAATGCTAACCTATGTCTTCGATCACTACATTATCATTCAAACTAACTTTTCCCAAGTAAATTACTATTTCTACTATTTACCCTTCGTTCGAAGGTAGAGTCTCGAATCTGCGCCTATATACTATTCATCTATAATACTTCTCAGTTACACAACATATTATTTCATTGTACTACTATTTTATTCCAAATTTTGATACTACAACAAAAGAAAAAAACATTCAAAAATCGACAAAATAATAAAACAACAGAATAGAAAAACAATACTACCACATTTGTTAAGAACCCCCCTATTTATAGACGGAGCAGTTCTTCTTGCATAGCCCTGGCTCATCCTCCAAAAACTGGTCCTCCTTTTCCACTATACGCTTGGCTAAGCTCTGCAGAAAGTAGTACCGGTTGTCGGCCGTTTGGAATGACCATTGCAAGACCCCCCACCAGTATGCATACGACTGCCCGTTGATCGACTCTTTGGGATCTAACTCGACCAGTTCTGGCATGTCCCTGTCAAGCCTTTTGTCACCAAAATTTTTACCTTCAACTCTGCCATCTTTCGTCCTATTCGATGATCCTGTTAAGCCATTTTCCTCTGGTGCCGGGTGTTTGGTGTGGTCTTTATGCTATGTGTTAGTCAAAGAGGAAGAAAAAGTAGCAGAAGAAGATTGTGGTGCTTTACCACCTGCTAACCCCTATTTTATACTACTATAAGGGTATTTATTACCCCGTAATTGCCAATCAAACTCAATTTCCCACATTAATTACCCCCCTCGGAACTACCACATTCAGCATTCAACCCTTCAACTTTTAGCGCCTAACTACTTTTCTTAACAAGCGCCATTTATACTAATTTCCGAGGCCCCTGCTAAGAGGGGGCAAATGTAGTAGCCTTCTCGCAGCCTTCTAACACTTATTAAACACTCGAAGGCTACATCAAAGCCTACCTAATGACTCGAGGCCTAGAGAGTCATTAGTCAAGCCCCTGAAACCTTCCGAGGCTATTCGAACACTCGAAGAAAACATCAAACCAGAAATACTTCGGCCATGGGTGTGCATGGTCTAAGGGGAACATGTCAGGCAGCCAGCTTACCAGACAGAATAGTGGAGCACGCCGCTCGACAACTGCGGCGCCAGATCCAGCAACTCCAGTATCAGAACCAATAGCTACAGTGTCAGACTCGACAAATTACAGCGCCAGAACCAATTTTGGGTACAAGCAGTTGTCCCCATAGGATACAGATATAACTTGACCTCCCATGGTGACTCATCCCATCCTATGTTCTATAAATAGGAGGAAGGACGAACTATGAAGGTGTTAGAAAATCGTTCCCGACAGACCTCGCAAGTTTACCTTTGAATACCCTATAATCACCCTATGCTCGATACTTCGACTACTCAAAATTTTTAACAGTACTCTTAAAAATCCTAACCAGAGGTCATGGAGTGGCCCATTCTAGGCCTCTACATAAGTATATTGTGAGCAGATTAGTCTTATTATTATTGGTTATATGCTTAAATCCTCTGGTTGAAGATAATATTCATAGTGTAAGAGTCAACTTCCCCTCACGCAAAGTTAAGCCCCTATAGAAATCTCACTTTTGGAATGGAAAGAACGAGAATATTGAAATGGAGAAAACAAAGACTTAATGATAGTACCGTTTCAGTCACCTAGTGTTCCATAGATTTGGGATTTGAACTCCTTGCTCCGTCATGAGATAGTATGATCCCAGACCAGTTCGACCAATAATGAGGAATGGATCTTCTCAATTTTCTGCCAACTTCACGGTATGTGAATCTTTTCTGTGTTGTGGGATCTCTTTCAGGACGAGATCATCGATTTGGAACTCACGAATTTAGACTCTTCTGCTGTACGAGCTGGCCAACATATAGAGATATTGACCTATATTGGCAATAACGCGTTCCCAAGTTTTATCAATCCAATTCATATTGTAGGCCAATTAAATCTTATTTTCTTCATCTGTAAGCTCGTAATCTTTAACAGGATGGTGGTATGTTGTTGGAATGACGGATTCTGTACCATAATCCAGGAGGAAGGGAGAATAACCAGTTGATTGATGTGAAGTAGTACAGTATGCCCATAAGACGTGAGGAAGTTCCCGTATCCAATTTCCTTTAAACTGTGATTGAAGCCCTTTCTTGAGCCCATCCACTATGATTATTTTTGGTGATTTTTGCATGGCCATTGCCTTTGAGGGTAGTATGGATTGGATGATGAATGGATGATGTTGTGTTTATTGAGGAAGGCTATGACTTTTTCACCAACGAACTGTAGCCCGTTATCAATCCAAATCAGGTGGGGGTATCCAAACCATGTTATAATATGTTTCCAGATAAAAAAGGTAACCTCTTCTTCTCTAGCTCGATAGAGAGGAACTGCTTCTACCCATTTCGTAAAATAATCTATTGCTACGAGTCAGAATCGTCGGTTACCTGGAGTATTGGGAAATTTTCTGACGAGATTGAGTGCCCACCGCTTGAATGGCCAGAAAACCTTACTTGCATTTAGTTCGAGTGCAGGCACTACGTAAAAACATCTAAATACCAACACTTTTAGATAGTAATTTGCAACTTGGAGCATATGTCATACTTTGAATGAAAAATGCGACTTCCATTAGAAGTTGCAATTTTAGAACCCCCGTCGTTTTAATTTTTTTCCTTTTTATTTATGTCTTAAAACATACGACTGTTTAAGGAGTTGCAAAACTATTCTAATTTAGACGCTTGATAAAGTCATTTTATTTGATTAGCAATATACAACTTTAATCCTTCTCCCTAAAAACAAACTTTTGTGCCAGTAAGGAGGAGTCGCCCACTTTCTTTATAAAAAGAACGTTGTAGGTTGGCTATAATGCATTTATCTTTAGAATAAAGTTTTGAAAGCTCACTCCCCATTGCCAGCACCATGCCTTTAGTAGCTTCTTGAGTCCCCAGCAAAAAATAGACAAAAGGCACCGTAGTTAAATAAGAGCAGGCGCTGGTAGGCTATTCATGTGCCCTATTCTTGGAGTTATTTAAAAAAGGTAGGGCAGTCTTGTCTTTGGCAAGAAGAATCCTTGGTAAAAAAACTATAACGTTTTGAGCTTCTAATTACTTAAAGTCTGGCCTCCTCAATCAAAAAGCCTACTAGAGGGCTACGATTCTACCTCCGGTCCCTAAACGTGCTAATGTTAAACATGCTAAGACTTCAAAAGGAGGTGGGATTAATACAGTATTAAGAGTGCCAAGACTACAAGTGTCCAGAGGAGAGAAGCATCATCTTTCTTTTAGCGAAAGGTCGTGGAGAGAGGGGACATGTCAGTTCAAGACGTAAAGCGTTCAGAAAGAAAAACACTTAGCAAGAACACTATGAAATTTTAGAAATCAAACGAGTTTAGTAGTTTTAAACAAACTCTATTAATTCCTGCTTAAATTAAGCGAAGAGAAAACCAATATACCCGCACAAATCCAAAATTAAGATTCAATCAAGTTGGGATTCCTTAAATCTCTGAGATAAAGTTAAAATCCAACTTTCCAATCTATGTATTTTTCTACGAATTTGTCTCTCACGCATTACAATAAATACTAGCTACGACGTCAGCTAAGTAACGTTATTTTTTATAATACTGACGTTATTAGTGTACTTTATGCTTTTATCCCAAATATTATCATGCTCAATTAGCATTCTAAGTCATTTTACTAGAACATGATGTTGCAGCCTTATTTTTATTAATATACAATGTCATTTTTTAAATATGACGTTAAAATGTGAAAATAACATGATTTGTTTATAAAGAACATTTACTTCGTTTTTTCACTAATGACATAGTTTCTTCTAATTAAAAAATTGGAGGGAACTTGATAGAGTGGTCGCGGGAAACAAAACTTTGATGGGAGAGATTTTTAGGGGAGATGAGAGGCAAACCCAAGATAAAATTTAGGAGATACATAAATCAAAAGAGGATATTTGGGCATCGTAGCCACTGCAATCTTCAGCGAGGAACAATAATTTGAGGTCACTCTCGATTATCAATTGGAACAAATTCTCAAATTTTAGCAGATTATCAATCGGAGAATTTGTGAAGAACAAAACAATTGCAGAAGATTTTAGCAGATTTGATGAATTGACTATGTAATTTTTGATCTCCTCGATTAATACCAGTCTTGATTTCAGCAGTCTACAGCCCTAATTTGTGAAGAACAGAATAATTGGCATCAGGTAAATTTCCCAATCGATAATTTTACTATTTTGCTTAATGGTTTGCCAATTTGGTCATCGATAAAAAGGGGATTAAATTCTTTTGTTATACTCACGATTTGGTGTTGATGTTTTCTTAATTTGGTGTTCATGAGAAAAAAAAAATAAGAACTTCGAAAAAAAAAACAAAGCTTAAGAGCTTGAGATAGAGATCATAGTTGCAGTTGAGGTTTTGAGAGATGGTGAGAAGAGGGGTGCCATTAATTTTGTGGATTCGGTATAGTCATTTACATAATGGGAACCCCCTTACTTAGTGTTTTACTAATATGATTTCACTTCTTCGTAGATTTGCATTGATATTTAAAGTGCAATTCAGGGGTCCTGATCTTCAGCCTTAGCTTAAGGAGTTCACCAAAGTACCTGTTAAATCTCACTATCGCTCTGGTGTGTATTCCTATCACTTAGATTGCACTTTGGATTTTTCCTTGGTTCTAAGCATTTCATAATTTTGGTTTTATGTGCTCAAACTTTTCTTTGGGATTGTTTTGATATATTATATAATTATACCCAAGTTTCTCCTATTAATTGGGTTATATTCACTAAGTAGTTTAGTTCCTAGTGTTATTTTTCTAAGTTGTTTTCTCTTTTTTTTTCCTGGATGAACTAGAAAACTAATATTTTGATTGAAGCAAGTTCATTGTGTTCCTTTCATTATTGCAGACTTAGAAGATAGATTTTAAATTTTTGTAAGTACCAACCTATGGGAAGTGTTTCAAGGTGTAGCTGTGGCCGCCCCTTCACTTAGGAGGCGAAAGAAGGAAGTGCCCCTTCACTTGGGGGCACAAGAAGGATGGATTTGATGATGCTTTCAACTTTATGTATTATTCGTCTCATTTCCAACTTTGTGACTATCCTGCAAAATAAGAGAAAAAAGATTAGTGAACTTGCGACAACAATATTAATTCAATTTCCAAGTTTATTGTAGTTTATGATGTCCTGATTTTTAAATGCGCATATCTTTCAACTCGGTTGAGAGAGAATATTCAATAATATCAATTTGGAAAGATAATTCAGAAAGGAAAATTCTTCAATAAGGAAGTTTTTTATAATTTAGCTATCCTAAAGCTCAAAACAGATAATGAATGTACAGCGGCGTCCTTAAGGGAGACTATTTTTGTATTATTTTTTCAAAATATTGTAACTCACAAACAAAATGATAAAAAAAAATATGATCTATAACAATTCGGAAAGGGTTTTGAATTATCTAAAACTTTCGTAGCAAACATTCAGGGACAGACTTCCAAGCTACTGTAGCGCCAAAAACTCGATTTTTTTTCTTTTAAAAACTAAACTAGATAAGCGATAATAATAGAAATACTATAAACTATTACCAGTCACTATAATACAACTTACTAAAAAAACATAAAAGAAGGAAAAATTGGCTTAAAATAGCATCTCAATAAAACGCACTTTAGTCCCCGTTAACGTCGCCAAAAACTTGATTTTTTTAAACCGACGTCTTAAAAGACCCGTAAGCGCACGGTGTACCGTTGAGTACAAAGGAAAGCGGGGTCGTATCCCAAGAGACTTGTGGTGCGAATTATACTTCGAGTTACTAGTTTTATCCAATAACAACGAGTTTGTATAGGTTTTAAAATAAAAAGAAGAGCGAAACAAATTACAAGATAAATTGGAGTGGAAACCAAGGCATCGATTCCGCTCGACCCTTTATAACCGTTAGATAGCATAAATAATTAAAGTAAATTACGAGTTCCCGTATCGTATATCCTTGGTCGGGCATATGCAATACATTAAAAGATACAAGAGATTTAGTAATTGGGAGCTACCCATAAACTAACTTATTCAACCATGGTCCAGTTGATAAGCATGGATTATGTTTTCTTTTCCATGTTCCTAACCTATCTTGTTATGGTCAAACAAGATGGTTACTTATATTCTTTATTCCTCCTAATCCTAGCTATGGTCAAGCCTAGGATGAAGGAATACAAATATGCAATATTCCGGGATAAAGAGAAAGTAATTACTCTAACTAAGCTACACAATCTACACTAAGGCTACATTGGGTGGAGCTTCCTCTAGCCTTGGCTAAAAAGATTTGCTACTCATCCCTTTGATCATTGTCATACTACTATTACTATAAAAAAAGTAAAAGACAAGAAAAAGAGAAAGAATAAGCTTTATTGCAATAAACTTTGATTTACACTGTCCAAGATGATCCTCCATGGGTAGAATTCCCCTCCTATTTATAGATTATATGAAGGATTACTAAATATCACCATTAATATAAAATCTCCTAAACAATGCCTAAAATCATGCGTAAATATTATAGCTCATGAGAATAGTATCTATATCTAATTCTCTTCAATGGGATTCCATGCATGGGCCTTTGGTTGACAACTTCAAATGTGAATCATTATTGGAGTGCATCACCCTTATTCTTTGTTAAAAACTGGAAAAATATACAACTTAATTATCATGTGACCGATTTCTGTAAATACAAACAAAAGCACTATTAGTGTCACTTTTATTTAATAAATGACTAGATAAATATAAATTTAGGAGTTGTACACGTAAATATTATGTGTCTGTCAGTTGTTTTCCCTTCTTTTCTCCTAGATGACCTAGAAAACTAATATTTTGATTGAAGCAAGTTCATTGTGTTCCGATCATTATTACAGACTTTGAAGAAAGAGTTTAAATTTTGGAGCATAAACCACAAGTACATCTGCTTAACACAAGAATTCAGAGGGGCATTCATTATACACGGACTAGTTTGGTCCTTTATCTTTAGTTCTACACTTGATTCGAGTGGAGCAGGATATCAAGAAAACAATCCTCGCCTTTGAGTCGGCGACAACAGAGTACAGTAATGGTATTCGACACGATCATACTATGTATGGGTTTATGATATCGAGATTAGTTTTTGTAAACAAGTTTAAACCAACAGATGAGTTTCTTGATAGAATGAAGGAAAAGAAGTATAGTTTTACTGAAGATATATTTTTTATGTTTGTGTCGATCTTATGGTCGTGTTTATAGGCCATTGGGTACCTTTAAGATTTTTAGAAGATGAAGGAGTTCCAATGTGAGCCCACTGATAAAAGTTAGGTCACTGTGTTTTCGATACTTAATGAAAACCAGTTGAAGTTGGCACAAATGTTTCATAAATATATGAAGCAAGTTGGGGTTCCTCCGAGTGTTTCTTTCTTAAATGTTTTCATCAAGGCACTTTGCATGAAGAAGGAGACTATGGATGATGCTCTTCGAGTTTTCAGGGGGATACCAGATCATGGATGTATTCCTGATTCTTATACTTATCAAAAGATTAGTGAAGCTAAAGAGCTATTTGAAGAAATGGATGCAAAAGATTGCTCACCCACAGTTGTTACCTATACTTCTTTGATACATGGGTTGTGCTTGTCTATCATTTTGAATGAAGCCATGGAATTGTTTGAAGAAATGAGTCGCAAAGGTATCGAACCCAATATGGTTACTTTCAGCTCGCTAATGGATGGACTTTGCAAAGGTGGATGTTCTTTACATGCCTTGAAGCTACGAGAAAAGATGGTTGGCAAGCGCTTTTCTGCTAACACAATAATTTATAATAATTTAGTTAATGGTTTACGTAAAGAGGGGAAAGTTCCAGATGCCGTACAGATTCTTGACAAAATAAAACTTCAAGGATTGAAACCAGATGGTGTATTGTATGGCATGCTCGTAAACAGCCTTTGTAATTACTCTATGTTCCAAGAAGTTGCAAACCTTCTCGATGAGATGGTTCCTGGTAGAATGTTGCCTATCCACGTAAGTTGAAGTCTTCACGTAAACAATCATAATATGGTAGTAAGTGGACTTTGTACTGAGAAAGACTTGAATCGAGCATTTCAAATTAACCTCAGTACACGTACTAAACACATTTCGGTCGATTGTGAGACTTATAAGTATCTTGTGGGTTGCTTTTCTAAGAAAGGAGATGTCTACAAAGCTTCACAGATTGTTAATGAGATGTTGCTTGAAGGATCTATTCCTGACAAATGGAATTCGGTTGTGTATGGTTTCCTTCATCGCACTAAGGAGAAAGAAGCAGCTGACGTGGTATACGTTGAGCTTATCGACAACTTTTTGGAAACCAGGGTATAACTTTTAAACTGAGGAACACATGAGGAAGAAGGCATAGTGCCATCCTTTCTAGTTGATGACAATACATTTTCAATGGATTGAGTACAAAGAAGCATAAACCCGACATTCCGCTATCACTGGTGAACCAAGTGAATAAAAGTGGATTAATCGGAAGAGAGAGTAAATTCGATCCCATGACATTTGATGGGAAAAATGATAAACATCATGCTGCATATCAAGCCAATTCCGACTGGTAATGATGTCAGAAGCTCCTTAGTCTGCTCTGACGATGTTAGGTATAAATAATTTACAACATTCTGATCAAACAATGCGACTGCAGCAAACATCAATATGGACATGAAAGCATGTTTCTTACCTGTTTAAGTAATGAAATGAGGGATGGATTTGAGTAAAGGGGAAGAAAGGAAATCTGGGGTACTAGGTGATGCCTTGCAAGAAAGAGCAACTGAAAGTAAAACTGATGATATTGGGGAGAAAGCAAAGACTTGCACCAAGTCAGGAGGGAAGGAGGTTTCAGTTTTGTGCTTTTAAGCATGGTTTAAGGTTGTTGTTTGTTAAAGCATTAAAAACGTGAAATGTCTTTAAAGCCATCTGTTTCTTGAATGTTTTGTAGACAATGAAGGGTATGTTATTTCATGCTGAAGAAACAAGTGTATTTAATATGAAGGAGCAAGTGTTTACTAAGGTAACTAAATATACTGCTTGCGAGAGTGTTCTATTTTTTGTGTATTTACTGTCGAATCCTCTACATTCCACTGTTGATACAATTTTGAATTGTACAGGCAGCTGCTACATTATGATTAATGTTGATGAATGGGACAAAAAATTCAATCGCTTACTTCTTAGTTTGATGCTGGAACATGTATTTTCTTTATACTAGATTGGGCTATGATTTAAGTAACACATGAATAAGCAATGAATGTAAGGCATAATTTGATGCTAATGTATATTTACAGGTTTGAAAATCTTACGGATAATAGAATCAAAGTATCTTGGAACTGAGATTTGTACATGTTAGTGTAACTTAAGGTCATTTAATTCTTATTTTCTTTGAACATTATAGGCTAATTAGTTAAGGTGAATCTTTCTAGTTTCCACGCCTTGAAGATGCTAGAGCTGCTTAGAGTTTAAATGGACAATTAGACATTGTTGGGTGTGTATATAAGGTATCGGTTATTTCTGACCAAGTGAAGATGTAAGACATTGGGGTGAATGCTAGCAATTTTGATGATGGATGATGGAGGAGGCTTCGTAAGTAACTCAAATTTCACTAATTTTTTTCATGACAGGTGACTCTTAGATTCTTTTGTCCGTGTACTTTTGTGTTTCACTGTAATATTGTAAGAAAAAAAATGGATGTTTATTTCAAGTTTGTTGTTTCTATTTGTTAGGAAAGCAAGTAAAAGATTATGGAGTTTTGAATGGTTAACTTCGATCAAGAAGTGACTCTTTAGGATTGTGCATGCCCCTTGTTTGTCATGATAGGGTTGTTGTTACGTATGTTTGCAAATGTCAACTTGTTGGTCAGGCTTGTGCATCTTCTGTTGATAGAACCAGGTAGGTGGAAATTAAATACAATGGTAAACAAGAAGAAATTTGATCTGGAGCTAAATGTTTGTACTACGAAAACAAATATTTTTGTATTTGTTAGGGATACCAACCATATTCATGGCATTTACCGATATATTTTAGGGAGCAATTTCTAAAATAAAGCAAATGAACTAATATTATGCATGAAAACAATTTTAAAAGAAACTGATAAGAGTTTGTTTTTACTCTTATTTCCTTTTTATATTTTGACAGTCCTTAAATGCTCGTTCTAGAGCTATTCTCATGGAGATGTTGGACCAGAGTGGAGGTGCATCAAGGTATGCTATTACCAAACTGCATTCTTTATATTCTATTTTGCAATCACGTTTAGAGTTTGACATGCACTTTGCACTTGCAACATTATTGACTCACTTACGACTCCTGTTGTCAATGGTACTAGTTTGACTCTGTCAACTTTGCCGATTCTTGGTCTTACCCTACTTGGACTGGCTTTGGATCCTTCACTTGTAGGATTGCCGGCTACCAGCCAATCTATTCCAGTATTAATTGTACCTGAAAGGTTTTACAGTGTTATAGTTGATGAACTTATTCGCGAAGAGGTGTATTTGTTTGTTGAGAATCGTACCCTTAGTGATATCTCTACAGGTGAAGTCGAAGCTTGGCTCAAGATTTTTACCATTATCCAGTAATTAATTTTTTTATATTTTTTTTAATTTAAAGCTAAGTTGTTTGACATTTCTATTTTCATTTTGGATATTGGTAAGCTGTTTGACATGATCTTTTAATTGGTATTTCACTATCTTCTTTTTATTGAAAATTGTTTATCATTATTGCATAATATGTTAGTTGATTGATTATTTAAAATTCGTGAGGGCTTGTCTAAGACGCAAAAAACAGCAGAAAAATTGGTAAAATACAAAAAAATAAGGCAGTATCTATAACATATATCTAAGTCATTTTTTCATGTGACACATAATGCGACGTACTTATGTGTTACAAAGTTTTATCAAAAACGATGATTGTAACAACCCTTATTTATGTCGTGTTTTGTATGACACGTATAAAACAACAACTTACCAATATCAGTTGCAAATTACGGTAAATACGACGAATATTACGACTTTTATTTATGTTATTTAATTGTGATGCATAAAACGACGTTCTAATGTGTCGTAAAAATTGTAAAAAATGATTTTTTTTACAACTTAACTTTCAATCGTAATATTACGACTCAAGTAAAAGTTGAAAACAAAAAACTACTGCAAAAAATGCGACTCTTATTTCGACAAAAAAGCAAGTCACTTTAGGCAAATAATGACTGACTTGCAAAGTCGTTTCTTACTCTTTTTTACGTAGTGAGGGGCGCAGATGATGTGTCTATGTCATTGACATGTATCATATTTGCGTGAGTACTCTTCTGCTTGCTTGTGCATTCCTGGCCAGAATACTCCTTATATAATTGCTCTATTAGCGAGTAACCGACTTGCGGCATGGGAGCCACAAGTTCCTTCATGTAATTCTTTAAGCATTCTATCAGCTTTATTCTTTGAGAGGCATTTATGATAAGGCCGTGTGACTAAGTAGCGATAAAGACAACAGTTCTAAACTGAGTAACGCTTTGAGTTTTCGATCAACTATTGGTGCCCTTTTAGATATGTTAGAAGGGGCCCGCCGTATTCAGTCTTCTAACTGAGATAGGCAACAAAGGGCTTTTACTAATCATCGTCCTCCTCTACATCGCCCCCAGTGTTGATCGTGCATATAAAATGAAGATTAATGCTGGGGGTCGATATCACTTCGATCAGTAAATATCTTACTTTTGTACCCAAGACCCCGGCTAAATAAGTCAAGGAATTGACCTGTCTGTTTTCACCTCGAGGTAGATAGTTGAGAGTTGCTTTAGCAAATCTGTGCATCCTATTGGGAACAAGGGCTACATATTTGATCATCTTGCCATTCTTCTTATTCTATTTTATGTAATGGTGGATGATGAGTAGAGAATCTGTGTAGACTGAGAACTCTGGGACGCCAAGATTGAATGCGAGATCGAGTTCATGAATTAAAGCTTCGTATTCTATGACATTATTAGAGGCTTCAAAATCCAAGCGGATTGATTTCTCGATTCTGTCATTAGAAGGGGTAATCAATACGATTCCAATTCCTAACCCTGTGGGTCCTGCTGAACCATCTTTAAGAAGTCTCCACCCTTTCCTTGTATTCCATTCAGCTCGCTCATCAAATGTTTTGGTAGGCGGATCTTCTATAATTTCTTCTGTAAGGTCAGGATCATTCTCATCCCAATCGAGATCTTCCCTTAGAAAATCTACGAGAAAATTGGCCATTGCCTGACCTTTTTTTGAGTGGCATTGTTCAAACTTGATATCATGTTTTCCTAAACTGACTAACCATTGCTGTACTCTCCGTTATTTTTCTTTTTTGGACAAAATTTCCCAAAGTTGGTAGTTTGTTATGACTTTGACTGAATGAGCTTGGAAGTAGTGCTTAAGTTTTATAAAGTATAAACAAGAGTTAAAAGGAGTCTCTCAATTTTAGAATACCTCGTTTCTACCAGAGTGAGGGTTTTGCTGATGAAATAGACTGGCTTTTTATTCTTCCCCTCAAGTCAAATGAAAACCGAGCTGATAGAAGTGTTTGTAACTGTTAGGTAGATGATTTGTTCCTCATTATTTACTGGGGTACTCATGATGGAAGACTTCCTAAAATAGGCTTTGAGTTCCTGAAAAGATGCCTTGCATTATGATGTCTATTGGATCTTTTCGTGGGGCTGAACTTTCCCTCATTTGGTACAACTTTTGAGCAACAGGAATAACCAACTACCGCGATCTAAAGATTTAAAAATGAATTGGTTGATAGCAGTGATCTTGCCTATAATTTTTTGTACGTCCTTCATTGTTTTTGGAGATGGCATGTTGAGGAGAGCTCAAATTTGATCTAGATCAGCCTCAATCTCCATATTGCTGATGAGATGGCTGAGGAATCTGCCTAAATGTACTCCAAATTGATACTTATTAGGATTGAGGCGGATGCTGTAAGATCGTAGAATGTTAAATATTGTAGATAGATCTGTGATATGGTATTTTAACTATAAGTTTTTGCATAGGAGATCATCGATGTAGACTTTAATAATTTTCCCAAGGTATTCTTTGAACATAGTTATCATTAACCGTTGTTAAGTTCCGCCTGTATTTTTTAGTCCGAAGGGCATGACTTTTCAATAGTAAAGTCCTCTTTCAGTGATGAAAGTAGTCTTTTCTTAATCTTCCTCTAAGGGAGGTATCTGATTATATCCAGAAATAACGTCTATCATAGATAAAAGCTCGTGACCTACCGTAGAATCAAGAATTTAATGAATGATCAGTGAAATCTATACAAATTCAGACTTTTCATTCTTCTTTGGAACTGTGACAATGTTGGAGATCCAATCCGAATACTTGGCTTCTCGAATAAACCCTACTTTGATCAATTTATCGATCTTAATGCTAACTTTATCTCGAAGACGAGGTGAGAGTCGTCGCTATTTCTGTCTTACCACCATGGCGTTATTGTTGATGGCCTATCTGTGATATGCCTTGGATGGATCAGCCCCCGGTATCTCTTCGAAAATCTATGCAAATATGTCTCGATTCATTCGTAAGAAGTGAATAAAAGCTTCTTTTTCATACTGGACCAACTTGGTACCAATATAGGTACCTCTGCTAGGACCATCAATGTCTATGTACTCTGTAGGTTCTTCTGTTGAAGGTTGATCATCGATGTGACTAGCTTTCAATAATTACTATGCAGCGTATTTGTCTGATGTATCTAGAAGGGAAGAGATGGAATTCTCGCAAGCTCTGGAAAGTTTTTTTACAGCCTTTGATTTTGTAGATGCCATCATTGTGTTTGAAGTGAAGTGCTTGATGATAAGTAGTAGCGTTGCTTCCATGTTGTGAATCCAGCAGTGGCCCATAATCCTGAGATAACAAGATTTGGTGTTGATGATGATGTCGATTGTGGCTGGTAAAGCGGTAACTGGTAAGATGATCTTGCCTACTCATTCTTTTTTGGAACCATTAAATCCATTGATATCAGTGTCGCTTGGAATAACTTGATCGGCCAACCCTATCTAATCGATTGTATTCTGAAAGAGAATCTTAATACCGCTTCCAGTATCGATCATCATTCTATGTATGACAAATTTCTTCATATTGAGCATTATTACTAATGCATCATGATGTGGAAATTTTATGTGAGTGATGTCACAATCTTCGAATAAAATCCTAAGCTGATGATTGCTCGACTCAGGAAGAAGTTTAGCTTCTTTATCTTGAGGTGTGAGATCGCAACATTCTGATAACCTCTTGCGCTTGAATATGCAAGAGTTGTTAATTTGATGAATCTTGATCATGTTGATGTGGTACATATATGGTGCAGATGTTCTCCTTAACTTGATCTTCGATCTAGACTACATCGATCTGTGCCTTGTAGCTTCCGTTCTTGTATGATTCTAGATCGACAATGTATTTGTACATTCTCCCATCTTTGAAGTTGTACAAATTTTTGCCCAAAGGTTTTGTTAGACAAAGGTTTTGATTGCGCAAGTCATCCTGGTATGGAACACCCTAAGGGGGAGTATTAGAAGTTGGATCCAGCCCAAGGTAGGAGCCCAACTAGGTTGGGGTATCCTACTGGACTCCTAACAAGCCCATAGGATTTTAGGCTTTATGGGGAGAGTTTAAGTAGAGATAGATAACCTCATATGGGGTTATTCATTTTATAGTACGTATAGAGAGATATTATTCAATCAATAAAATATCCCTACTCTTCTCTCAATCATTTTATTCTTGATTACTGATAAGAGTATCCATTATTATCCAACAATTTTGACTTTGATTTGACATTTAATTTACAAAGTTTTGTCAAGATGGATAGTGATAAGAATAAATTATTTATTTATAAAAGACAAGAAAGAAACTCCTTTCATGATAGAGAATAGATTACACCACTTATCTGCAGAACATCTTCAAATGAGTTGTATTCCATAGGTACTGCAGCTGTACTTCGTCTTCTATCATTAGCCACCAAGTGTCATTATCTGTTATTTCATTTACGGTGTAAGGACCTTTCCAATTTTTTTATAATTTTCCTGAATTCTTTAATCAAGTATTATCTTGTATTCGACGAAATACCAGATCTCCAATATCGAACGTCCATTTCCTTACATTCTTGTTGTATGACTTCCTTAGAGTATCATGGTATCGCCCAAAGTTTACAATGGTGCGATCGAGTTTCTTCGATCCAATTGTGGTTACATAGGAGTCTAAGTTTTTTTTCTTCATCAGTAAGCTACCTTATAGTAGTTGGAAGGTCAAGGTCTAAAGGAATGACTACTTCTGTTCCAAAAGCCATCATAAAGGTTATGCAATCTGTACATGTTCGAGGAGTTACTACCTCTTCCATAACCCTGGCTTAATGCTTTTATTGATAACCACTACTTGGCCATTGCCTTGTAGGTAGTAAGGTATTAAGGTAGTCAATTGTATTTTGTACTTGTGGTAGAATTTGATGACTTTGTTGTTGATGAACTATTTTCCCTTGCCTAAGATTATCATTTGTGGACATCCAAACCAAGTGATGATGTATTCCCATACAAACTTGATTACTTCATTCTAGTCAGTTTGGCAGAGTAGAACCACTTCGACCCATTTGGTGAAATAATTCGTGGCTACGAGGATAAATCTTTTATTCCCTAATGTAGGGTGCAAATAATTTATAATGTTAATTGCCCATCTTTTAAATTGCCATAGGACATTACTGATATGTAAGTCGAGAGCAAGACTTTTGATGTCTTGAGCATGGATTTGGCATTTATAACACTCTTGAACCAATACTTCACAGCCTTGCCTCATCTTTGGCTAATATAACCCTTGAGTGAATACCCTTTGAGTCAATGATCGACCTAAAATATATATTACACAAATTCCTTCGTAGATCTCCTTAATTAGTATTTGAGCTTGTTTTTGTGAGATAGATTCGATGAGGAGACCTCTACCAATAATTATGCATAGCACCTCTCCTTGGACTTTAAATCTTGGACATTTTGCTAAAAGACATCGAGCTTCTTCTTTGTTGTATAGGAAAATGTTGGTGTTGAAGTATGTAAGAAAGAGTTTTCTCCAGTCTTCAGGATCATCATCTTCTGCTACTTGGATTTGCATCATATGCTTTCGTATTGAGGCTAGAATGTTGGATAACTTCGATGTCCAATGTTCTTCTCTCGCTGTCTTCCAACATTGCTATTGCGTAGGCCAATACATTGGTATGTTAATTTTTGGCCCTTGGTAAATAAGAGATAGTGGCTCACCCAAACTCCTTCATCTTTTCTTTGACTAGAGCAATGTATTTGACCATCTTTCCCGATGTTTTAAAAGTTTTGTTGTAGTGGTTGGCCACTAATAATGAATCCACATAGACTGTTATGTCCTCTTTCCCAAGTGCTAACACGAGATCTAAACCGTGTAAGATTGCCACATATTCAGTTTTATTGTTCATTACAAAGAATTTAAGTTTGTTAGCTTTCTCGATTTTGTGGCTGGAAGGTGTTACTAGAACATCTCAATCCCTAATCCTTGAGGTCATACTAATCCATCTGTGAAGAGTCTCCATCCTGTACTTTTAGACCATGTGTCTGGCTCCGCGATAGAATCGTCAGCTAATGCTTCTGCGATCTCTTCCCATTCAGGGTCTTCGACAGGGAAATTGGCTAGAAAGTTGATGATGGCTTGTCCTTTAATTAAGATTTAGAGTGCAAATGAGATGTCATATTCCCCTAGGAATGCAGACTTTAGTAGTACTCTTTGGGACATTTCTTTCTTAGAGGGGACTACCTTGAGAGGGAATTTTGTGATGACCTAGATTTTGTGTGCCTGGAAATAATTTTGAAATTTTTGGAAACTGCGGCAAAAGCTAGGAGCTATTTTACAGTAGTTGTGTACTTTGTCTCTACAAACATTAGAGTTTTGTTGATGAAGTAAATTGGTTTCTCAACGCCATTATCTTCCCGAATGAGGACAAAATTTATTGAGTCTTCTGTTGTCAATAAGTACATTAATAAGTCTTTGCCATTAACTTGCGTATTCATAATTGGTGGATGCATCAAATATCGCTTGAGATCTTGAAAAACTAACTCGTATTCTAGGGTCTATTTAATTTCTTTAGGTAGTTCCCTGGTCATTGGGGTGGGATTTCCTTGAAGGAGGAGGTAAAGAAGTTTGCATCGGCCAGATGACTTTGAGATAAATCTGTGAAGAACATCTACTTTCCCTGCTAGCTTTTGGACGCCCTTCTTCGTTCGAGGTTAGGACATGGCCATTAGTTCCTTGATCTTTTTTGGGTTGATTTTGTTCCCCCGTTTACTTACCAAATGGCCTAAGAATTTTCCTGAAGCCACCCCGAATTGATACTTCTTTTCATTTAACTTTATTTGATAAACGTGAAGGATGTCAAAGATGGTCTACAAATTGTCGTAATCGTCTTCTTTTTTAAGACTTTTGCAAATCATATCATTGATGTATACTTCGATGGTCTTCCCCAGTTTTTTTTTTTTTGCAAAAAGTTTAGTATAATATATCCAAACATTAAAGTACAAGATGAGGGATAACCAAACATGCCACACACTAATACATTTCACTAGGACATATATAAAAATGCAGAAAGAAATAAACAAGTAATTCGTTCGAACGAGTCCAGAATCGTTAGAATGACAGGAGTGATTCTCGTTCGAACGGCTTCCAATGTCCTTCGAATGAAAAAGAAAAATACTTCTAATTGTCGTCTAATTTGACAAGTTGTCAAAAGAAGGCTTTTAGGTTATCGTGCACTTCGTTCAAACAACTTCCAAATCCATTTGAACAACCTGTAGAAAATTGCCTTCAAATTATCATTTGAATCGACAAGCTGATAGCCATTCTGTTCGGACGACCTCCAATATCGTTCGAACGAATTTACTGAAGCGTCAAGGTTTTATTTCCTAGTTCTATAGTACTCCGTATAATGATTTTCAATTTGTTATAAGTATTCTGGTTTTCCATCATTCCATTCTTCCATAGGATAATTGGGGTCTGAGCCTCTTCCTGTAAGATGGTTTGCCAAGAAATTATATTCCCTCCACACATTGCTGAACCAAATATGCAAAATATGGGGAATGATAAGGTCCCAGGAAGTCTTGAGTGCCAAAGCAATTTTATCGCTGGTGAAGGCTTCAATTGCTGCAGCTGAATCGGATACCACCCACAAGTGACGCCACCCTTTTGTAATAGTTCTCTAAACTTATGATATAATTGCCATGATCAGAGCTATATAGTTTATTACATGTCCAATGGCTTTGCTATAGGTACCCATGACTTCACCATTGCTGTCTATGAACATAATCCCAATGCCTACATTTCCTGGGTTGCCTAATACTGAGCCATCACAACAGATCATTATTTCATTTGGTGCTGGAAGTTCCCATCGATAGCTCTCTATGGTGCTGCCATGCCATGGTCTACACTGAACATGCAATGCCTTTATGATCTTGAGGTCCGGTATATTATTGTTCATAGTGTTTTTTGAGAGGTGAACCGTGTTTGCAATGTCTGTAAGGATGTGCAGCGTAATTGTATGGAGATGTAGCTTGAATCCATTGTATTTCATTTGTTCCTTGCTCTCTAGATGTTGCTGCAAATGGAGAATACCATGGCTACCTAGAGATCTTTTATGTAGGTACTAGATCCTTGTCAACTTTCCAAGATGGTTTTCTAGGTGTCTGTCGGTGTAATAGGATCATAAGAGAAGCAATTGGTAGCTCTGCGCCAGAAAGAGACCGCAAATGGACATTGTAGAAGAGTGTGTTTTTCTGTTTCCGTAGAATTGTTGCATTGGTGGAAAACCGAGACTAGAGAGATACATTTCATCATAATTGTGTCATCCATTGAAAGGAGATGGTTCAGCAGATGCCATGCAAGGCCTCCCAGTCTTGGGTGAATTGCGTTATTCCAAACATATTTTCATCACCATGCCGCATCTTCTCGTTTATGTAGAGTTTCAAATGCGTTCTTGGTTGAGAATGCCCCTTGTAGGTCTGGTTTCCAGATCATAGTATCTTGGTTATTAGGGTTATACTAGATTTGCTGAATATTTATTCCAAGTGCCAGAAGGAGGAGCTGAATGTCATTAGGGAATTGCCTGCCTTGTGGAGTAATAAAGTTGTTTAGCCTAGCTTTACAGTGTTTCTACATATATCTGTGCAGCTTTATAAAATCCATGAGTAGCATTTTTGTAGCCCATGTGTCTCTTCAAAAATCTATTTTTGTTCCATCGTCGATGAGCCAACTAATGTAAGGTTTCGATAGGACAGCTCCAGTTTGGATACCATACCAGATAGTAGAGGGTTTATGGTATTGAATAATATCTCCACTCTAAGCATTGAATTTTGATTTGAGAAATATTTCTCAGTATTTTGATCCCTGCTTGAAGACCCAGTGAAGTTTGTAAAGCATCGCGTTGTTTACTTCCCCCAGACTTTGGACACCGAGACCCCCTTCCTTAATCGGTTTGCATACCTTTTCCCATTTCAACGTCATGCCTTTCCTTTTTGTTAGATCCGCGGTCCATATATAGTTTCTTAGAATGTTATCTCCCTCTTTCATAAGTAACCGAGGCTACTTGTAGGCTGTCATATTATGTATTGGAATGCTATTTAGGATTAACTTTGCAAATGTAACCCGTCCCTGGAAAGAGATAATGCTACCAGTCTAGTTGTTAGGTCTTTTCTAATTTTTTTGATCAAAGGCAATATGGCTTGCTTTGTGACCCTCCCTTATATGAGTAGAATTCTCAAGTATGTCTCAGGAAATTTTCCTTCCTTGAACCCAAAGATGTCTGAGACACATTTTCTGTGAGTGAGAGCAATGCTTTTGGCTATACTTATCTCTTGCCCAGACACTATCTAATAGTCTGTTAGGATGGTCTTGAGCTATCGCAGGCATATGTTGTTCTCATTCCCAAAAAGAAATATATCATATGCTAAGAATAGTAGGTGAGTGGTTCCATGCGTTCGCTTTGTCGATGTCATGGTTTGCATTTAGCCTTGCTCTCTGGCCTTGTAGAGGTTAATGCGTAGTATGTGTTTTGCAATTGTAAAGAAGATTGGAGAGAGAGGGTCACCCTGCTTGAGACCCTTAGACATCGAAAAAATCCTGATGGGCAACCATTAATAAGAATGAAGACCATACTGCAGCTAAAAATTGTATACATGCAAGAATAGAATTTCGGAGCAAACCCAAATACGCTTAAGGATGTGAAAATGTATGTCCAGCTCATAGGGTCATATGCTTGACTAATGTCTATCTTAAGTATCACATTTCCATGCTTACCCTTGATTTGCATCTCATTCACTATTTCAAAGGCCATGCAGATGTTGTTATGAATGTTTCTATTTATGATAAAGGCACTCTGGTCTTTCAAAACACATCTGTCAGCAATTTGGGAGAGCCGAGTAGCTAAGATTTTTGTAATAACTTTGAAAATAAAGTTACTGAGACATATAGGCCTGTAGTGTTGAATCGAGGATGGGTTATGGATTTTAGGGATTAGTACAATGGTGTTGGAGTTAAAATTCATAGGAATCATACCATCCCGAAAGAAAGAGGATATTCCAGCGTAAACATCAGAACTCAGGGTCTCCCAAAATGTTTTGTAGAAATTTCCAGAGAATCCATCTGGGTTGGGGGCGCTGTTTCCATCCATCGAGAATAATGCATCTTTAATCTCGTCATTGGTTGGGCATGAATTAAGGTTATTGTTTTCTGCGTCTAATGCTTTCTTGGGGAGCTGATCGAAGAGATCTGGGCATTGTTGCGTTTCTGTAGCTTTGAACTTGGCGGTGTAATAATTAATGATGTGCTTCTTTATGATAGGTTGGCTTGTGATATCTTCACCCGTGTTGTCTTTAATTTCTGCAATCAGTGCCTTAGTGTTCCTAGCCTTGTAATGGAGTACAAATATTTAGTATTGCGGTCTCCTGCTTGTGGCAATTTGATCCTCAATTTTTGTGTCTAATCATTCTCTTTATTTTCCTCCCATTTGTTCAATAGTTTTATTTGGGCTATGTATCACTTTTCGATAAGATCATTGGTGATATCTTCTTCTAATTGTACTTGTACTTACATCATCTCCTTCTCTAGTTTAGTCTTGTTAGGCTACTGGGTTATGGATTTCTGCCTCCATCTCTTTATGTCTGCCTTGAGTCGTCTCAGTTTCATCATTATCAAGAATAGATGAGCTATAATTAACGGCTTCTCCCAACTATTTTCTACAAGTTCCCCGAATCTCGGATCATCTCCTCAAAACTGGAGATATCGGAATGGGATGTTGGAAGGCTTAGGTACTTGGCAGAAATCTCCAAGAATGAGTGAGTGGACGGAGTACCTTCGAGGGATTACCTTTATTCTACAACCTTAAAACTAATTCTGCCATTCTGCATTATGTAAGCATCTTTCTAGGACTACCAGAGTCCTGCTGTTTCTACTTTAAGTATTGCTCCTAGTAAAAGTAAGTCCTGAGGAGGGGCTTTCACTTAGTTTAGCAGTATCTAGAAAGTTGCAGAAATTCATAACCGTATTTGTGGGAGTTGTTTTTCTGCCCCTTTTCTCAGTGAGCTGAAGATCCACGTTGAAGTCCCCAATATATATCTAGGGCTTCACATTGGTTGCAGCTGTCCAGAGCTCCAACCTGTAAATTTTGTTACAATCTACATGTAAGGAGAATCAATTCTTCATATAGTTTACCATAATATATTGCTTTGAGTGAGAGTACGTCAAGTTCAGGAGTTCCCTTGAGTCATAGTATTCATAAGTTACCTTTCTTTGTGGTTTGTTCATTGAAAATGACTTTGTTGTCATATCCCGACAGCTTAAAGTCTTTTCAAAAAATCTTTGGTTTAGCAATGCCCAAAATATCTGGTTGTACTCTTGATGTTATTATCCAGAGATAACGAATCGTTTTTCTATTTCCCTGCCCTCGGTTATTCCAGAAGATAACTTTCTTGGTCTTTATAGGTAGATCGCGTCGTTCTCGGGTCAATGGTGTATACATTTCCCCCTTTAAGAACTTGATTAGGGCTAAGTTATACCTGGTCTTCTTGTTCCATTTCATCAAACCAACTTGCTAGGCTAATATTGTGTCTGACCTCATGTATAGCCCTTAAGTAAGCATCTCCCTCATGGGTAATATCCTTATTTGCTGGTTCTGTTATGATATCTACGTCTGCAAAAGAACGGGCTTCCTCATTTGTTGGAACTTAAGAGATTACGACATCTACTACTCTGTTCCCCCCTTGCGTACTCGAGTTGGTGTTCATTCCATCCTGCCCCACCAGAAGGTGTTGATTCTGCATGTTCGGTATGTTCTATATCGTCCTCCGCATCGATGAGAGCTTCAAATTGGTTGTTCTTACTAGTAACGTTGTTCTCCTTCGGTAAAGATGGTTGGTTGCTTCTGCCCTTTGTAATTGACCACCCTATGTTCTCACCTATTTTTTCATGTTACTGTAAATAGTTAGATGGCCTAGGCATGCCAAGAAAGTAAATAGGAGGTAATCCAGTACTGCTATCCGCCAAAGTCTCATGAAAGTAAGTATGTTTACTCTGTAATTCAGTACTCTTTCTACCCATTTCATTAGTCTGAGGTTGTTTCTCCAGAATTAATAAGTTGTTATTACCCTTTCAGCCTTTCACGATTCTATTGGTCTTCTGCGGTTTGGTCTTGTTTTGCTCTATTTTATCGACTCTAAATGCCCTTTGCACAATCTTGTATTCTGCGATCGTGTGTCCAACATTCTTCTTGTTTGATGATTATACCCTCAATCTCAAGCACAATGTGGTTTAGGATTGGCTTAGACAGATCAATATCAACTAGTACATTAGCATGGTATCCGTAGTCTTGATTTTTTGTGGATTGGTCTGGCTGAATAGGAGTGCCAAGTATCTTCCCAAGTGACATAATGATTTTTTTGCTCCATATTTTAATGGGTAATCCTGGGAATTTGCACCAAATTAAAGTATTGGAGTTACTGTGTTTGTTAATCGAGAAAAATGGGTTCCAAGGCATAAGTCTCATATGCATTTGTTCGACCATCCAGTGTCCTCTGCTCCATATGTAAATTTTGTCTTCCTCTGACTCCAATTTAATGATTATGAAACATTTCCCTATTGGGATCAGTTTGCAAGGTACTTTTGTTTTCCAGTGTGTATTTGCATATTCTTGCGTAGTTGTGAATTTGATCTTCTATTAATCCAATCTTCCTATAAGACTGAACTGGTAAATTGAAATGCCATCGATTAGTTCCACTCTAGGGATTGAAATTATTGGTGTGTTATCTCTCCTTCCAACTTCAATAAGCCCAGCTGTTACCGTGTTCTTCGTTTCTGGACCCCAAACTTTGTCTATAAAGGAAGTTTGTACCATATCCCTAATTATGGCAGGGATTTTACATTGGGGTGTAGACTTCCCCAAAACCTAGTTTACCTTGATTGCTTGTATGGTTTGATCTTTTGTTGCAGCATTGTGCTTGATTTCTTCCCTAGTTTCCATATCCATGAAATCCCAAGGGCATGAAGCCTTTTTTACTTGAACTGATCCATCCTTGATGGCTATAGGGATTTTACTATTAAGGGTTTGTGACCCATTCATAACCAAATTTCCATCTCCTAGGCTATCTGCTGCTATAGTTGTTATCAAGAGTGATTGATTGATTATTGTGAGGTTAGGGTTTTGCAAAAGGGATGCTTGCTGCATTAATGCCAAATTCAGACCCTCATTGCCGAATGAACTAATTTTGCGATTGATAATTGAATGAAGAAGATTAAGAGTTTTGAGATCCATCTTGAGAGATCAAGAATTATTTAAGAAATCCATGAGCTTGAAAATTACTATTCCTTTGTTGATAGAAGTTATATATATGTCATGAAGAAAGGAATTTTAGTATGAAGTGGTATTTTCGGAGAGTTCTCTTACATCCTTTCCTCTCCGAGTTGAAATTCTTAAGAAAAACTTACGATGACTCCATGAAGATGAAGATGTCCTTCTTCCCCAGTTGGTTTCTGAATATTTTTTTTACTAACCGTTGATAGGTTGCTCATGCATTCTTCAGTCCAAAGGCATTAATATTAGCATTATAGGTTTCTTTCTATTTTAAACATTATCTTTTCTAATTCTTCTTCGACAAGTGTAACTTGATTGTATCCTGAAGCTACATCCATCATGGACAAGAGTTCATGTCCAGCCACCGAGTCGAGGAGTTGTGGAATCAAAGGTAGTGTAAAGTTATCTTTGGGTATAAATTTAATAGGTTCTATAAAATCCACGCAGACCCTGAACTTCCCACTCTTGTTTGGAACAGCTATAATATTTAATACCCTGCAGCTTATTAATTTCCTCATTAACTACTTCTCAGAGTTGGGGTGCCAGATTACGTTACTTTAATGCAATGGCTTTGTTGTCATGAACTAGGTTCAACTTATGACAAGCAGTAGGAGGATCAACCCCTAGCATTTCTTGAAAAGACCGAGTTAATAGATCAAAAATTCTTTTTAGAAGTTGCAAGAGTATTTTTTTTTCTTTTGGAGATAGCATGGAGTCGATAAAAGTACTTCTCCCAGGTCTATCGAGCTCTATAAATTTCAAATTTTCGATATCATGTTGTTCGAACATTGGGAAAGGTGCTTTCTATAATTGCTATGCTTTCAGGAGTTTCAATGCATGAGCATTCGTTGTGGTGTTTTCGCACATCCTTGCAACGGCTTGACTTCCTTTAATTTTGTAAACCCTATGATTTTTCAGGAAATGCAAGAAAGAAATGTCGATGGTACTTCTTTGAGTGAGTGAAGCAATTTCTCCCCAAGATCCCCTGACATCTAAACTTGGTATTGATTACGATGAATTTGACAAAGGTAGTTTCTGGTCCTGCTTAAATAGGCAATGTGATCTCTCCTAGGGCAGGTTCTTTGGAACTGTTAAAACCTAAGATAGTTGCTATCAAAACTTTGATAGAATCTTTGAGACCAAGAACGTCGATAACCATCTTGAAGATTTCATCTGCTATGCAATCTGTGTCCACAAGGAGTTTATGGAGGTAATTTTGCCCTACTTTGAGCATTATTACTAATGGGTCATCGTTAGGGTTCTTTACATGATTGGTATTACAATCTTCGAAAGAGATTTGATATGGACATTTTTCTTTGCTAAAGATGGGTAGATGTTTGGCATATTTTTTGAAGAAGTCATTTTGCAGCACGACGTAATTCGATCGTCCTTCTTGCATTTTTTACCTTTCTCGATCTCGATCATGTATAGATGGCGAGCTCTCCCTTGTCCCTGCTCATCCTCCTTTTTCTTTGTTTCCTTATCGAGGAACTTTTAAACGTTGATGACGTACTCGTCAAGTCGCCCTGCTAGAACTTTCCAGTGGATGATCACTGGCTCAAATTGTATTTACTCAAGAATTGTACTGGCTAAAGATAAGGCAAGGCTATGGAGATTTTGTTTGAAAATGCTATAAATGCCAAATCCATGCTAAATACATAAAAAAAGTCTAGCTCTCAACTTACACATCAACAATGTCCTATGGCCATTCAAAAGATGAGCAATCGATGTCATTGGTCATTTCTACCCTGTATCTAGAAATAGAAGATTTGTCCTTATAGTTACATATTATTTCACCAAGTGATTCAAAGTTGTTCCATTTTGTCACACCGACGAGAATGAAGCAATCAAATTTTTATGGGAATTCATCATTACAAGGTTCAGATGTCCACATATGATAAGATCAGACAATGGAAAACAATTTATCAACAACAAAGTCGTCAAGTTCCTCCACAAATACAAGATACAACTTACTACCCCGATACTCTACTACTCACACAACAATGGTCAAGCAGAGGCCATCAATAGAAGTATTTACTCTGGATTAATGAACAAATTGGATGAAAAGAAAGGTCGATGGGTCGAGAAGTTACTCAGTATCTAATGGGCATATAGGACCACACTTCGAACATCTACCGGCTTGACACCTTTCGTGATGGCTTTTGGGATTGAAGCAGCCATTCCTCATGACCTCGACTTGCCAGCTATTTGAAAGCAATTGACTGATGAAGAAAACAAACTTGGACTTCTATGTAACCTTAATTGGATAGAAGAAACTCGAGACCGCATCATCGCATACATGAGGCAATAGTACAATACACTCAGTAAGTCATATAATAAGAAGGTGAAGAAGTAGATGTACGACATCAGAGATCTAGTACTTCATCGAATACAAGACAGTACTAGACCAAAAATTCAGGAAAGTTATCCGAGAATTGGGAAGGTCCTTACATCATAAGTGACAAGACCGGTAATATCACCTACTGGCTAATGATAGAAGACAAAGCACAACTAGAATGCCAATGGAATACAACTCATTTAAAAATGTTCTACAAAAAAGTTATAATTTACTCTTTATCATGAAAGAAATTTATTTCATCTCAGTTATCAGTAAATAATCTATTCTTATGATTATCTCCCTTGACAAAACTTTATCAGTAAAATATTACGTCAAAGTCAAAATCAATCGACAACAGATGTCCCATAAATGGGTAACATATCTGGACATCATAATCATATCGGCAAACCATAGTTGATTATGTCCTGCATCTTGATCCAATTAATCAAGATGGATATCCCGTAAATGGGCAACATATCCACACATCGTACACACTATGATAGTTATTTCACCAATAAGGAGATATCCAAAAGAACATCAAAATATGTATAATTTCAAATGCCATTAATGTTAAACAGGCCCCATCGACCACTTGTACGAATTTTAAAAATCATTCAACATATTCCTACTAAAATATTCAAAAAATAACAAACAAGTAACTTAACAACTAAACATTCACATCTAGAGACTTGGCGCTCTTTACTAGCAGACCAAGACTAAGATCGTTGAAAACCTCTTCTACAACCTTCTTAACAACATTAAGTGGGATTGGAGTCGAAACATCATTTTTAGAGGGAGTTTTGTTGTCATCAGAACGAACTTGATACCCACTGCAACAAGACCTTTAAAAAAATTCTTCCCCTCCTCCATCAAATAAAACTATTATGAGAAGTTCAACTTCACGCATCTCAGCGATTCAAGGTCGACCAAATATGCCTATGTGACGGCCTTGTTTTTCTTCTTCTCAGTCTGGGCAAGAGCTTTCTTCTTTTCCTCATGCATCGAGGTCATTACAGCCATGATTTTCTATCCCAGGTCATCTTCGAAGCATATTTTTTGTAGCTTCAGCTCCTCTTCCCTAACGCTATCTACTTTCAGGTTCTCCACCGCTATTCTCTTCTCCATCACCCAGATCATCTTCACTTTCCGAATGGAAACTTCCTGAGACTTGGTTGCACGAGATTTTACCTTAGATAGTTTAGCCTTGAGATCAGCTTTCTCCTTTAGCCAACACTAACCCATCACATCCGTAATACCATTATCATAATAACACCTTCCGACAATCTACTCAGAATACTTCTAGTATAATAAAATTTCAAAACTACTCAAACCCTAACTTAAATTTCTCCTGGTTACCATACATTTTTCTAATCCAACTACAGGATACATTAATTAACACATACCCTACATTGGCTTTCAACCAATTAAAGAACAAGTAAGACAAATGAGAGAAAATAGAAAAGGGGTATCGACCTTGAAGACAAACAACTTCATACTCTCTCTCCTTTGTAACATAGAGATCTCCTCGTTACCAATGGTTGGTGAGTTAGAGCATCTGCAGCAGCCTCCCTAAACTTATTTTAGGGAGGCAAAAAGTAATAAAATAGCCTTTATAGGCTCCCTATCCCTATTTTTTTCTTTCTCTCTCCTCAAGTATGGGGAGTTTAGAGAAATATTTGGTCAGCCACGTAGGACTCTTATATTATGTGTAAAGTTACTTTAGATGTGGAAATTAAAAAAAAGGTTACTTTTTGCCACTTTTTTTTAAACATAACTAATTTGAAGTAGCTTAGGAAGTTTATTTTGTGACGTGGCTCCTTTTTGTAGGGAGTCTTCTATATCCACAACATCAAAGTTGGGTTGAAACTCCTCAAAAGTACTCCCTATTATAGAGAGGCTGTTGTGGATGCTCTTAGAAATGGAAAAGAAAGGAGAGTGAAGTTGCACTTTAATTTTTTCATAGAAAAAGGAATGAAAACATTCAGGAAGTGAAGGAGTATTTATAACCATAGCGTGATTGTTAGATGTCCTTAACCGTTTGGCAATTTTCTTTTTTAGATGTTTTTCACGCCATTTCTCAAAGTGCCCTTTTTCTTCTTAACACCACATAACTATTACAGTGCTGTTCAAGACCATCCAAACATATTACAATATCTTCATGACCATTCCCTCATCATATTATCAATTGAAGCTCTCTCATAAAGAGAAATTGAATATCACTTTCCTTATACCTTAGTACATTAGCTATAGTAACAAACTTAGTCATCATTCATTAGAAACCCACCATATTTCTCTTTTATTGACCTTCTAAATTCTTAGGGCAGTTACAACAAATATTCAAATTTCAAATATTAAATAAAAATAGGTGCTCGATAAAAAAACTTCCACAATTTAGAAGAATTCAATAAATAAGAAACATTTGATTTAATCAAAAACCATTACATGACTACAATCACATGTAATTACACTTAAAACAAGGAGCATGGCTAGTTTGACCATTGGGGATCAAAATACCTCCAGCAGTAAGGATATCTTCTTGCCTTATCTCATCTTCTGTAATGTACCTCAACACCGCACATTGATAAGCAATCTCCAGCTCTTCTTTTGCAAATATGCCATACTAGAGCCAGCGGTCTGCCTTTATGCCATTAGCTCCGATGTCAACCATCCACCTCTGCAACTTTGATAGCAAGGTGACCTTCCTGTACATCTTGCTGACGCCGAATCCTAGTTCTCACCATTGTAGTAAGCATTTTGCATACTCTCCAGTAAATTTAATAGTTATTTAAATTGGAAGAAAATATATATGAGAGAATATACAGTTACAATCACTGATATTTTGCATAAATTTACGCCTCCAATCACTGGATTCTTATCTTAATAATTCTTTTCCATGACAGAGTGAACTTCCCAAGTTCCAAGATATTTTTCTCGACCCAACCACAAGTACTGGCATCAAGAATGGGGTAATTGCAGTAGCATATTTCCCCGGTTTGATAAAAATAAGTTGTTAAATTCATGTCGAAGGCATATGATCGTAAACACATATATAAGTTGAGAACACTTTAACATAAAACTGTAGATCCCGATCGTTTACAACAACCATTACACTTGGTACTTTAGGTACCTACCCATACTGCAACTTTATTTAGTACAAACAAACTTGACCTGTATCGATTTGGAGATCCATCTGCCTCTACAGAATTTTGAGAAGACTATTGTTTAGAACAATGAGTCTCTAGGTCAACAAAACAAAGCTAACACTTTTCTTGCACCATTCACCCCATATGAAGGAGGACCTGATTATAAATTACCCTCCTATTCTAGTATGATATCACTACATTTTAGTAATGCAACTCCACGATGGTGTTATGTGGAAAAATAATTGAGGAAGATAACAATATTCAAAATATTCCATTAACTTTCCACGCTTCAAATATTGTGCTTCTAAACAAATATTTGACAGCTCACTACCTGATTTTAGTGTTACTAATTCTATGAGTAAAATGATAGTTGTTGGTTCATAACTACACCAGGTATGGTGACAGGGTTTCAGACAATGTCGTAGCCATGGATTGGCGAGAGGTGATAACACTGGCAGGATTTATAATCTACCACCTGTAACCAGTTAAGGGGAACCCGAAGTTTACCTATAAATCAAAGTGGAAAAAGAAGCATTAGAAGGTTGACATGGAAGAGTCGAGCACTAGGTGCGAGATTACAAGGTAACCTGGACGATCCTAACAGATCAGCACTAACCTTATCACATGACCATGGTTGGGGTAAATATTGCAGCTACAAAGTTTAATGCAGCCACATTTCTTCCATGATACCTACGCAGTTTCAGATCATGTCCAAGAGTGATCAGTAGTAGAGTCTCAATAGATGAGTTATGTCATTTAAAGAACATTTCCAAGTAGTAACTTTGTTTATTATGAGTAGTAGTTTTACTTTATTAGTACTGCCTTTAGTACTTACTACCTTTGATTAACTTGAAGCTCTTCATTGGTTGTTTCTTCAAATACTCGTGACATGTACTTGGTATCACATCTATGAGATCTAATTTTGTTTTGTGATTATGTTTGAACTAATTACTTCAAAAGTAGTTAAATTCCATGCATGATAATTGATCTACTACATATAACATGCCCAAATGATTTTTTTGCTCATAAGAGCATTCTTTGCTCATAGAGCAGTATCTGCTTATAAAGCATTATCTCTGATCATAAGAGCATTCACCAATAATCGGATAAGTAGCAAATACATGTCTCAGAGGTAGTAGTACTAGGCACTCGATCTCTTTTGAAATATACAAATGTTTCTTTTCTTTGACCTTGTGCATCTAGGATGTCATGACTATCACAGGTCCGACCAACATGATAAAATGCACTGAAGTACCATGTTATTACTCCCTAGCGGTACGATACTATGTATCCAGTCTACTTTATATGCTAGTAATCCCAATCAGAATTGGCAAAGTTTAAGGGACCTATATGATAATGGTTATCAAGTAGAAGATGATAAGAGATAATGATAGCAACATTCTATGCATTACATCTATTTTAAAAGGTCAGATAACTATCTTAGAATGGTTTCCAATATACTCCTCTGGGCCAGGATAATGAAAATTATCGAGAATACTTTTTGACTTTCTTTTAGAGAGAAGATTTAGAAAGTAGATCTAGGTAACAATTACTTTCAAGGAAAGTCTATTACTCAATGACCAAGGTGGAGTAGCATCTCTAGCCTTTTCTCTAACGCATCCATGGAGACACCTGTGGACCTATCCATCCACATAGTGGCCCTTTCAATATTTGTGGCCATAATAGACACATCTTAGAGATGGTCAAATATTTTCCCATTGTCAGCAGCTAGGAACACAATGTTAACATGACTTCTCACTAAATTATTAGATTGTAGGCTCAGTTCATGGGTCGACCAATAAAGTTGACTCAAGTTGACAAACCTGGTGAGTTTACCTCCCGCATTTTTGATAATTATTGTATAGCTAATAGGATATATGATTGAGCATCGTGAGTACCCCATTTCCGTACCCAGTTTGGGTTGGCAGAGAACCTAATCTTGCAATTAGATCTAATTGTTAGGCCACTGTTATTATAGTTATTGCTTTTGACTAGTGTGTGAGCCATGTATTCTTGCTCCCCACAACACTGATTAAAGTTTATCCGTTAGCGTATCATCAACTTATCCCAAAATTCTTGGATTGAAACCTAATATTTTCCTTCGACCTGGTATTCATGTGGGTTATAATTCGTCATCTATCTTTAGATATTTAAAACCTACTTGCAATGCATTTACTCCATGAGTAGATTGTTACTTTCATGAGATGATGCTTCCCGGTATTAGAGGGAGATATGAATAAGATAATGTCGAGGAAGTGCCTAAGTTAACTTGGGAAATACCATCGTTATCTCATTTGGACCTCTTTACATAATAGAGTGACAATAAGGTCTAGCCAATTCTTCACTTACAATAGGATACAAATGAATTGGTTTGAAACATTTAGCAATACTACTAAAGTGACCAAGGTGTATGTACCTACAAGTAATGTACCTGCAGATGAATTGGTTAGAAGCATTTAGCAATACTGCGAGAGTGTTCAAGGTGTATGTACCTACAAGTAATGTACCTGCATAGTTGAACATTTTGAGAAACTGGTATGCCTCTTACAAACGAATCTAAGACTCGTGGTACGAGCAGACCACCGTTGGAAGAAAGTATTCTAAGCCTTTGAACAACAAAATTATAGACAAGATATGGCTTATAGTATAGCCAGTTCATCGGGGATGGAACTACCCATTGACAAAGTAATAGTAGATACGCAACTAGCTGATACATTATGAGACAAACCCGATGTGGCACATGTACATGTTAGCAAAGAGATCTTGATCTATTATGTATGTAATAGTACAATATAGGATCGCTTAACAGTGATTGTCGACAACTTATTTACCCTCGCTACTGCGCTCGCCATCTAGGATGAGGATTCTGAACCACTTATTATAAATAACTATGTGTTATTATATATTGGCCAAAGTAGGCATCCAAAATTCAAGCGGAGCCCAGCTCGATAGTAAAATACGAAGTGATACCATAGAGCCTATCAGATACAAATGGGCATTCGTATGGAAATGCAATGAACTCGAAGAGATTATTAGGTCAAGGCAAGACTAGCTACCCAGGTATTCTCTAAGAGACCTGACATCAATTATGTTAAGGCCTATTCTCTGTTCATAGATGCTATAACTTTGATCAGCCATCATAACAGTGCACCAGATGATCCGGATATCATTAGAACTTTAAGGGAGATCATGAGAGCCGCTAAATTCTTTTAGGAAAGGAATTCGAAATGAAAGACCATGGGAAAGCAAGTAATGTAACGATTTGTAGATTGAACATCTCGGTAGTAGCATACTCGTTCAATAGGCAATATGGATGTAGCTCATAGCTTGAGCATGCCTATTATAGTCCATCACCTAGAGGTGGACAAGGAAATCTTTGGCCCTCTAAGTGATGGGAGAAACTCCTAAAGCCGATGCACCTTATCTAGAAGAAATTAGTGCTTTGCCTTACTTAGCCGGGTGTAGTACTAGACCCGATATCTCATTCGTTGTGAACAGTTTGGCTCGCCATAGTTTCATTACTACCCAGAGGCACTGGAATGGGATCATCACATTCTATAGTACCTAAAACTAAAATAATAGACTTGGGTCTATTCTGCTCGATAAATGCTAAACTTAAAATTATGGGGTACGCAGAGGCAGGATAGTTGTCAGACCCACATAAAAGTCGTTGTAAGATGGACTATGTGCTTATGTATGGATGTATGGCGATTTCATGGAGATTAATGAAGCAGACGGCGGTCATTATATTCTCAAACCACATGCATGGATATTTTTGTACTTCATGAGGCGGCAGAGAATGTTTTTGGTTATACTCCATGACAAATTATATCAACGGAACTTGTGAACCAAATTTTATCCATAAGAAACCCACGACTCTCTATAAAGACAATAATGCATGCATCGTTCAAGATAAGAGAAGGTTTTATCCAAGATGACTGCACCAAACATATTTCACCAAAGTTCTTTCATACTCATGAATTACAGAAGGCGAATAAAATTAATATTGTTCACGAAAAACATCACACAAAAAATACCGATCAACCTCAATTTTCCTCTCTACTGCATTCAAACCTTCTACAAACAAAATAGAGGTTAGTATTTTAGTGTCATAAGGAAACACTCCAAAAATCCTTTCACGAACTTCAGCAATCTTTATCGCCAACCACCCCTCAGCCGCATGGTGAGTCATTTAGGAATGAGTTCTCACCATTATGTATACACAAAACTATAAAACTCACACATCTATTGATAGAATAACAATAACAGATAGATCGCATCAAATCATAGATATTAAGGGAATGGAATATAATAGATAAACATTGACGGCTGGTTGCCTATCTAAACTAAATTAAAGTTAAAATATTTACCAGCAGAATACCAGAGTAGACACAAAATTCAAAAATAGTTTAAGAAAATATTATTTTTTATTTATAATAGACAAAAATATAGAATACTAATTACAACCAAGGTAGCCACATCTGCGTGGCCACCTACATTTAACACCGGTAACCTGGATCTCCACCAAAATGACCTGCTTCGCGAGGCACCGAATACAATCTATGCGTTGATGAGCTATCTTGAAAATATAATAGAAGTAGAGCATATGAAAGTAGTTATCATCCACCATCTCTACTTCATCCTCTGTCATGCTATAGTAAGTTGGCAAGATAGGAATCTCATTCGATAGAGATTGGCTTTCAAAATAGTACTGCTGAAGCTCATGAATCATAGCTAGCATACAATTTTTTGATTTTTGAGCCCTGGTGGTAACCATTTTCTGTAAAACAGAGAAATATAGAATAGAAAAAAGTTTTAAAATGAGGAAGGATGATTTTTGAAGAAGACAAGATCAATACTTATAGTTTTTACAATATTAATTACTAGCAATCAATTCCAATATAGAATCAGTACTAAAGACATCAATTCTAGGAAAACATAGCAGTCAAAGCAGATTCCAAGACTCCAGACTATTCAGTCAAACTCAGGTTCCAAAAATAAGAGCCCGATATTAAACTTCTCAACTCAAGCCACTTGCGCCTTCAGTTGAGAGGGAAAGATTGTAGGGACCTATCCCTCGAGATACTATCATAGCAAACTACCATAATACCAGGCTCATGTAAAACATGACGGACATATACCCTAATGATGTTGATACTTATCCCACGAACTAAAAGATGATGTGGCTCAAACCTTCAAAGAACAAAGAAGAATAAATCAAAGATACCTTCCCCATAAACTAACAGTTATAGGAACGGCCTCTAAATGCTCTACCACTCTTCCCCTAATCCAGGAGAACGTGTTGCTGCCCACGAGCTAGGGAGGAGATCTATAAATAGGGCATGAATAATAAAGAATAGGGAAAAGTTTTGGGAGGTAGAAAATACTCGATCGGTCTAATTCCTAAGCACTAACTTTTGTAACTTGAAATATCGAAGCAATAAAGAGATTCTTCTAAATCCTCGAGCTGAGGACATGGTTTTATCTATTCAAAGTTTTTACACTAAATTTGTGTCACTTTCTATTACTTGTTTATTATTGTTTGTGCTCCAGGTACATTTGGTGCAAGAGACTAATTTAAGCCACGAATTTAGGTCTTTACATTATGGTAGTTGAAATGAGAAAGGTAGTAGGGGAAAGATTTGAAAGAATAATGGAATGCCATCACATTTGGGGAACCTTTATCAACAACAGTTATAAAGCGCCAAGTACGATAGATTATCTTTCTATATCAGTTATTTATGCACCATAACTTGTATTTGTATCATCAGGTTGTTGTATTTTAAGTTTTTGTAACAAAATGTAATCCAACTCCTAAACTTTGAAACATGAACTATTGACACTCCAAGTGTATCACATGAAAATAATAGCCTAACAAGTATGCATTTAAGTATATAAATACCTAATTGTATTCGTAATAGAAGAGACCATATGAATCATTAACAAAAGCATGATTAACCTAACCTCACTTTATTAGCTGCGATTTCTAATATTTTTTTGATAATGTATAATATGAGAAGTTACTACGGAAGTTCATGTATTGAATGAATAAAAAGAAGTCTCGTTAAAATTTTTTCTCTAGTATATACACATACGAAGGTAAATGGTTAGATCCCTTCAAGAAAAAAAGATGGAAAACTGTGGAAGATGAAAGCCTAATCCCTACAGCAATGCAGTGGTTGATTGTACAAATACCAAGAATTTGATAATGGTGAGATTAAGCATGGAGATGTATTAATGTCTCATTTTGACTTCTGTAATATCTTAGGGCAATCAAACTTGGCTATTTGTATTTGAGTCAAGAATAGGATAGGTGATGGCAGTTTTTGTATGAAAAAACTAGGCAGATCGATTTTGATAACTTGAAAGTAAGTAGCCAACCATGATTTTTATGAAATAGTTCTTAAATATTACAATTTGAGTATGAGTTTTGTAGAAATTAAAGGAAGAGATTTATTTCATTAAAGGTTAAATCAACTATTACATAAAAGGCCTATATAGGCAACATAGTTACTAATTCTACTGCTCCTATTAGGAATAGGAAGCTCCTAATTCTAGAATACTTCTAATACCACTATACTCTCCAATACCCCCCTCACATTGATATGCACATATAATGTTTGTGATAAGGTGGATTACAATAGGAAAAAGAAATAGATAGTCCCTACCATATAAAAATTAAAAGAAGAGATTTATTTCATTAAAAGTTAATTCAACTATTACATGAAATGTCTATATAGGCAACATAGTTACTAAATCTACTACTTCTATTAGGAATAGGAAACTTATAATTCTATAATACTTCTAATACTATTATACTCTCCAACAAGTTTGGCTTCAACGTTTATTCTTGTAGAGTATTTTTTTGTCTTTAATAACTTAGCTAGGGTAAGGCTAGGAATAAGAGGCCAAATGTTGACAACTCTGGCATAACATGGCATGTATTATTCACTGATGAATTATAAGCATATAGTCTCATGACATCTCCAGGAAGGAGTACCGAGTATGTGAATGTCCTTCAAATGAAACCTCCAAAAAATTTACCCCTTTAACGACATCCATTTGTGTTAGCGTTCATGTAGTTAGCGCAACTCCAATATAGACGAGCTTGAAATAAAACTCCCATGCTACACCAAAATGGAGCTCCAATATTCAAAATGGGAGCAATAACCTCTCCCCCTTCTTGCTTAAAGTATGGTTACAACCATCTCACTATCTTAATAAATACAATTGACATAAATGATGAACAATGTTGACGGTAAGAGCATTTGAGCCCCTAATGCTCCATTTCAGATGGGGCACCATCAATCGCATAGAAAAATAACCTCTCCCTCATCTTGCTCAAAATATGGCTACAACCATCTCACTATCCTAATAAATACAATTGACATAGATGATGAACAGTGCTAATGGTGAGAGCATTTGGGCCCCAAATACTCCCTTTCAGATGAGGTACCATCAGTCGCATAGGGCACGACGCAAGCAAAGTCTAATATTTTCTGTTTTAATGCTGGAGTAAATTTATCTCCCTTGTTTGACATTCAAATGTCAAAAGTCCCTCCCCTCTAAAAACTATTGGAGGCGATTATAACCATACCAAAAAGATTGAAAAAGCCTAATAATTTCAACAAAATATGGGCTGTGTTGTTGGCAGTTGAGATTTGAGATATGGGATTTGGAAAGTTATGATATTTATTGGTCATAACTCTGATATTGCAAACTGGTGGTCTAACACAATCCAGACCACCATTTAGTTCCCACACCCTATTACTTCGTCAAACTTTATGGCCAATAAATGTTAACAACACGAGGAAAACCTCTAAAATTATGGTTATAATGTCTTTTATCCCTCTCTCACCACAATCTTATTATGGTTTTATTTTGTGGTGGACTCTATTTCTCTCTTTACTACTTACTATGACTATAATAAAGATTTATTGCTTAGTTATTGTAAAATGAGGATGATAAATATATCTCAGGAAGGAGGAGGCATAGATGAACTGAGGGAAAGTATGTGTGATAATGCGAACTCTTTACGACGTCTGTAAGAATGATGTTGCAGGAACTTATCCCTTGAGCTGTGATATTGCAGGGATTCACGCAACACACACGTGACATATGCTATTAACAGTAACACATGGACCATGAACTAAAGATCAACGTGGCTCGAGCACTCCAAAAAAAATAGAACAAGTCAAGGACACTTATCTCCTACAAACTAGCAATTACAGGTCTGACTACAACTTACCCTCATTTTCAGGGGAACGTGCTCACACATGAAAATAAACTGAGGATGAGGCCTATAAAAGGAATAAAATATAGAGGAATAAGGGACTAATTTTTTCTGGCTCAAGGGATCATAACTTGTAATCAAAATATTAATATCAAGTAATAAAGTTATAGTTACTAAATCCTCAAGTAAAGGCCCTGGTTTTTACCTATTCAAATGTTTCCACGCTAACCACCTGTGTTATTTTAATATTATTGGTTATACTAATTGTGTCATAGGTACATTTGGTATAAGAGCTTATTCGAGCTATTACAAAATTAGGCTCTTATATTTGGCACCGTCTATGGGAAAGAAGACATTTCCACAAAATCATAAGGCAGACAATTGTTCAACGATCAATTTTTAATCATGGTAACTTCTAAGAGACCAGCTACAGAAGTTCAACATGAATTCACCATTGAACCTGATCAGCTGGCATAATTCAAGGCGAACCTTAACTCTAAAATGGAGAAGCGAAATGAGCTCGAACGATAGTTGGTTCATGACAAAGAGTTCCGTAAATAAGTACTCGATGATGAACGTAGAGCTTGACAAACAGAGTTCAAATGATATGGATAACAGATGACCACGTTGTACACCACCTTAAAAGTACTGCAAGACAATCAACAAGTTTAGGCTCCATAGAAATGAGATTCCATACTAGCAACTTCCAAGGTTTCAGTACAGGATAGGTTGAGACCTTAAGGCACAACAATCAGAGGAGCTTCCAGCCATTAGCGCAATGATCCACACGTACCGGAAGCCTCAATTTATCTAGGACAAGAAGATCAGTCAGATGTTAACAGGGGACGTAGCACTCAAAACATCCAGTAGAGGAGCTATGACTTCTATCCAGGGTACCTGTTCATGAATGTTTAATTGAGGCAACCATTAATCATAATCCCCGACCTACATGAAAAATAGTTACAACACCACGTCAGTATGTCATACAGGAACATATGGATCAGCAAATCAAGGATTTGATAGAGGCTCAAGCTCTCGGAAGTTAGGATGAGTTCAAAAAATTATAAGGTAGTCTGATTGTCAAAGATTTATTTGAAATGGAAGTACCAACGGGTTTCCATACTCCCAAAATACAAAAGTACAATGGCACTGATCCTAAAGAGCATGCCCAACAATTATGAGATTCTTTGGAATTGTACTCAAACTTGAACCGCATCCTTTGCCAATTGTTCGCTACCAGTCTCAAGGGGGGGGGGGCACTCCGATGGTACCATTCTCTACCTAAAAATTCAATCCTCACATTCGACCAGTTATAAAAGATCTTTGTCAAGACGTACATTCATAACAAAGAAAATGAGGATAATTTATATACTCTTATCAGTCTCAAATAGTCTCAGGGGGAGAAACTTGAAGTCTTTACAATGAATTTTTTCAAACTTGCTCTAAAGGTTGACAATCTCGATCCAAAGGCAGCCGTTTCAGTATTTACCAATGCACTATAGATTGATTATAAAGTGAAGGAACATTTTTTCTTAAACAAACCCTCAACTTTGGAAGACATGATTACAAAGGTAAATAGATATATCGACTTGGAAAGGATAATGCCCGAAAAAGATAAATCTTATAAAAATGTCCTAGCTGCGAAGGGTCCAAATACAAAGAGAGACAGTAAACACAACAAAGATGGCCAGGGTGATAAAAAGTGAGCTAAAAATGACAAAGGTAAATTACAAAAAGGAAACTTATTACCCAAGCAGGTCCTTCTAAAGATAAATGTCTGGATCTCATTGACCTAACCCTATACTGGGGAAAGACAAGCTCTTCAGTGTGGCTCAACCTTTGGAGCCAATCGAAGGCAAACTGTATTGTATGCACCATAGGGTAACACATCATGAAACTGACAACTGTTATGCCATACAATGATTCGGGAGTACATTTTCAAAGATGGGAGAATGCACGAGTACATTATCGATCTAGATGGATATAAGAATGGAAGTTATAAGAAACAAGTTGAGTTAATTTAGGTTAAAGATCAATACGAGGAAAAATATGTGTCCACCTCTGCCACAGTCACATAATTCAGTTCCATCAGATCAACAATTCAACCAGGTTCAAGAGGAGAAGGTAAGCATAGTATTGTGACCTCATGGTTCAGGATAAAGGAGCTAAACTCCTTCCCGAATCAAGTAATTGATGAACTGGAATTTTATTTAAAGATTGTAACATAGGTCATGTCAAGATCCCTCATAATGATGCACTGGTTATAATGCTTAAAATGAAAAACTTTGTCATGCATACAATGATGATAGATACAAGCAGTGGTATTGAAATCCTTTTTTAGAGTAAAATCGAGCAAATGGGACTAGCAGATAAAGTTGTACTAAGCGACATTGATATCAATGGCTTTAACAGATCTAAAGAAGAACGAGTTGGAAAAGTCATAGCACTCTTGACATTATTTTCTACATCATCAATACAAAATCATGATACCTGGGGGTAATGGGTCGTTGCTAGTTGCACAGCATGGAAGCGGTCCATCCACATACCATCAAGCACTTCGTTTCAAGTATATCGATGACATCTATGAGATCAAAAGAAGTCAAAAGCTCTCTCGAGCTTATAAAAATACCGTATCTGCCAAACTAGGTACATTAAACAAATTTGCTTCATAGCAATTACAGAAAGCAGGTCACGCCAAGGATAAACCTACCATAATCAAACCTACAGAATACATTAAGATCGATGGGCATAGCAGGGGAACATATATTGGTTCCAAGCTTGTCCAACATGAGAAAGAAGCTCTAATATAATTCCTACAAATAAATAGAGACGTGTTCGCTTGGACTTTCCAAGAAATGCCAGGAGTTGACCTAGCTAAAGCTTGTCTTATCTTAAGCATCAGAGATAAAGCTACAGTAGTTAAACATAACAAAAAAGACCCTCACCCCATCTCAGAGATGAGGTTAACACAAAAATTAATAAGTTGATCAAGGTCATATTCATTTAATAAGCCAAATACCCAGATTAGATCTAAAATATTGTAGCAGTTCTAAAGAAGAATGGAAAAGTTCGCGTTTATGTTGATTTCACAGATCTTAACAAACATAAGTCGAAAGATAGTTACCCTCCTCCCATAATTCATTAAATTTTGGGCTCCACAGCAGGATTTGAGCTATTATCTATGATGGGTGCGATTTTAGGATATAACCAGATACCTCTCTTTGACAAAGATCAAGAAAAGACCACCTTCATTACTGAAAGGGACCTTTATTGTTACAAAGCCATGACATTCGGTCTCTGAAATGCTGGAGCGACCTATCAAAGGCTCATCACAAATATGTTCAAGGAACATTTGGGGAAAATAATCAAAGTATACATCGATGATATGCTCTACAAAGCCAAAAGAAAGAAGATCATATAACACATCCCGATATAGTTTTTAACATCTTGCAGTCATATAGAATAAACCTTAACCCAGATGAATGCCAATTCGGGGTACACTTTGGCAAATTTTAAGGATACCTCATTAGCAAGAAAGGGATCGAAGCTGATTCAGATCAGATTTGAGCTTTAATCAACATGCTATCTCCTCTGACAAAGAAAGTTGTACAAAAACTCTGTGGCAAGATTATAGCTATTAATAGATTTATCTCTAACTCTTCTGATTGATGTTGATGGCTGTTCATGTTGCTTCGTGGATCAGAAGAAAGGGCAAAGGTCGACAGAACGAGGAGATCGAATGGACAGAAGAATATGAAGTAGTTTTCCAAGAACTCAAAGTGTATTTTGGAAGATTTCTCATAATAAGTACTCTGATTGTGAATGAGGAATTAATCACTTACCTCACCATTACAGGAAATTCTCTGTTCGGTCCTCTTATGCCGAGAAGGAAAAATTGAGAAATCGGTGTATTTCATAAGTAAAACTCTTACACTAATTGAAATAAGATATTCAAAGATAGAGCGACTCCTTACACTCGCCTATACTTCACAGAAGCTCAAACACTTCTTTAAAGCTCACTCAATTAAGGTCATGACAAATTATCCCATTCGAGAAGTACTCCCTAAAAAGGAGAAATCTCACAGAGTGTAATAGTGGTCAATAAGTTTGGGAGAGCACGATATCAAATTCTAACAGAGAACTTCAGATAAAGGTCAAGCAGTGGCTAATTTTTTAGCAGACTTCCCAGTAAAAGATCTAGATTGGGAAGAGCATGATATATATCTAATAGAAAAAGTCGCAAATGATTCACCTTCGAAGCCATTCGAAGAATGAGCTGAGTAGGTTACACAAAAGGGTTTGAGACTTCTTACAGATGGATTAGTAGGACCCACAGGGTCAGGAATTAGAATCGGACTGATTACACCCTCAAATGACATAATTGAGAAGTCAATCTGATTATACTTTGAAGCATCGAACAACATCTCTGAGTAGGAACCGTTAATTCATGTTCTAGACATGGCACTGGAGATCGGAGTTCCTGAACTATGGGTCTACACAAACTCATTGCTTATAGTCTATCACTACTCTGATCGATACAAGAAGAATGGTAATGGTTGATTATGTAGGATGATGCAAGATGAAAGATACCACCAAATCGAAGTGATATCCACCCCCGACATTGATCTCCTGACGAAATGCACGATCAACACTGGGGGCGAAGAAGAGGAGGAAGATATTTGGAGGAAGCCTTTCCTCGTATATATCGGCCCAAAGAATAAGTGTGATGGGTCATTTCTAGAAGATCCAAATGAGTGCAGACAATTAATTAAAAACTCAAAGCATTACAAAGTTCAGAAAGGCAGTTTATATAGAAGATCAGTCACTGGACCGTTCCTCAAGTGCTTCACAAATAAGGAATCTGGTAGAATGTTAAAAGATTTACATGAAGGGACTTGTGGCTTCCATGTCGCAGGTCAATCTCATAGAAATAGAGCAATTACACAATGAGTATTTTGGTCAGGAATGAGAAAATAGGCAAAAGAGTACTCACATAAATCTAATGCTTGTCAGCGACATGGTAACAAAATACGAGCACCTACACTCGAAGTCCATGCCAGTAAAGTTTTTTGGCCTTTCAAGAGGTGGGCACTCGATCTAATGAGAAAATTCCCAAAAACATCGGGCAACCATAAATTCTTACTCGTAACCACGCATTATTTCACAAAATGGGTGGAAGCAGTTCCCCTTTGTCAAACTCAAGAAGAAGAAATCATCTCATTTATCTGGGAACATATCATCATACGATTTAATAGCCCCCACCTGATTCGGATCGATAATGGCCCACAGTTATTAGGAGAGAATGTAGTGGCATTTTTAAACAAATGCAACCCTCTAATCCATACTACCCTCAGGGAAATGGGCAAGCCAAAAATACAAACTAAACCATAGTAGATGAACTTAAGAAGAAACTCCAATCATAGAAGGAGGGTAATTGGATAAGGAAGCTACCACATGTCTTATGGGCCTACAGTACAACACCAAGACAATCAGCAGGGTATTCGCCTTTTCTGGCTGCTTATAGAACCAAAACCATCATCCCAGCAGAATATCACCATCCTGTCAAAGATCACGAGCTCACTAATGAGGAAAATGAGTTTGAACAAGCCTGTTATAGTAAGATATTCCCCAGACTCGATACGGATAAGCTAAATAGTGTCAAGTCGAAGATATCTTGTCATTCAATCCCCAGATTTGACAAGGAGAAGCTAGCAAAAACAAATCGAAAGTATCAGGCCCACATCTACAGATCTCAAAGCTCAATAGTAACTATTATACTTTGTCAAATAGAGCCATTGTACATGATCCACAAAGTTTACCCACCATCTATTAAGCCAGGAGACTAATTATTTTGTAACTGTCTGTATCCATTATAAATGCAGGTAGAGCATATGTCAATTGGGATAGATTTTTACATATCATTCTTGAGTCTACTTATCAAATCTCTCTGCAAATTACAATAATCTAGTATATTTGGATTTATATTTAAAATCCTCCTTGAGGTCGTGGTTTTTCTCAGGTTTTATCCAAAAAAATCTAGTATGTTCTAGCTTTATTTATGTCATCATCATAACCTCATTTCTAATAGTATTGGCAAAATTTACCATCCAAAAAATTAGCCATTACCATTGGCGTCGTCTATGGGAAAATACCCTACTTTTTTCTTTACAAATCTCATCCAGAATAGTCACTGTCATGACCAACATGAACCTCAGAAATAACTCCAGTACCCAGAGAAATAACGTGGACATTTTAACTGGTATTTTACCAGAAATAGTTAATTTACACAATGCTGCAATCGAGCTCCAGAAGCAGATGGAATCTGATGGGGTCAAAAGACTAAAAGATCAAAAAAATTATGCTCAATCCCTCCAAGTCAAGAGAGACGAGAGGTAGAAAGCCCTGGAACAATAAAGCTGAGCTCATCAGAAAGAACTAGAAAATTTGCAAAGGCAACAAGATTAATTCATAGTTCGACAAGGATTGCCTCCCCAATCCTGAAGTGATCATCGATCCAGAGCTTCCCAGAGGAAGAATATGCCAAGAAAAAAGTGAAATGAAACTTCAAGATCTCGATCAAGGTACCTAGATAGAGTATCATGACATTTTGGCTACACATCATCAGCATCAACAACCCAGGGAAGTTGACGAACACGTTATTAGACCCTACTACCTCCTTTGAGATGACTAGTTAGAGAATTGTTGGGTCCAGAAGGACAATAAGATTTTAATCCTCGGGAAGCAGCTACACCAAATAATCCCCTACAATTCATTACCATGGACAACTTGAACAATCGAATTCAGGCCATACATTATGACAATCCTAGTCAAAAATCAGGTCTAGATAGAATCGAGAAAAACCCTATTTTCCCTCACCTCAAAGTCATGCCAATTCTAAACAACTTTTACATGCCAAAATTTCATCAATACGCAGGTCTCCCCAGTATTTGGTCTGTACTATAAACTTAATCAGATGCTATGCCATTTATTTAACATGAGCATCAAAGAAGAGCCTCTTAAGTGGTTTCACACCATTCCCATAGGATCAAATACCAGTTTTGCCCAATTACAGAGGTTGTTCAATCAAATTACATACATCCTAAGGAGCATGAGATAACAGTTGATTTACTATTCTTTATCAAATAGGGTGTGAAAGAAACCCTAGCTAACTTTTACAAACATTTTTTACAAGAAACAAGGACGATTGAGAATTCAGATCCAAAGATTGTCGTACCAGCATTAACCTTGGCACTCCATATCGATTCTAAAGTTCAAGAAGAGCTTACAATTCACAAAACCAAGATAGTCACCGAAATGATCGATGTGGTTAATAACTACATCGAGCTTGAAAGATCCAAGAAAGATAAGATGAAAAGATCATCTATTATTCATTCTAATGATGTACTTTCACTGCCACACTTAAAACCTGTAACCAATGCTGTTGTCAAATAATATAGGCAGTTCCACGACAACGTCAAAAGAAAAAATGGGAAAAATGATAGACCTATCCTATTCCTGCCTCCTATGATAACCACACTATAGACCATCTTACCAATACTAAGGGGGGATGAGCTATTTCAAGAAGCGCAGGAAATTCCATACATCCTGAATAAACCATTGGGCCAATATACTAATGTTCATAGCCATGAGATTGACAACTGCTACTCCCTTATATGCATTTTTCATCATATTTTCCTAGCAGGGAGGCTCCACTAGTACGTTGTCGATGTCAAGAAGTTCCTCGAAGAAAAAACAAACAGAAAAGAAGTTGAACAAGAACAAGGATAAGGTTAACCTCGCCATCTTTATATTATTGAGATGAAAAAAGGAAAAAAGCAAAAGAAAGATGGCAGAATCATATCATGCTATAAGATGACAGCATCCGAGAAATCTGCCAAACTTTTACCCATCTTTAGTAAGGCCAAACACCTATATCACATTTCCTTCGAAGACTGTGATACCAGCCATGTCAAATACCCTCATGACGACCTATTAGTGATAATGCTCAAAGTAGGACAAGACTATTTGCAAATACTCCTCGTCGATACTAGAAGTACGGCTGACGTATTATTTAAGAGGGTAGTTGACGTTCTAGGCCTCAAAGATTTAATCAAAGCTTTGACTACATCCATCACAAGATTTAATAGGTCAAAAGAATTAACACTGGGAAAAATTACTTTGCCTGTTCAGGTAGGATCAGCAACCACCTTTGTTATATTTATTGTTATCGATGCCGAATCAAAATACTTAGGAATCTTAGGAAGAAGTTGTTTGTACTCCATCAAGGCAGTATCTTTGACATATCATCTAGCATTACATTTTCCAAGAGATCACGGAGTCTATAAAATTAAAGAGAGTCAAGCTGTGGCATGAATGTGCAAAAATACCACCACAAACTTTCACGCATCAAAACTCCTTAAGGCATAGAAATTATAGAGAAAGCCACCTTCAACGTTTAAGCAATATGATCCTGAATCAGTTGAATCTATTGAGCTTGATGGGTCAAGGAGAAACACTTTTATTGGATCTAAACTATCATTAGAAGAAAGGGAAGCCCTACTGCAGCTCTTAAATAAAAACGTCAATATCTTTGCATGGTCTTTCCAAGAGATGCTAGGGATTGACACATCTATTGTATGTCATAAATTAAACCTCATCCAAGACAGCAAGGCTATAGCGCAAAAGTATCTTAACCTGGCCCCCAGACTCTGAGAAGCAGTTAATGATGAAATCTATAAGCTACTTCAAGCTGGATTCATTCGAGAAGCCAAATATCCAAAGTGGGTCTCAAATATCGTAGCTGTCCTAAAGATGAACGGAAAAATTAGAGTCTATGTGGATTTGACTGAACCAAATAAGGTCACACGTAAAGATAACTATCCCCTTCTTTTGATTCCTCAACTCTTTGACTCCGTAGCAGGTCACGAACTTCTCTCGATGATGGATATAGCCCCTGGATATAACCAAGCTCCTCTCGCTGAAGACTATCGAGAGAAGACTGCATTTGAAGCAGAATGAGCCCATTATTATTACGCATCCATGCCATTAGATTGAAAAATGTAAGAGCCACATACCAGCAGCTCATCACAAGAATGTTTAAAGATCACTTGGGGGAAATCATGGAGGTATACATCGATGACACGATCTGCAAGAGCCTAAAGCGAGAAGATCATTACAGCAATCTACAAACCATCTTTGATATCCTTCGTACGTACCACATGAAACTTAATCCAGAAAAATGCCAATTGGGGGTCGCATCTAGGTAGTTTTTGGGGTATCTGGTCAGCAGAAGAGGAATATAAATTTATTCAAAATAAATCAAAGCAGTTATGGAAATGCCATCACCACGAACCAAAAAAGACGTCCAAAAGCTTATCGGAAAGGTTGCAGTTCTCCACATGTTCATCTCAAAGTCGTCTGATCGATGTAAACTTCTTTACCTTCTTCTTCGAGGAAACCCATCTCCTATGGCAACAAAATAACCCCAGGAAATTATCTGGACCCTAGAATGTCAATTAGGTTTCCATGATTTCAAAAGATACTTAGGGCGTACTCCTGCTGATGGTGAGGTATTAATGACGCATTTATCGATAACGAAAGACACAATCAATTTTATTCTTATTCGAGAAGACAACGGAGTGGAAAAGCCAATTTACTTATTCTGCAAAACTCTCATGTCTACAAAAAAAGATATGCCACCACTGAAAAATAGATTCTAGCCCTGGTGTACAGTTCCCAAAAATTTCAACCTTATTTCCAAGCATACCCCATCAAAGTCATCACCAAATTCCACCTCAAACTAGTACTTTCAAAAAAAAAGAAGTCCAGAAGGGCCTATCAATGGACTATTTTCCTAAGATAATATGATATTTCAATTGAGCCACAAATATCAATAAAAGGACAAGTAGTAGCAGGGTTCATGGAAGATTTTCTGGTCAAAGGCCCCGAATGGGAGGAACTCGAAGAAGTACTAGCCGATGACTCAATTGCAGAACAAGACACATAGTCGAAAAGTATAGGATGGAGACTCTTTACAGATGGATCTGCAGGACCACGAGGATTAGGGATTGACATTGTTCTTATTACTCTGTCCAATCACCGAATTGAGAAAGTAATCAAACTCAAGTTATATGCAAAAAATAATAAAATCGAGTATGAGGAGAAGAAATAGCTATTTACGTGGACGCACTACTCGTAGCTAACCATTACAATAAAACATTCAAAGCATCAGGCAAAATGGTTGACTACACTATGCTGGTCAAAGACAAAATAAAGAAATTCAAATGCGCCACAATTTCATATTTTCCATAAGCAAAAAACTGACATGCCAATGATCTGGCATTCATTGTTGCAATACTCGAAGACAGTGTGAAAAGAATACTAGATATCAAAGTTATCAAGCATTCCAGCCTCAAAATAACCTATGCCATGCAAATTCAAGTTGCCGATGCTGAGAACCCTGAAGATTGGAGAAAGCCATTCCTTACATATTTCAAGTTTAATATTCTCCTCGAGAATAAGGAAGAAGCTTAATCTTTATTAGCCAAATGTCCAAGGTTCAAAGTCCAAGGAGGAGTGCTATACTGAATCCCCGATGGATAGCCACTGATCAACTGTATCTCTAAAAGACAAGCCCAAATCAAGATTACAGAACTCCATGAAGGAATTTGTGTTACACATATCACAGGATGGTCACTAGCGTAAAGAGCATTCACACATGCTTTATACTGGCCGAAGATGAGACAAGACTGCGAAGACTTTGCTCAAAAATGCAACAAATACCAGATCCATGTACAAGATATCTAAAGTCTAGCCCTCGACTTACATGCTGATAATGTCCTCTGGCCATTTAAACGATGGGTTATCGACATCATTAGTCCCTTCCACCCTGCATCGGGAAATAAAAAATTTGTCATGGTATCAACAACTATTTTACAAAATGGGTCGAAGTTGTACCACTTTCCCACACTGATGAAAATGAAGTGATCAAATTCTTATGGAGCAGATCTTCACCAGATTTGGTTGTCCACAAATGATAAGATCTGATAATGGCAAATAATTCATCAACACTTAAGTCCTCAAATTTTGTCACAAGTACAAAATCCAGTTATCTACTTCGACATCCTATTATTCATTAGGAAATGGTCAAGCCAAAGCTATCAATAAAAGCATCAAATCAGGCTTGCGTAAGTACCCCGACCAAAAGAAGGGCAGATGGGTTGAAGAACTACTTAGTGTTTTTTGGGCATATATTACTATACCTCAAACTTCCAATGGTTGCACAGCACTTATGATGACTTTTGGCACCGAAGCTGTTATTCCTTCAGACCTCGATCTTCTAACCGCTCAAAGAAAAATCACAGATGAAGAAAATGAACTAGGACTTCTATATAATCACAATTGGATTGAAGAGACTCGAGACCGTGCCATTACAAACTTGGGACGATACCATGATACTCTCAAAAATGCATATAACAAGAAGGTGAGGAAGCGCACATTCGACATCGACGATCTTGTCCTTCAACAAATTCAAGACAGTACTCGACCAAAGAACTCTAGCAAATTATCATAAAATTGGGAAGGACCTTACATTATTAGCGATAAAATAGATAGTGGTACATACTGGCTGATAACCAAAAACGTATTACTACTCGAGTTCCCATGGAACACAACCCATCTAAAGATGTTCTACAGATAGACGTTCTAATCTTTTTTATTTTTTCTTCAATAAAGATGTTTTTTTCCCATTAAAACATCATTTATTCGGTATTTCGACAAAACTTAATATGTATTTGTCCAAACCAAGTCTCATTTCTTCTACAAATAGATATCTAATTACAGGAAATATTATTTGCACATCATTACTAATTCGATAGCGCATCACATAGTTATCTTTTCAACAAAACCATATATCCCATAATGGAAAAACATCTGCAATCATTCTTCAGTCGACAAAGCCATAACATGGCTCTCCAATCAATTAACTCAGATAACACATTAAATGTAATAATTCTGAAGCACCTAACAAAGAGTATATCTTACGCCCTTCTAATAATCATCCTGAACACAACACTTAACATATTTAATATCATATTCATTACAATTGAATATCTATCCAACAATTATCAATAGTTCACATCACACAATTTTAACAATTAAACTTATCAGAAATTCATTCACAAATCTAAATACCAAATGTTATCAGGTCTCATTGACCACTTGTAAAAATAATTGTTAACCAACTTCAGAACAAAAACAACAAGGAAGAGATACGATTATAACATTCTTATCTACTTTTATGGGAAGATTATTGGGGTTGTCAGCTTAACTGGAAGACCCAGAGTAAGATCATCGAGAAGCTCCCCTTCCATTTATTCTGCACCACCAGCTAAGGTAGGGCCACTTCATGAGTATCGGGCATCTCCTCCTTAGCATATGAGTCGAGAAAGGTCACCCCTGTAGTAGCAGCTAACCCTTTATAAAAATCTTTCCTTTCCTCCATCAGGTTCGAACTGCCAAGAAAAGTTGGCTTTCATACGCTTGGGAGAGTTAATGTTAATCTGATCTGCTTCTGCATTTACTCTAATAAGAGCCATGACACTCTCTGCCTCCATCAACCTGCAAGCACATAAAATCTTTTCACGAATATCGTCCACAAAGTTGGGCTTTTGCAGAGCCAATGTGTCTTCCCTCTCCTTCGTAAGATCGATCCTTATCTTCTCGATCTCCTTCTTCTTCACAGTCTCCCATATCTTCTTAGCCTCGCGAATGGCAGTCTCCTTCGACTTCACTGCGCCAAGCTTCAGCTTTTCCAGCTTCACCTCCAAGCTTTCTTTCTCCTGAACCAGCTCATCTTTTTCTTTGACAAGCTCCTTTACGATACTTTTGTAGATAAGGAGCTGGTTCGCCAAAGCCTCGGTACCAAGAAGACGAAGCTTCCCATCGATCAACAACTTCTTGATTTGCATGATAGTTATAATATGAGACCTTAAAGACGGAAGTAACTTTGTTAATCAAAATAAGGTATGAAAAATTCTCACCTTGTTCATGGTTTTGTGACCTTAGATGAAGAAGGTCGACAAACTATCTATTCCAACCAGGCAGTTAGCAAAATCTTCCTCCTAAGACGTTGTCCCAGCAACATAGATCTTAATTGTCTACTGGGCATCTTTTTCAGAATCTCCAAGATTCCCAAAAGATTTCCCCTTCGATAAATTAGGAGAATTTTTCTTCCTAGTCACAGCCTTCTGTTGCCTGACAGTAATCGACTTAGGGATACTGGAAGTCCTCAATTCAACCACTTCAAACTTCTTCACAATCTTGACTAGAGCCTATCGAATTAACCTCTTCGGTGGTTGTACAGGGGCAGGAGGAGGGTTTACAGCCCTTTTTCTCATATTTTTTTCTAAAGAACCCACTCAACAAGGCCTCTCTCGCTGCAGTAGCAGAGTCAATGGTATACCTACTAAGAGCAGGGTTCTCAAGGGGGAGACTTGACTCGGCGGCTCTCTTATTTCTTGCTGACATTTTCCTGTCAATCAGTAAAACTTTGTAGCCTTTAGTTTGAGAGCTTTTTAGTCCAACTTCTGAGAATAAATCTTCGATGTCTCCTTGATTTGCAACTAGAGAGTCGATTCATCCAATGTAGTTGGTCCTCAAGTTGTATAATTTCTTTGTGACTTTCGAGTTCTTATCCACTTCCTTTGAAGCTGCAACAAAATAAAAATTCCATTAGTACTTCATCAAATAACAATACTTCTAAGCAACAAATTACTTCTACATTCAATAAAGCATATTCCACACGAACCTTGATGGAAAATTTTCCTCTTCAAAAGCCACCCAGGGTCTTCAGGGTTGAACTCATAGTTCCCTGAAACAAGTAAGCAGTCGGTAAAGTATTACCCCCCTGTCGATACCATCTCATAAAATAAGAGCCTCTTGAGAAATGTGGTTAAATATCTATAGTCAACTTTCTGAGGATTCTGCTTTAGTACATAGTACATACACAAATCATCAACAGAAAAATCACCTACTCCCCCTTCACTTATAGCTGACCATTTAACACTGCTACCACCCTAAAAGGGTCGTATACATTTGGATTAAACTACTCAGGAACAACATCATAGAAGTTTAAGAACTTATTTTGGTCAGCTTGAAGGGGTAACTTCAGCCCCTTCTTTATTTGTTTTGGATGGACTAGAATGCCCTCCATAGGGAGCTCTTGTTCAGTCATCTCCCCAAGGTACTCCTCCAGCCTAATGTCATCAAGGATGCCATACTTCTATTTAAATGCAAAAAATTCATATGTTTCCTCAGCATCCCCATAACACTCCCTAACATAATCTATTTTTCCCTCTTCTTCTTTTCCTTCTCCACCCCCACCAGAACATTCTTCTCGATCACTTAGATGTGGCTTATGTTCTACAACTCTTTTTGTTTTCTCCTTATCAGAAACCTCGATAACCTCCATTTCTAGCCTTACTCAATTCTTATGGGCCATGTCTGTATTGTTCTCCCCGACCCTGTAGTTCATACCCAACTCCTATGCACAGGTCGTCACATCGATTAATAATGGTTCTACGTTGACATGGCTTTCAAAAATACTGTCTACGTCAGCATCAAGACAATTAGTAGTTTAAACTGGTTCAACCATTTATTTTAACCCGAAATAGAATTCCTTTTTTAAGTTAGTAAGATACCATATCTTATACAATTCATGTTCCTATCTGTTAGTCTATATCCTATTGTTGAGTATTACTCTGCAACAACTCATTCTACCTTCTACTATCTAGTTCTCGACCAAAAGAAAAGTTAATTTATACAAGTTTTGCATTCTTTGACATTATCATATCTGTAGGAACATTTCCCTCGACCTAGCCCAAACTCGAACTACCTCAATATACCAGACTCGTGCATTATATACGTGACATATGAAATCAACAGTGACACCTAGACCATGAACTGATAAAGAATGTGTATCGAATACTACAAAAAAAAAGAACCAGCCAAAGACACCTGTCTCCTACGAACCAACAAATATACATTCAACTACCTTTTGGCCCATTTTTAGAAAACGTGCTTCTACATGATAATGAACTAAGAGTGAGGTCTATATAAAGGATGAGTTCCAAAGGAGAAAGGACCAAGGATTTTTATTTATAAAGATCAAGTATTTCTATCTTAAGAAAATCACTTGTAATTAAAGATAAGCCTCAAGCAATAAAAGTTACAGTTATTAAATCTTCAAGTCGAGATCATGGTTTTTTACCTATTCAAAGGTTTTCCACACTAAATTACTTATATCATTTCATAAATTATACTAATTCTTGTCACATGTACATTTGGAATATGATCTATTTTTGAGCTATTTTGGGCTACGAAATTAGGCCATTATATTTGGCGTCGTCCGTGGAAATCAAACATTTTCCACAATATCCTAAGGTATACATTAACTCAATCATCCATTTCTAATCATGGTCACTTCCAAGCAACCAGCAATAGTAGTCTAGCTCGATCATTCAGTTGAACCAGAACAGCTCACTGAATTAAGGGCGACTCTCTAGGCCAAAATAAAATAGCGTAATGAGCTCGAACATTTCTTAGTTCTCGACCGTGATCACCACGACAAAGAGCTTGATAACGAATGTCAAGCTCATCAAATAACATTCAAGCGCCATGAAGAATAAATGATAACTATTCAGACTGCTTTACAAGCTTTGTAAGATACTCAAGAATCTCCCCTTACTAGAGATCGTGAGTCCCAGCGAACTCCTGAGTTTCTATACGATAAAGATTAGGACTTCAAGATCAACTAGCAAAGGTATTTTCAGAGGTCTTTCGAATGAACCACTAACCGTCAACGCCTGAATATGATTCCAGAACAACACACAATGCCTCGTTCACAATGGTACCTTGCAACAACAACTTCGAATATCCCTCTCCAACAATAACAACCCTTTCCCTTCAACTACGAGGCTTACTTTCGTTAACTCTCTCTCAAGAATCTCTGTAACTCAATCTTTTTTATATCTCTCTAGTTTTTGTTTTTCTATATTTGACAAACGTTTGAACAAAGATGAACAAAGGTTATTTTTACTTTCTCTCTATAACTGCTGGCAGTTATTGGGACTCACACAAGCCACCCTTAGTTTTAGAGCCGATGTGTCCCTTCTATTGCTAATGTCAGATGTTTCATACATTTTAGGTGAAAATACCTTCCCATCATTATCTCATGTCCTATACTTAATTATATTTTTCTCTCTCTCACCTACCAATTCACCATGAGACTGTCCTACACTCATTGTGACACCCTCCTCACACGCAATCAAACTTTCTCTACCCCTACACCAATATCAAAACAAAAAGACGTATAATTAAATTTCTCTACTCACGCCACTATTATTTATAGAACTGCTGACGTCATTTCCAATGCTACAACATTTTTAAAATTCAAAATTTTCTTTTCAACAACAAACATTCACAACAAAATAGGAACAAATTCAGGTGGAAGTATTCTCCCTATACTTAATATATATTTATCTGACCTAACACAATTCGCTCTCTCATACATAATCACGCATAAAACATCCTAGATGCCCTGGAGTGCCATACCTAATCATTTTGTTCCAAGCAATCTTCTTATCATCCTCAGCAGTTTCCTCTAGAACAATCTCTCTCACTGTAGTTTTTCGAGCTTTTGGATCCAACACTAGCTCACAAAATATCTCAGAATACACATGACGCCCAACCTCATTCTCCCTCGCCCTAGTAGTCAATCCTTTAAATTGTATCAAAGATTCTAGCAAGTTAACATCATAATATAACTGCCTAAAGATCCTTCCCGCACCTCTGCAATCTTTATTGCTAAACGCCTCTCTGACGCGTGTCGAGCTCTTTGCGAATATGTCCTCACCATTTTTCTCTCTTCCCCCTCTCTGCCTTACATTTTCAGCCTTATTTATACACAGAGTATAATAACAGTAATTCCCCCCCTCCCCTTCCGCATTTAGAATACTACATTTTAATTCCCCTTATCCGTACCTAACAACCCTAAGATCATGCAAGATATTTATTTAAATTTATCTCTCTCGCGTGACCTCATTGCATTTAAACCATATCCTGTTAGAACTAATTTCCATATGTTTTAAATATAAATAAAATTATTTCCACAACTTAATTTTTGGTTTAAGCAAAGTCACTTCTACGACAAATTACTTTTTTTGCAGCTCGATTCAATAAATTTCAATCAGTTTGACGCAAGTACCTACTCCATCTGCACATATCTATGAATCTCCATAAGGTCGTTTAATGCATTGTAAAGAATTACATTTCAAACATTTTTCTATTTTTTGCTCGACCAACAAATTTTTTTTCCGTTATTATTATTATACACTTTCTCTCACACAAAACTTCCTATAATAGGTTGAACTACTATCTCACCTTTAGTTTACTTTAACACATAAGGAATTACATATCAATTTCGAATTAACATACTTTACAGAGCACAATTTTTAATTACTTTCTTATAGATTGATCTACAAGTTATATTACATCAAGTCATATACCCCTCAAACATGAAACAATTCTTCAAAAAAAATGAGGAAGATGATTGTAACAGAGCCTGAATCCGAAGACTGAAGCATATTTCCGATATCCGTTTCCACCACCATCGTCTCTTCCCCTCTAACCCCCACCACCTCCGAGTGGCATATAAAGATTAATGATTCTACTTTTATAGAACCCAATCCCCCACAGGATAATGGTAGTATTTCCTGGTACGTTCACCGACTTCATCATATGCCTCCCCAATCTTATCCTCTGCAAGCAGCCGAAGACATACCTGGCGCTACTTACCTAACTGAATCAGTTACTGGAACTGCCATATTTGATAGTAGTCATCCTCTACTTCAGCCGCTTCTTCCTCCGTCGTCCCATGGTATGTTGGTAGCACCGGTATGGGAGCTGGCATATCCAAAGATTAGTTGCCAAAGTAGTGCAACTGTAGCCTTTGTAATTCAGCAAGCACCCTCGCTTCATATACTTGGCGCCTGGTCATGACCATTTTTAATTCTCCTCTTTGTCTCTGTTGTGAGCATACGTCTTAATGAATTGTATCAGCAGTTGATCGAATGTGAGTATGGAATCTTGAGGTAAAGAGTAGAACCACCAGAGTTGTTCTTCCTGTAGGCTTATTGTGAGCAAACAGCAGAGGATGTGGTTGAGAATGGAATACAACCCTAATGAATCACGGTATTGTTGAATGTGCTCCTTTGGACCTTGTATTTATAAATTTCTGGAGCATGAAAACCTTTCAGTATTTTCATATTGAATAGTTCTTTGGTAATTGGACTTCCTTGTAACTTGGTAAGGTCATCCGTACTACCCAGAACTTTACTTCAATCAACTCCTTGATATGCAGATCCATATGTTCTTGTGTGACGTATTAACGTGTCACTTGAGTGGCTTGACGAGGAGGTTGAGGATTATGAGTACCAGTGCCCTCACTCAAATGATCATGTGATGGAATTCGAGGTTGAGGTCGCTGTTCTTCCTCCTGACATTTGGAAAAATTAGTGACTTCTGCTGACGTCAGACTGAACTTCACCACCCAAATGAATTGAAGGTTGATGTTCGTACTGAATATTTTTAGAAATAGCTTTACTAGTGGCTCCTGGAGGTCCCAATCTGTCCCGAGAAAAAACCTGGGAGGTCTCTGGCACTTGATCGCGGCCTTTGGTTTGAGAAGCCGTTGAGTCTCCTGTAGAGCTTGTAATACAGTCTACATGGTTGTTATCTGGTCTTCATATCGCTTGAGTGTTGTTAAAGGAGCTTTGAACTCCTTCTTACAGAGCTCTCGGTCAAGAGTTAACTAACGTTCGAGCTCATTACGCTTCTCTATTTTGGCGTAGAGATTCACCTGTAGTTCTGTAAGTTACTCCGGCTCAACTGAAAGATCGAGCTGGATTCCGGTGCTGGTCGTCTGGAAGTTACTATGATTAAAATTGATAGTAGAGTGAATATATGCCTTAGGATATCACAAAAATGTTTCTTTCCCACAAACAGTGCCAAATATAATGGCTTAATTCTATAAACTCAAGATGGCTCGGAATTAGCTCTTATACTAATATTCCTATGAAAAAATTTAATGTAAAGTAAAAAATGACATAGGTGATTTAGCGTGGAAAACATTTTAATAGGCAAAAAAACATGACCTCGGGTTGAGGGTTTTAGTAATAGTGACTTTTATTGGTTGAGGCTGATATCTTACTCCAAGTGATCTCTCGAACTAGAAATACATGATCTTGTAAATAATAAATTTAGTGTTTGTGAATCAAGAAAATATGGATTTCTTGGTGATTTATCGTATCTTTTTTTTTGGTCCCTGTCTCTTTTTCTTGGTGATATTACCTCCAAGCTCGACCTCAACTGAGGTAGTATCCTCCAAACCTACATTCTTAGTGGCTATTACATGACCATATGTGGACGTTTCCATATCAAATGACCAGCTCGAAGCAGAAAGCACTCTATTTCCTATTTCTTGACACGCATCTACACCTACATGTAGGGCCAGGTATTTGGTCAATTTCTCTTATTTGACTGATTTTTTTATTTATACTAAAATAGGAAGAATATATTATACAATCATTGTTTATCAAAAGCCATACACAAGAAGGAAAAGGACAACCCATCTTTCCCTTTGTACAGTGACAAACAAACTTTCCCTATATAAATACTATTTAAATTTCAAATACAAAATAAAAGAACTCAATAATACTTGCATAAAAAATAAAAATAAACGTTTTTACCCATAATATAGATATATAACAAACACCACTAACCTTCAACAACAAAAGATGAATTTGGCACCGTGAACGGTTCCTCTTTCACCATAGAACCCGATACCAGAAGATTTTTTTCCTCCACAAAAATGATAACTCCCTCTTCACCCTGAACTCGATGCTGAACCTCTGAGCCTTATCTTCTAAACCTCTACCACATTTTTTTTCTCTCTTTAGATATTTGTTTCACCATGTCTTACAAAAGTTTTGACGAAGAGAGGGAGTGGATATTTATAGATTTTTTTAAATTAATGGCACTTATGGGGGCTCGTGTAAGCTGCCCTCGATTTTTTAACTAAGACGTCTCTTCCCCTATAAATGTCAGTCCACTCATGCCTTCTAGGGAGATACACTCTATCATCATTACTACCACGCCTATCATTTAATGCATCTCTCTCTTTCTCCTAATCATCCTCCAATCAGACCTCTTCAAATTAAGCATACCCACCACATAATCAACTCAAAATACAATTACAATCCTTCATCTTGAATTGCAGCATCTAATATATCAATATCACAACATCCATTTATACTAGTATCAACGATACTACCAATGCTACCACAATTCAAAATTTCCAAACATAATCCATATAACAAGGGGATAAAAGCAAGTAAAGTCAAAGAACAATGCTATTTTCCATATTAATCCCATATTTATTTCGACCTATAATACCAACGAACTCTCACAAGTAATTATATTTAAAACATCCTAGATGACCTCCAGCTCCACATCTAATCATCTCGCCACCAACAATTCTCTCATCTTCATTAGTTATCTCATCCCGAGTAATCTTTCCTATCACAATCTTTCCTATCACCTCACGAAATACATCACACCAAAAATGATGATCTACCTCAGTTTTCCTCGCCCTTAAATTTAAGCCATCCACCTGCAAAACAGAGATAGGCAAATCGGTATAATAATTGAACTGCCTAAAAATTCTTTCACGAACTTCAGCTACCTTTATCGCTAAACGCCCCTCTACAGCATGTCGAACCCTCCGAGAACGAGTTTTCACCATAATTACTACTTCTACATTTTAGTAGTCTCCTTTATTTATAGGTAGCAAAGAGATAAACCTAAATCCCCTTTATGACATTCAAACTTGTTCTACATAATCCAAACAGCTGTCATACTTTTCCATCATTTACACATACATCATGACTTGAGGTAACTAACTTTCAAGTTATCCGCAGCTACACAACACAAGTATAACTGTATTCAGATTCAGGTCGAAAAATCCTACTCATTTGTTAAGTTTTTATACTTTATAATTCTATCACAATCATTCGAGTTATGCATAATTATTTTTTGTCATACAAACTTACTACTTCCGTTCGATACACAACATTCAAACATTAACACATGACCGTTCAAAAACTAACATTTTCAGTTCGAGAAAGTTCAATTATAATAAATAAATAAATAATGGTTTCTTTTCATTATCTTCAAAATACCGCATAATACATTACAAACCAAACATAGGACATATCAAAGCACTAAGCGTACGATACCCTATAGATATCCAGTGATACCAATCACTGCAGAATTGCATGTCTTTAAGAAAGCCAGCCAGCCTCCCTCCTCTAAAACGCCACCCTCCGCAAGAAAACGAAGATGGTATAAAGAACCCACTCACTCACAAGAACGGCGAGACTTCATTGGGCGAATGCCAGCAGCCTATCCTCCTTTAAAATTGCTTCCTCTACAAAAGACGTAGACACCCCGCGTTGTTCCCAATACCACCAGATAATGGAACCATGATCTAATAGTAGTTAGTATCCACCTCCACTACTCATTATATCATCATCGACAATAGGTAGGATGCACCGGGGGCATAAGAAGTTCTAGGACTGAAGTTTGTTGTACTTTGGCAAGAACCCTAGCTATATGATGTGCTTGGGAGTCACCATTCTCACTAACAAGAACTAAGCAAAAGAAGGGTACATATAGATGATTTGAAAAAGCATAAGTATTGGCAGAAGATAACCGAAGTACATCAGTAGCAGATATATAAATAGATACATTCAATGTGGAATGGTTTCCAAAGCAATCCTCATTCAAAGAAAATTTTTGGGAAACACAAACCACAATTAAAATAGTCACATCATTACAACTTTCCAATTCCCAACAGTCCATACATTCCAAGATGAAAATCTACATCAGTAAACCAACATTCAATTTTTAGACAACCTATTCGTATTTTGATTCTGAGCTCGATTAAACCTTCTTCAACTCAAGACACAGTGCCTTAATTAAGAAGGTGTGATTGTAGGGACTTATCCCTCAATTATTGATATGTAGGGACTCATTCTCGAGCTGTGATATCATCGAGATAGTACATGCCATACTCAGCAATACACATGTGCAATGCTGTCAACAATGACACCTGGAACACGAACTGAAGAGAATGTGGCTCGAGTACCCAAATAAAACAAACAAATCAAGGACACTGTCTCCTCAAACTAGCAGTTACTATCTAATCTACTATTACCCTTATTTAGGGGAAAGTGCTCACACACAAATAAACTGAGGATGAGGCTATAAAAGGATAAGGGACACAGTTTTTTAGCTCAAGAGATCATAACTTGTAATCAAAATAATAGTTTCAAGCAAATAAGTTACAGTACTAATCTTTAGTCGAGATCACAGTTTTACCTATTCAAAGGTTTCACGCTAACCACCTATGTGCATTTTATATAATTGGTTATAGAAATTGTGTCACAGTACATTGGCGTAACATTATTTGAGTTATTACGATAGTCCTTACAAATGCGTACTTATTTTGCGCAGCCGATGAGGTGCTCTCATGTGTCATGCGATAAAAGATTTATTTCGATAAATTATATTTATGTTTTGTAATATTGTTTTAAATTCATTATGAGTCTTAGTTAGAAATTGAGGTGAGAGATGGGTTTTAGTGTATATATTGCAAATTAAGGTTTTTAACATCCTATAACCATGCTTCAAACAGCGTTCTTTGTTGGGTATATTCTCCTGTGTATATCTCATACTACATATCCCCACTGTCCATGAATTCATAATACATAAGTCCTTGACAGTACATGATTAGAGCCCCAAAAGGTCCTGACTTAATGACGTACCCTGCATGCCACAAGTCTGCCAACCTTGACTTGGACTTGGTGAGGATTTAATTCCAAATGATTACAAACATGAGACCAAATTATAGTGTAGAGTAATGCACATATTAGCCTGGACATAATGCTATGTGCCTGACTATAAATTAGCTTAGGTAATAGGTGGATTCCATTTGATTGAATTCCTACTTGGGATCATCTATCTTATAAAATAATTTAGTTAAATTGTAACAACAAACCATTCTTTAAAGTTTAAACATAAATTGTATTATCAGATCCAACTTAATCTCAAAAAGGGTGTCTTAAGTGATATTGGGCTGTTGATCTTTGAAATTACCTCAAGATAGTTGATAGAAAACTATTAATGTGGAAGACTATTAACAAAAGGAACAAACTACGTTGATTGATTTAAAGACTAAAAAATAAAACTAGATTTTTCTACCTAAGGCTAAGCTTCCCACAATAAAACTAATATTCAAAAATAAACTAAGCTCAAACTTTTTTATTAGAAAAAGAGACCTAGCACAATAGATAGAAACTATAGCTAGACTTAATGGAGACTTCTCCTAACTATATGTAATTAATGTAACAAATAAGAGCTAAATAAAGAAGATGCGACCACATAGGAAACATATGTGTGATAGTGATTTATCAACTCCCCCGTTTAGAAGAGTTCGAACATGGAACTCTGGCGAGAAAATCCAGCAGTCATAAAAAAAAAGGCACGCAAGAGAAGAGAGAGACGACCACAAAAGTTGCCATAACCGCTATATACCCAATGATTGGGTAACACTCATTGGGAAGCCCGTGTCGCTTATTAGATGCGCAAATATGAGTTATAGAAAGCTGCAATTCTTATGACGGATGGTCCTACCTATTGGTTTGTCTAATGAGAAGAAGAAGTTGAGTGTGCCAAAAAAATTATGCGCGAACTTGATCGCTTGGTCTCAATATGCATGAAAACTCTGACTTCGATGGTTCAAATCATCCAAAAAGGATTGAAAAATGAAAACATGGATACCTCTTTCAGGGATATCTGATGTTGGTACTGTTTTCAGAAGGGATAGCAATGGTCCGCCGCTATCCGACCTTAAGTGATTCATGAAACCCTCGCGATGATTCAGAATATTAGAACAACTCGAATTGGAGTTTCAGCAAAATCTCTCAGATTTGAGAATCGACGAACTTATCAATTTGGTTCAAGAAACTTTCGATATTTGGTGAAACATCTCAATTTCATAATGCTAAACTTCTTTAATCATTAATTTTCTTCATCGGTAGCGAACAAATGCCCCTAAACCTCCATCCTCAATTTGGGTTTAACTCAGGGTATTGGTTTGGGGTGTGTTTGTTTCTCACGCTAGCTCTAATGATCGGAATTGCCAATGGGTGAACTTTCGCATCAACGGTCAGGAAAATTTGGATCAAGATACTTTTCACACATGCCTCCGTCGTCCCCACCATAGATCAACGTACAGTGAACCTTTCTCTCTTCGTACGTTGAGTCTCTTCGAGGTGATTCATCTCTAAGCATCTCATCAAATTTCTTTGAATCTTCATCACACACTCCAGCCTCAAATCTCAGATTTTAAGTTCTCAAGTCTCTATGCCTCCATTGTCAGTTCTTTTTTAAATATAAAAATGTGTACATCCATAATGGATTCGAAATCCATACTTCATGGCTTCTCTCCAATAAGTATTTATTGTCATTTCTTAATCTTGTTAGTAGCAATTGATACAGGTAGTCTTCTATTTCGCAGTCTTTCTACCCAAAACTGTCCATAATCATTCTAAATCTTGTTAGCTTAATATTATGTAACAGGAATGACTGCTAGCAGTACAAGATCACTGTCGGCATATGCAGAAAGATATGCAGCACGTAGAAAAATCACTATGCAACATCAATTAAAAAATCCCCACGGAATAAACTTTACTCGGCCACCAATTGATAGAAAAATACTAATGCGGAAGCGATTAACAAAAAGACAAACTACTTTGATTGATTAATGATTGAAAATAAACTGATCTCTCTACCTAGCTACAGTATTTCTCTCACTAAAACAAAATTCAAATAAACTAAGTTTAGGCTTTTTTTTATAGGAGAAAGAGACCAAACAGCAAATCGAACACTAACATAGACCCTAATTAGGAGGACTTTTACTAATTAAATACTACTAAAGTAAAGCAAGAAACTAAATAAGAAGGTGGACACACGACATACAAAATGTGAATGAGTGGTGGTGGGCGTGGGAGGGGGAGGAGGGATTATAACTATAGTATTACATTGGCCTTTAGATACATGACTATAAGATACAGAAAACCATAAATCTAGTATATTTAGTGCGAGCTAGGGGCTTATTACCATAACTTAAATGGCGGACTCCGATCATTACTATCATCTACCCATTAATGACTACTATTTGTAATCTGAATATATGTGTGCACATCGCATTGGAGGTGTACAAAACTTGAGCTAACTATATGGTATATGTTACCTGTGTACTTAGGATTCTATTGTATGACATGCCATATGAAGACGCATGTTTCCTTTCTATACTATTACCGCTTATTATGGCGTTAGTGATTGTGTGAGGTTATATATTATGGCACTAACAAAAGTATGGATTGGTTATCTTGATTGCCCATTATTGACAATTTATTACCATTTTGAATATAGCCTCTAGCATATTTTGGTTGTAGTAAAGTTTCTTAATCTACATATCTGTATAGTACTTATGGTATTTAGATCTTGTAATGATATGTCAAATTATGAGATCATCACCCTTGCTGTTTATTACAGTTATTATCATATCATTAGTGATCTCAGGCAAGGTTCACAGTGCAAAAGCTTGCTGCGACATGTATGTTGGGCGCTGCTGATCCCAGTACGCATCCACCTATGACATATGCGAACTTGCAACTGGTATGTAAATTCTTTTAAAAATGTGATTTGCCACTTGATGCTAGAGACTGTAAGGTGTTTTTTAAGAGGAAGTTAGGGTTGGCAGACCTCACCAAAATTATGCATATGAACAAAATTAAAACTAAAAACCTATGCTTTTCAGCATAGTAATACATATACTAATTACAAGCTGTGAATAAAAGTTGCAGGGAAAAATAAGGAAAATTTGTTAGAGATTTCAAACTGGATACACTAATTTAGCAGCTTGTTCCATTCTCTTGGATTTATCAATTCACAAATCCATGAGTCCAGATCTGCATTGCCTGTCATATGAGGGGACTGTCCATCAATAGTGCGCTATCGTATTCTCCCAACTTGTTCCCACAGTTTGCATCCATTCACCTTAGAATTTATAAGCGACATTTCAAGATACACGACCCACTATCTGAGGATACGATCATATTTTGCCCCCAAACAATGAAATTTACATTACACCTAACAATTAACTACCGAAAAGCTCTAATAGACTCTCGAGCTATAGAGATACTTGTGATTACGGACCATCGTCATTGACTATGCTTGTTCTTCAACCAAATATGGTAAATGTGGCAAACAAAGCTACGCTTAAGACATTTTACCCTTTGATTGTCAATGGAAGCAATTTTAACGAAGCCAATCAACTCTCGCAAGGCCCACCGAATCTGTTAGGGAAGCCTAAATTTTCTAAAATAGTTCCGCGCCCAAAATTTCTGTAGTATAAGATGCATTCTAAAAAACAAGTGATCGGCTGCTTTCCTAATTTGCAGGGCAGGAAAGAACAATGAGACACAGGTTATATTCCTATATTTTCAGGGAGAAAAGCCTTAGTACTTGGAATATTTTCATGGTCGCCATGTAAGAAATAGAGTGGTCTTAGATAAGAGTCCATCCGGCAGTGATAACTATTATGCCAAGGAGTCTTTGTGTTTATCACCTTTCCTTATTAGCCTCGCTAAGAAACTCTGTTGTGACTCCCATATATTAAAATAAACAACAACTTCCTTCTTCATCGATTGAGGTTATCTAGATGCTAGCAATCTCATTCCAGATTCATCCGCCATATCAGAATATGTCTAGTTTCTAGTATTGAAGAGATAACCCACTTTTTCATTGAGAGTTCAGATACTTTAGCGCATTAGAAAGCATCACTTGAAAAATCATCGTTTCCGAACCATAACCTCAAATATGAGATGCACCCTACCCTTCTAACCATGGAATTGGTCCAAAATAGTGTGGATTAGTTCCCATTCAATAGTGTGTGCAGTACTGGGCATAGTAAAGGTCTTCTTTCAGCTATGGCTTCCATACCCACATGATAGTCCCACAGGAATAGTGAACAGTCCAGAATGATTCGCTCTCTTAGATATGTGTTTTTGATCCATAAGTCAAGAATGGTTGTCGCTGTCCCAAAAATCGGTCAATGTGCCAGATCCACCTTGCATATAGGGATCATATGCATCGCTTGCACTACTCTTTAGTCGCCAAATCCCCTTCGCTTCCGTGTGGTAAGGAGTAAATTCATTCGCATGGCTAGCCATAGCTATAGGCTCCTTTTTTGATCAAACGCTGCCCGTAAAAAATTCCCTGAATAACTTGTTTATTCCTTGCAATTAAACTATCTAGGGAATTCTAAAACTACTTGCTCCCGTAAAATACAAAGCTCTGAAGAAACTTGATAATAAGCTCCAATCTACCCAGATATATAGGAGACCGTATGCTTCAATGTAGTATTTTTTAGAATCTTGACACGGCATAGGATCACAGCTTCCTTATCAAAGCAATTTTGAAGCTAACAGGGGAATACGCATACTAGTTATTGGCAGGCTTTTCGCCTTATTTCAAACATAAGAACGATTCACGAATATTCTTCTTTCGTCCTGCAAGGAGTGTAGTGCCAGAGAAAAATAGTGTTCTTCGCCGTTAAGTGATATGCAGACTAGATATCATAACAATTATGAAGTACTTCTTTGATAGATCTAGCAGAAGCAACTGCAGGCTTGTAGACATAGTATGAAGGTCATCAGCAAATAGACATAGTGAGATATTGAGGCTCAACTATGAAGGTTCACCTTCCTAGGGAGGCGATCTACAAGTAGCCTTGTGAGTACGTCGATAGTGGCTTTGCATAGAAATAACAAATAGGTAAGGGGATAGAGGATATCCTTGCAGAATGCCTTATGTGGTGTTGAAGCAAAGCCAGAGATCATCCCATTGATATAGCAACTTTAGAAAACTTCGCGAGGAGGTCGTAGTGATACAAGCTTTAACCCAGTACTGAACACTTCGGAAATGCATACCGCCTTAAACCGATGTGAAGAATAAAGGGCCACTTAACATAGTCAAACCCTTTGGATCTTATCTTGCAATAATCTATCTTTCTTCCCCTATTTTTCTGGGGCAAAAACCCTCTAGCTAGCTCATGGGCTATAAAAAAAAAAAAAGAAGTCATATTTCTTGTATATCCTTCTGCCCTAATCAATAAAGCTGATTGAACAGGAGTCAATCAACTCCTCCATCAGATTCTCATTCTAGAGCCCCAAAAGCTTGGTGATGAACTGCTAATAAACATTCTCATAGGAGGATTGGCATAATCTGATAAAGAGTTTGGGTAGGGATCGTTGCAAGGCAAAAGTTAAGATATATTGATAGTTACCGTCTTTGAGGAGTTGTGACGCTCTAAAGAACCTCTGAATAGGCCCCTTTTCATAACTACACCCGCAAACTTCTCCAACACATTTTTTTATAGAAGAACACATATCTACAACCACACTCTGGAGCCTCTGCTTTGTCTTTTCCTCATTGAAGACATACTTTTAATCTCGATATGCAGTGTGAAAACCTCTATGTAAAGAAGCAGCCTGTCAATGTGTTACCTTATTGGAGTCAATTTGAGATTTGAGTGAAATGAGAAGAAACGGCAATCTGCATTAAGAAGATTTGTATAGAGGAAATTCTTCTCATCTTAGATTTCTCGGAGTTTGCTATATTAGCTATCTGTGGGCATGAGATTGATATATATTGGTAGGATGCTAGCCTCGTCTTTCACAGATTGAGGAAAGAGTGGGTGTTAAATCCCAAAGGGAGTACACACATTCACCACCTTCGCTCGCGTATTCATCATACCATTTCCTCTTTTAAGAGTCAGCTTGCTTGAAAATTTTCCCATGTAACTTTTCTCCCTCTCAGTACATACCTCATCAATTGTGGGATAATGGGTATTCTTCTTAATATTTTCATATCTTTCTTAGTCTGATTCAAGCTTAAAGATTTTCAGAAATTTCTCTTCTTATTTTATGAGATTTTGCTAAGTATTTCTCAACTTTTGATGGTAAGTAGCATATGTCCCTGGAGAACCTCTGATCTTAACTCCCCAAGAAGGTTTACATTCATCAATTTTTGGGTCAGGCAACGCCCAAGAATTAAAATCTGAAAGGGGATCTAGGTTTTGATTCCATCTCTTGAATAGTGTGGTGAATAAGGGTGTGGTCTTTAACATGCATCAGGCTAGATAGTTGCTTTTGCAGCTGTTAAAACAATTTCAACATTCCTATATTGATTAAACGCTCTATGAGTTTGTAAATCCTATCGGTTCAGCTGGTGTTTGTCGCGTGAAACCAATTACCTTCCATCTAGATCAACAGGACTCAGAAGGTCAGGGGGCCATTGTGACTGCTTGAGGTAACAAATCAGTATACAAAGGACAACCTAAAAAAAAAAAAACACAATACGACCGCGTCTTTCATTCATTAGATTGTAAGCTATAGTGTAAAGTCACCAGATACGAACGCAAGGCAATGTGTTCGTACTGCATAAACTCCTTGAGTATTCGCAAAACAAACTAGCTCTCTCCCTAGCTATAATTAGAAGCATATTACAAGGAAAATATGATTCTTTCCCACTAAAACCTGATTGTAACACTAGTTGAATAACTTGCAGCTGATTTTTGAGGATAAGTTGAACTCTCAAAAGACCATATCCCTAATACAAGAATCTACGATTGCAGATCTTCGATAGTTAGGTGAATCTTTCCCATTGAGCAGTACTGACAGTTGTGAGGGGGTGTGTTTGTAACTTGTCTAGTTGGGCTGCCATCACTATTTCTGATAAGACACACCAAAGACTAAATCTGATATATCTTATAGATTTCTTAGACTCTTTGCATTGAGGTTGCTGAGCCTCTACCACTTCCTAAACCTCTTCTTTTAGACATGATGAAGGTGTTCTCCTAGTGCTCTGCCCTCTCCAGCGCTTTCGACATAGCCTTGTAGTCAACCTATTAATCAATTGAGACCTGACAACTGCGCCTTTGTCTTTCGCATTTTCTCCACTGCTTACTTTATTCTTCTTCCGTTCATTCTCTGTGTTTATAAGGGAGCGGTTAGAATACACCAAGCCTAAGAGATGCAATTTTACGATTATTGGGATGCGTGTAGGTCAACTGGAATGTATGATATGGGTGAATATAGCTAGCCTTCCCATTTACAGATTGATTGCTTTCTTGGATGTTGGAAATCCTATTGTATGGAGCATGTGATCTTATACTTGCTCTTTCCACTAGTGCCATCGTTGATTTGTCATATCGCTCACTCTGCATTACACTACTGTTGCATGCCATTTGAGTCATGTATATTCACGCCTCCCTCTTTGTTCCTAATAGTTTGCTGCAAGTCGACTGGTGTTCCCTTTTTTTAGGCCTCTTTTGAACAGTCTTGTGGGCTTGAACACTTCTCTTATCATAGATATTTGTATAAGAGGTGCGCGCAAAAGTATTGAAAGTTCACATTTAGGCTGTTTCAGGATTCTATCTCAAACCACTATAGAGACCCCATCCCCTTTGGTGTCAACGCTAAAATTGAAGATGGTGTCGCACACAGATAGATGTAAACCATTCTAAGACTGGTATTCCATAAGCTTATATAAGCAGTCTGGTTTATCATCCAAGTACTTGTCTATGTACTGCACACCCTTGTGTTGTCGGCAGTACTGCTTAGGAAACAATTAAACAATTTCACCCAGATTGGAATGGATTTGATACTTGATTGCATAAGCATGTTATTAAAGGGGCTCCATTGTTGGCACTACTAAGTACTATGCACAGGCAATGTGCAATAGTCTCCAACCCTTAATCATCGTCTCCTCTTAAATCACTTAAAGTAAAAGGATAAAGGAAATTCTGACATAGCTCAATGATAAGTCCTCTAACTCCTACCCCGCATCCTCTGTATCTATCTCTTACCAGCTGTAAAAAGAAATCTACCTTTATCCAATTAAAGAAACGGCGCGTGATAGTGTCCTTGCCCAGGAGTCTGCAAAATCTCCTTCATCCAAGCACTCCTTTGGGGCATTTGACTACAACATTTCCATTTCTCAATACAACAAGGATGGCATTGCGTGGTACGTCTAATTGTGTTTGCATTTGAGGCACAAGTCTCACCCATTATAAAACAGAGCATACTAACAAGGTGGAGCTGAGTCAGCATTACACTGCTCTTTCCCCAACCAAAATACGGCATCATAAGAGGTTGGAGGTCTGATTCATGACATACTCAGAATAGTGAATGGCATATAGAATATCAGGGCCATGTATTGTGAGATAGATTAACACGTCCAATCAGCGGGACGTACAAACGTTGGGGCTGCGAAATCTTCTTCTTCATCTTCTCATTAGAAAGATAGATGTTTGATCCATTAGGGGAAAGAAAGGTGTAAGATGTCTTTTCTAGGTACATACTTGGAGTGTACAATGCCTTTGGATAATACAGGTTGTAATGTCGAGATACCATAAATTCTTGAGTAAACCAAGGCCATATGTTAGGGGACTTGTACGAGCGATTCTTCATATCACCAAAATTACCAGACGATGTATTGTTCAGGACTTCAACAGACATATGGAATTTTCCGCTACACAATGAATCAGTCACATAGACAAGAACTGCCAGTTGAAAGTCGTACCTGCTAGAACAGTACTAAAAAGAGAATGTATTCTAATGCAATTGAGTATAAAACCGAGCCTCTTCAGAGAACCAATGAAATTTTTCATTCATTTCGAGATGCTTGTTATTGATCAGTAAAGGATTTGTTTAACCGACAACACTACGTTGTTACCCTTTCTAGAATTAACCCAGAGCAAGTGCCTATATATATTTCTGTCATCAGATCGCACGTCCCATAAGAAAGCATTATAGAACCTCTATTGGTGATATAATCCATGTCCGAGGCAGGCAGCAAACGACGTCAATAGTACAGCGCACAGGTAACAGTAGCTACAGGGTGGCATAATCATTTTATGGTAATCCAATCAACTTCTATTTGCGTACGCGAATCTTTTTGCACTAACAAGAGCTTTGTTACGCTTTCAATTGTATCATCAAGCCTATGACTGAACTTGGTAGAACCTCGATTGCATCTCACTGACCGATTTTATCTCAGCCTGGAGGAATTTGAAGGGTCAAAGTGTGATCTTGTCTAAGCATCAATTTTACGGCAATTGCTCTCACGCAATAGGAAGAAACCTAACAGCCTTTGTGAAAAAGTATGAATGATCTTCGTGTTAGCAAAATAACGCTGAAAAATGGAACATGATTAGGCTGAAAAATTTGTGAATGAAAGATTAATTTGAGAGATGGATATGTAGGCCGTGTCGAGATGCTGCGGAGATGGTAAAGTAAGGGGTGTATCTTTAGACAAGATTGGACGATACGTAATCATGGGAGTAAGGAGGGAGTAACTAGTACGTGAAGGGCAGTGGGTGAGGGCTGCCGAAGATTAGGCAGCTGATATGTAGGAGAGCGATGTCAGATCGATATAGTAGCTCGAGGTTTATATGTTAACATTAGTCAGAGGGACAGTTTGATGATCTAAATGAGATTCGGCAAGACCGTCTTCGCAACGGGTTCTTTTGGGTATGGCTTGAATGGAAATGCATTCTCAAGAACAATCCGAACATCCAAGAAAAAAAAAATTTAGGCAGTTTTAAGATTATATAGCAGTAACCTCTCTGAGCGAAGAGATACTCCAATTGAGATTATACTTTGAGCTCGCAGGGTTGATAAACTTGTGTCGATCCAGCTCGTAGTGTGTGAGCGGCAACCAACAATCAACGGCAAATACACGAGATGTTTGTATGCTAGGATCTAATCGTAAAAGCTATTTCATATGGAGTTTTCCCACCTAAGGTTTGGAGTGAGGTAGGTCGATTTAATGAGATATGCGGCTATTACAAGATTCTCGCACCAAATTGTTAAAGAGAATGTGGCTTGAAATCTTAATGTCTTGGTCTACCTCCGAGTAGGGTCGATATTTTACGCTCAAGCAACACATTGCAGCAACAACATTTTGTTGAGGAGTTTCTACACAGGTATGCTGATGGACTATCCCATGAGTATGATAATAGGATTTCATTTGATCAGATTTGAGTTCTAAACCATTATCAGAACGAATGTTGCACACTTGAGATTGAAAATGGGTATGAACCATATTATAGAATTTTGAAGAAAATAGCATGTTTCAGATTTAAAACGCATTAGATAGACCCAAGTACATCGTGAATAATCATCAACAATAGTCAAAAAATAATGTGCTCCGGAGTGTGAGGCTGTAGGATAACCTCCCCAAATATCTAAATAAATTAACTCAAAAGGATTTTTACTTCTATTAGAACTTAAATGAAAAGGTCGTCGAGTTTGCTTAGAACGTTCACAAACATCACAATAAGAAAAGATTGACGGGAAGTAGAAGATATCTGCTTTAAGCGTATAAAAGATGGGTGACCAATGTGCATATGGGAAAGAGTTGAACTAGGGACATGGTTGACAGCCATAACAATATGTATAGATTTATTTTCTGGTACGTAATGGTAAAGTCCATCCCTTTCTTCACCCCTACCAATCAGCTTCCTCAAGTTCAGGTCCTGAAAAACAGAAAAGGATGGAAAGAAAATGGCCGCACAATTTAAACTTCGTGTTAATTTACTGATAGATAAAAGATTGAAATGAAAATTGGGAATACAAAGGACATTATTCAAAACTAACTGAGAATATAGTTTCGCGGATCCGACATGAGAAATGGGGGCTACATTACCCGTGGGTAGTTTCACGGGTTTGATTTGTGGTGCAGGTATTGCACAAGCAAGAGAAGACAATTTAGATGTCATGTGATTTGATGCACCACTATCTATATCCATGTAGAGATAAACTTGAATTAATAGAATTGCAAGAAAAGATGAGGATTACCAGAAAGATTGGCTATAGAGTTTCTCATTGGTGGAAAGCAAGGCGATAAGCTAACGATTTTGGCTAGCAGAGAGTCCAGGGATTGACAGCTCCTAGGCATCCTGCACATAACCATGTGTGTTAGTAACATTATGGGCAATGATCGTGAGTGCGACGATGATGTTGTTCCTTTGTTGTTGCTCGCTCGTGATTTGTTGAATGTGGCAGATATCCAATAAGTTTGTAGCACTTTGCATTCTAATGACCAAAAACGCCGCAATGATCACATTTAGGGCGCCCATGTTGACCTTTCTCGAAAGATCGTTGGTAACCACGACCCGTGCTATCGACCGCCATTGCGATGTTTCGATTTGAAAGGAAAGGTAAATGGAGTAGGCGTTGTTTCTCTTCTTGGTTGATGATGGATAAACTTTGCTTACATTCGGCAAGGGATCCATCGCAAGGATTTGGCTGCGAATATGCACATATGTCTTGTTGAGACCAGTAAGAAATTGATATACTTTTTCCGTTTCTTGCATAGTCTGACAACCTTGCTACTTTACAAGTACAGTCAGGGATCTCAACGCAAGTATTTAGCTCATCCCAATAGGACTTGAGAATATTGTAATAGGACATGAGGGGTTGTTGATCTTGTTGAATGTTATTGATATCTCACTTTAACTGGAAGATTATGGGATTATTTCTATGAGAAAACCAACCTTCGAGATCAAGCTATACATCGCGAGGAGTGTTAACATATATGATGCTATTTGTAAGACCTTTATCGATGGAATTTAGTATCCATGATAAGACCATGTCATTACATCTATCCCACACTCTTATTTCTTCTAGAGACGTAGTTGGTTTCTTTAGAGTACCGTCCACAAATCCAAGCTTGTTTTTTGCGTTCAATGCCATTTTCATAGTCCTTTTCCATGTTGAATAATTTTCTCCATTGAGTGGACTACAGACGAAAATCTCTCCAGGATAATAAGAAGAATGAAGGAAGTAAGGTGATGATATGTCGCTGAAAACATTCAACGTATTTGATAGTTGCACCATTGTAAAAGGAGATTGAGAGGGAAAATGGAGTTGAATCTCCAAGGATTTGAGAAGATCTTTAGAATGGCTTTGGTACCATAATAAGTTTTAACTTATAATAAGATAATGGAGAAAGATGGTTTATTCTCATTGCTAGAAGCTATACATATAGAGTTATAGGGACTAAAATTCCATGATCTAGGATTAATTACAAATCAATTACAATATTATTTCCAAGAAATAGAAAGTATATATAACAACAAATCTTCCTAATTCCTAAGATCTTGGAGATATAGGAGAATAATATTCTAAGACCTTGGAGATATGATGCTGAAATCTTAGAGATATTGAATATCTTAATAAGATCAGTATTTGCTTCAGGAAATATTGATTTGGTATGGATAGCTTCACCATTAACAATCTTTGAACTTAAAATTTCGCCATTTTCATCCAAAATTGGTCTCAAAATCTTTTATTGTAATATAATTTTTGCATAGTTCATACCAAATTTCGCCCGTATTCCTTCGTTTTCTGCGATTGAACCTCCCGGAATTGAAATCATCTGATCAGATCTCTTGCTACTCTGCATCAGATTTGATTCAGTTGAAGTCGAAACTGTTCCTGAACCCGCCATGAATCGATTAGAAGCTACTCTTGTAATTTGAGATCATAGGTTCGCAGTTTAACAACAACTCCACATCTGAGAGATAATTTCATCGATAAATCTGGAATTGGTGTAAGCAGATTTAACTTAAACTCTCCATTATTCTCTCTAGAGACTAAGGCTTTGCTTCTCCATTTGAAAACAGCTTGTAGCTTTCTTTTATTGTGAGATAGATGGCACTTCCCTTTGCTTGCAATGTGACATGATTTTACATGTTGGAGGTAAGAGGACACATGAAAGATATCTCCTATTGAGGCAAAGGGCTGAGGTTTGTGACTATACTAGGGACCACTGTTAGCTAGACCTATGTTAGAGCATTCACAATATGAGACACAAAAGATGAATATACTTATTACTTAACCATAGTTGATCTTCCTAACTGAAAATTGTGCCGCACACACACGTAGTCGCGCCAAGAATCTCTAGCCACCGAGGATGCCCCATTGATAGGCCTACTTTGTTTAATCAAGACACATGTTGAAACCACGTCTCATGAATCAAGTATTTCTTATTAAACCAAAGTTAATTATTGTTTATCCAGATGATGCCCTTTTTAAAAGGGCGCCCATCTTAATTATCGACGCCTGAATGGGCATCCTAAAGAGACAAACAATGCCCTTTCAGAAGGTTGATATTAGATGCAGAGATGAGATGCTATGAAAATCACACTATGCAGAGTGTTGGTAGGTAGCTTTGGCTATCCTAAAGTTATTTTAGGAACCTGATGAGGAGTGAGCTTTCAATGCGTTGTCTCTCTACTTAGGCATGTATAGAACCTATGGCAGACGTTCTTCTCAGATTTCCGTCACTAAGTTCAGGCTTATAATTTCCTGACATAATTAAACTTAAAGTACCATAAGTTTGTTTACTAAGTTTTGGTTTCAATCAAATATTATTTCTAGCACTAACATAAGTATGGCTTTCATTAGATTTTAATTTAGGCGAGAGGGCCAGCCTTTCTATCAGTAACGTATTAAATACTTTCATCTGTTTCTGGCTTATGTAGCTCCCAGGCGATGACATAGCCTTGCGGCCCATGGATTCATCAGTGGTCAAAAGGGAATGGCTTCATCCAGCTAGACTGATCTTAAGGGAAAACGTGCAAAATCATAAGGACTCGTCTTTTCCAATGCTAGATGCTGAAAACGGGTTACGGAGATATAGACACGAAAATGATTGATCTCAATGCTAGTCCATACTAGATGCACGGGCAAGCTTCAAACATTTAGGTGCACATGTTTTTAGGCGTCTAATTGTATGAAGCTCAAGCTGTGAAAGTTAAGTTTATTTAAAGCTAGATTCTTAATAATTACGTTAATTTTCGAATTGGAACTCATATTGTGCTTCCATATAAATCCAAACTTCTCTGTTAGAAAGATAATCATCTACCATCCACTTACGATAAATTTACTTTAGTTTTATCAAATGATGTGATAGATATGGATACATTTTCTTGCAAGTCAAAGCATTTTTGTGAAAACTTTTTCTCCTTCTTGATTGTAACCTCTAAAACGCTGAGGCTAAAGAAATTGCTTCAGACTCATTAGTCATGAGCCTTGTACAAATCAACATCCACATGATCTAACCAACGACTTGCCTTGAAGTTTTATGTTGCCATACAACCATCTCCTAGAAGTGACAAATATTGTAGAATTCTAATATTAACAATGATGAGCTAAGAGCCTACGACAAAGATTGAGGTCAATGTGGCAAGTATACCGCTGGTGGGGCTTGTGCTAGTCGTGATATTACAGTGCCAAAAGACTAAATAGTGTTTAGTCATATTTTTTCACCAAATCAAGTAGACGAGGCCTATCATTCTGAACATCTGCTCTCAATGCTTGTTACACCGAAAATATTTGTGCTCGGAAACATGTATCGTGATTTGGCAATTGTTGAACATTTTCCTCTCATGAAACTAATAATTTTACCAAATGCCGATAGACTTGAAATATTTGTCACTCGGAGAGATTCCGGTGTATCGTTAATTTTACGTACACACGACATACAAGGTGTTATAGGAAGAGACTGCTGGAGATGAATAATATTGCTTGACACAGTTAACCTGAAATCTACAATTATTAATTATTACTCATAAACTGAGTTTAGAAGCTTGCCAAACAGGTCCTTCGTTACTTGGTTTCATGAGTTCTTTATGTACTCCTTAAAAATATATTTTTATAAGAAATGAAGAAAAGGGGAAACTTGAAGGCACAAAGAGAGACACCTAACAACTCCAAAAACAGGTGTTTAAGCTTATATTTGCTTCTAATGATTTTTAGTGTCTCTTTGCTCAAAGTTTACAGTAATTGGTAGAAAATGTTAAGATTTAGAAGCAATTTTCTGCTGAAATCATTACGTGGGTTATGTTTCAAGGATACCCAACCTCTTGAATCAGTGTTAGTTTCTTTCCTTGATCTTCTGGAATCAAATTTAATTAAGGACCTGTTTGGTTTGTATGGTTTGTGCCCAACAGAGTATTTTATGGTTTATATGTGTTCTATGATTCATTGTTGGTTATGGGGTTTCATCCGTTTGTGGGTTTATTTATAAGTACTTAGTTTCATTTTAATTTTTTTTGTAGGTTGAAGGAAACAATACATGAAATTGAGGGGTTGTTTGTTTCAATTGCACATGTAAGTGTTTTTATCTTCTTTATATCTATGTCTTGTTTATAGGCTTATGCGTTATAGTTTGGTATGTATCCTGTGTAGTGGTTTACGCGGAAGTGTACAATCTACTTTCGGTATTGAATTAGTAATGCATTTGATTGGCCGAGATTTTTGATAATATATCTCGTCTTGTTTCGACTAGGGTATCCGATATGTATTCTAAATTTGTCGCCTATTGACGTGGATGATTATATTAAGTCAGATTTGGTTATTATTTACACGAAGTAGGTGCCAGGTGGTGACCGTCAAGTGGTGATAATACTACTTAGAGGTGTTTGGCATGCTAAGGCTTTCCATTAATGGAGCAAGACTAAAGTTTAAGCTACTCTAGGTGTTTAGCATCTAGTGCGTAGACTTAAAAAACTTCCATCAACTTGCATTTTACATTTCTCAATTAACTAAAGAAGGGCACAACAAACTTCCCATAATAGCTAACCGAAAATATCAATGGTAATTACAATTTATTGGAAAAATGGCTTCCTTCTGTCATCGAATGCAGGGGATATTCTAGTATTCTATTAGACGAATTCTGAAAATACTTAGCAGAAACTTTGGATGGCATTCGAAATGTAGCCCCCTTCTCTCGAAATAATAACTTGTTGTTGAAAATTTCTCCTGTTTGTTGGTAAAGCATGTTTTAGTATAATACAGGAAAATTTTTGTTATCTGTCCAGCGCAATTTGCTAGCTAACCTGGTACTCCTTTATATGTAGTGAAAAATATGAAACTTATTGAAGCTGCTAGAAATCGTACCAGTTTGAGTGTGTTTAGAGTGGAGCAAAAATGTTACTTGAACAGGGTTGCTCATACCAAGAATTTACTCAATAAGTTAATTCAAATTTGGAATTTGCACATGTACCATCATGAAAATGAGAGTAGCTCACCCACCACCTATACCTCTCTCCTGTAGATCTTCCCTGCTGCATCATCCTCAATCACCTGTTTTAGTTCAGCAGAAAATGTACTAGGGTCCGTCTCCATCTGGCCTACTACTGTGAGCAAGTTAGATAGGTGATCTGCAACTTTGTTGCATCCCTGTATATGTGCTTTATCTCAAAACTGTCAAGCTGAAGGATGGAATTTCTAATGGAGTTAGTGATAGCTCTAGCATCCCTTGGGGGTAGACAAAGCCCAAGGACAATTCTGATGGCTGCTGTGGAGTCTGATCCCACACAAATTCTATTGACTCTATGCTTGATTCTAGCTTCAAACCTGAATCAATACCCTGCAACTCATGCATAGTCATGGATTGTTTGGGAATACATCCAGCTACTGCTGCTATCACTTCACCTTTATGGTTTCTGAGAACTGCACCATATCCACCATTTGTATTGAGAGCTCCATCAGTGTTAAGCCAGATGATACCCTCAGCTGGTTTATCCCAAATGTATTGAATATATCTGATGATGATCCAAGTGACCTCAATTTTCCATTTCTCAATAAGTTGTCCGTTTCTGTCCTTGTCCTCCACCTCCATAGGCTTGTAAGACTGTTTCTCTCTTACTGTGTAGATTATCGTACCTCTTTATCTAGACTTGTAGAGGACCTGCTGTAACCCATTATCTTAAGCAGAATAAGCAGAATAGGTATCTTGATTGTTGTATAACACCCCCCCCCCCCCCCCCCCCCCCCCCCCCCTTTCCCTCTCTCTCTTATGGGAGAAATCGCCCTTGTCACTTAGAGCCCAACAATTTCATCTCGACTCTCCCACTATTAATAGGGATGTTCTCTAAGTAGTTCCAATATTATTGAGACTATTGATTGAGTTTAGGGTGGGGCCCATTTTTCCATTGGAAATTATGTTGCTCGCCTTGGCATTAAAAGGCTGAGATTTGAATATATGTGAAATGGGATTGGAATTTATCTATCAAAATGCCGAATGGATGCCAAGGTTGTTTCCATACCAGGGTGTCTCTCCCATCCCCTTTGGTGTAGAAAATGATCTCTTGTGCAATTTCTCTAGCCTTCAGGATATTAGCCTAGCACCAAAAACAGTCCTGGGGGACTTTCCTCTGTCAAAAATCTTTGTTTCTAATAAAGTTTGCTTTAATCCAAGATACCCATAAAGATTACTTTCCTGATGTAATGTACCGCACATATCTTAACATTGCAGCTTTGTTGTTTGTAGAGATGTTCAGACCACCTATCACTTCTATTAGACCAATACAGGTGTAAATTTTCGAGTTAAAATAGATAACTTTTATATCTCCGATGTTTTAATTTACCAATTTTAATTTTCTTGTATCTTAGAAGATCTTCAAAGGTGCTCATTGTGGTTTTTATATATTGCCAGTTCTACGTTGTGCGTGAGATATGGGCACTTCTGCTTAGACTACTATGGAATTTTATCCATCTTGTTATCAGCGCAAGTCATTTCTTCTGGTACAGCTAATACTTTTCAAAGCTACCTTATCTCAAGTGGATTGTTGCAGAAATACAAAGCTCTTGATTTGACTGAACTCCAGTACCTAGCTATTGTGGTTGATAGTGAAGAAGCTCACAATACTTCAAAAATTGTCGAGCTCTTACATTGGTTGTCAATCGTTGGTGTAAAAAACATTTGCCTTTACGATATGGATGGTAAGGACTCAAAAGCCAATGCTAAACGGTACTCATATTTTGGTTCTTGTCAAGTATGATATTACTTACTCAAGATTTTCGCATCTTTATTATCATAGGAGTGCTGAAGGATTCGAAGGAAATCATTTTGGAGGAACTAGCTGATGTAAGAATGTGGTAGATGACACATCTTGATTTATTATCCATCGCAGATATTCTCTTTCAAATGTCTTTACTCTGGTTAATCTGACATCTACGCCGTCTTCCCTGTCTACCTAAAACTTACGTTATAAGAAACCAACAAAGAATTTTGATTTTCAGGTTATAAGTGAACTTTTATGTCCAAGAATAATTAAATGACATATCCCTCTAAAAACTTGAGCTTCAAGTGCTAAAATGTAAGAATTATTTCGCGATGGTTAACACACCGTTGGAAAGTGTTTGTTGTTATTTCAAGTATTATATTAGTGATGCTCTTGCCAGTAATGATGAAGCTACGTATTCTTACTTGCAGAGATCTTATGAGAAGGGCACATTTAGTGACCAAAAACAAATGACGTTTGAGTTCTCTTCATTCTCTGATGGGAAAGAAGGGGCAGCAAAAGCAGCTAACTTTCTTTGCTCGAAGTATTTGAAAGATTCAAGCTTAGTTGGAGTTGGCGAAGAGCATTATTTACAGAACCTAAAATGACCGATGCGCTGAGAGCTGTTGGTTTGTTTAGTCGTCTGACCTTTTCTCTTTACTGTTTATTTATATATTTTGATATGGGAATTGTCAAGTATTGTATCTTTTGTGATCTTAGGTTGTGGAGGACCAGAACCCATTTGCTTTTAGTATATGGACTTGCCAGGTGCCACTTAGGGTTTCCTGCGTGGAAATTGCGTTATACAGAGATTGTGTGAGTGTTCATTCCTTTACCATTGCATACTCATATATTTGTCTTCCTATGAAAAGCTGTCCCTTGACATAGTTAGATTTCTTGCAAAAAATTTTAGACCTCGACTCTATTAATTAGTCACATGCTGTCTTGGAACCTTGATCAGTAGTTCTCTTTCACTTGATTGATTTGTGTAGGTGCTTAAATAAATGATCAACTGGAGTTTCACATGTTTTCATTGGCTTGCTCTGTCCCTGTCCTTTTAAATTTTGGGCATAAAGAAATAGTTTTTTTCATACTAATTCGGATTGAAAGTAGAGACTAAATTTCTTGGCTACTTACGCTTTTCTCAAACAAAATTTTGAGTAAGTAGGGTGGACTGTCTAAAGGAATGTGTATACGAAACAACATTGTAGCGTGCGAATAATCCTTGTTATGTTTGGGAACTGCCGAAACTGGCCAAGGTAAATTAACCATAGCTGATAATACATTGGTAGATTTGTCTAATTTTGCAGCCAATGCTCAGGGGTGTCAATTAATAATCTCCAGTGAAACTATAGATTGGCGCGTGAAACTATAGTTTGGAGTTTTTTTTGTACCATAATGCATCATTCATGCTCTTAACAAAAAAATATAAAAAATCATTGACAGTATGCGTGTGTTTTATGTCTTGCAGGCATATGGGGCCATTGAAGGCCATGAAATATGGTGCAATAGTAAAAGCCATCTATAAATTCGCAACGGTCCGTCAAAACTACGGTAAGAGTTTCATAATTATAGACCCTTCTTGACTTAAAGGCCGTTTCTAAAGAAAGTAATTATCTTACTGTTTTGTTTCTAATGTGCCTCATCAGGTAGTTGACATGGCTGACTTAAGGCAGGATGCGGTGAGAAGTTATAACTGCAACAAAGAATTCGAATTACAGAAGATGCAGTGCACTGTCCAGGCTTATTTCACTGTTTCCATTTGGACTAAGAGCATGAAGACGAGGTTTTATTTAAGCATTCACTTTCAAATTTAAGTTGCCAAACACAATTGGATAAATTGGTACTGTGGATTTTGATTTCTATAAATTAGTAATTTAGTATGGATTCCATAGCTGCTTCCATTTATAATTGTATTTTTTATGTGAAGAACAAATCAGCAGAGATTATGGATAGAACAATAAACACACTTTTATTTTGAATAAAATTAGATTATACAGTCCCAAAAATTGACATCTTTGTTAACTAGAAGAGTAGCTTCACAACACTTCGCATTGATCTTCCACTCTTTTAGTTCTGAAATCTGCAATTGAACGTGTCCTGATACAATTATGAGCATCATACATAATTCATTTCTCTCTAGAAATGAAAGAAACTGGAGTGAACCAATGTGCATAATAAAAACAATAGCAGTCATCTGGGATACATGTCTCAATGGTGTTGTCCTCGATGTTGAAGACTAGCAGCACTATGGTAATAATCACTATATAGAGAGCTTTGAGCAAGAACTTTCTCACCCAAAAATAAATGGAGTTCCCTTTTATGCCCGAAGAACGCAAGGATATATCACTTGATCCACCAAGAAAAGTGCATAATCACCCAGACTCTCAACCTCCACCAATCGTAAATGGATGCATCTAATCTAAATACCTTAAAGCTCGTCGTCTAAGTAATATCTTCACAATCTTGATCATGTCTAGCATCAGAGAAAGTTTCTCACTTATTTTTAGTACTAGCAACAACTCCCCAAAACAATCAAGCAATAGAAATATGCGTCTCTCTCCCCCAGTTGCAATTCTCAGAGACTGGGTGGCGAAATCATCAACTTTTGCAAGGTGGGCTTATCACCAAAGGTCGCAGACCCAAAAATCAAAGCATCATCAATTGCGTACAACTTACCCTCGCATAAGAGGATGAGCTGGAAATTAAGATCTTCATCAGGATGATAAAGAAAGGACCATTTTTATCTTCGGTTCTACAAAAACCAATTTCTTCACAGTATTATCTGACTCAACAGGCATAAAAACAACTAAACATTGATCTGTAATATCACCATAACCTCCTCGGCTATTATGATCCAAATTAGAATAGAATTGCAGCCATTTGACTTTTCTCGCACCGTTCGTCTTTTCACCTGCAGTGGTGGGAGTTGGATTCGGGCTCTTGTTATAGGTTTATTAGATATGTGCGATGATCTTCTTCTTTGAAAATTACATCCATCCATTATCCATAAGTGCAAAATAAAGATTTAAAATACCATGGATAAGCAAACTGAAAACTCTTTGCTTCAACAAGGAATAGAAGTATAAGGTATCATCAGTCTTACGAAGCAATAACCATACGGGAAAAAAGATAACGATTTTCTTCCTTTGCAACTTCATTCCATGACTTGCAACAGTAGCTAGTCTGACCGATCATGTAGATACAAGTTTTGAAGGATTAGCCCCACGATCTCTTGAGGAAGATCACCCCAACTACTATTATTTTTTGTATCTGTATGAATGGTATTCTCCTCCTCCTCCTCCTCCTCTTCCCCCTCTATGATGCATATTCTCCTAGAAACATAATCATCATCACATATAGTAATGCATCCGTACGTATTATAAAAAGCTGGGGGTTCCGATTTTAGCAAATCAAGTAAAGCATAAATTACCCACATTATGAACCTTTCAATCTAGCTGGGAAAGTGTGTCACCACCCCACTCTACACGTGCACCAAATTGTTCCCACTTAACCACTGCGGATCACTTGCAGTATGAGATTTTTCTTCCTAAGATAAGGCCTCGGTGATATGTAGAGTGAACTCTTAACTTAAGAACCATACACGTGGCAGAATCTTAAGCGATGTGTGACTAAACTATTGGTGCTACCGTCACCGTTAATGGGCTAGGCGTCTTTCCAATACCCACTCAGCCAGGGTTTACAGTAAAAGGCCTCGGTGATATGTAGAGTGAAATATTAGCTTAAGACCATACACGTGGCAGGATCTTAAGCGATGTGGACTAAATTATTGGTGTTACCGTCACCGCTAATGGGCTAGGCGCATTTCCAATACCCGCTCAGCCGGGGTGTTACAGTCCCCCCACCTTTAAGATCAGTCATCCCCGCTTTGATACCAATCTGTCACGTCCCAAAACTTATAATCTGAAACTTATCAGAATATGCGTTTTGAGGCCGTGAACAGATCGGGCATCCCCAAACAGATAGCCACAACAATGTAGTAATGGAAAGAAATAACATAACTACATTCACACAAAAATACGCGCAACAAAATATCAATCAACAACTGTCAACCAACTACTTATATAAGTCTCCCACGAACATGGCTGCAACTAAAGAATTAAATAAATCTCACATAAACGAAAAAGGTTTTAAAAGAGTGTCGCAACAGTACGCTCCCAACTACTCTCCTAACGGTCCTGAACACCCCCGCTAAAGACCTGATCCTGAAATATATATCGCTCAAGGCATTAGCAAGCCACAGCTAAGCAAGTACGCAATCCATAAATTTCATCATAAAAGATAAATGTACAATATAGAAGGAATTGCCTAATCTCAACAAAGTATGTAATATAGAGTCTTCTCATATGGCTTAACCATGCTTTAGAAATCTTCCGTCCTCTGTTCGGAAGATAATCCAATACTATCTAGATTAACGTCTCTTTTAGGGCTCAAAGCCCTTGGAAATGCCCAAGGTTCTGCGGAATCCAAGGACCTGACCAACTCTTTTAGGTACAAACCCAAGGAGATGCCTACGGTTTAAATTAATGACCTGACCAATGCTCTTTCAGGGATTGAAACCCATGGAATATCACAGACTCTATTATTTCCTATGACCTCTTTCAGGGGTTGAAACCCATGGAAATGTCAAGACTTACTATAGACCTGACCAACTCTATTAGTATACTATCATCTTAGGGATATCTTGTTTTGGATTAAATGCAATCCTGTACGCATCATTACTTATGTAATTTGCGTATTACTCTCTCTCAATATATCATAGTTAAGTTCTCTACTTAAGATGAACATACCTGTACATATCTCTTTCTATGCTAATCATACGTAAGGTTAAGATTTGTCAAGTAAGGATTATTCTTTAACCTGGGATTTACATATAACTCTAGTCACTGATTTATACTGGTAAGATTACTAGTGACGTACTAATCTCTGTCTAACTATTTAAAGGTGCCCAAAACTCTGTTTTAATACGGATACTTATGGGTTGTGTTTCATTGCAATACATTATTGTGGGTCAAGGTCTAATGATGGAATTATAGAATAAACTATTCAACTTAAATGCATGTGATGATTTCTACCAAGTACCAACCGGTTGCATTTCATTGCAAACGCATTATTCTGGGTCAGCTCTAATGATGTAATCATGGAAGTAAACTATTCAACTAAATGATGATTTCTACTACCAACAGAGTATGCTTTACATAATTTCTTATTTAATTAAACATGGGTCAATCTCTAAGAGTTATATGATGAAATTCAGTAAGAGAAACTCAGCTAATAACAAGTACGACTCAATAAAGTTATACGTGACAATCTGATATTATACGCAATAATCTATCATTATTAGTTTACGGATCGATGCACTTGCCTCGTAAAATCAAGACAGAGCAAAACCACGAATTTCACCAACAACCCTATGATAACGCACAAAAGGTTCGCTCCTTCCTCTTTATCCCACGATAGAAGTAGGTTGAAGGTCTCTCTTATTTAAGTTATGGGTTGTTACCCTCTCTCTCTCTCTCAAACTCTTTTCCTCCAATCGTGAAAAGAACAATCTTCATTTTTTTTGTGAGTTGAGGATAGGGTTAAACTCTTAAGGAATGATTCCATACTAGGGTGTTAAATGCTAAAGTAGCTACCAATAATGTACGTCACACATATATTCCTAGTATTAATCTCAAAACCTTATTGTAATGTACACGATTAGTCGGGGCATTACATTATACCCAATAAAAAAAATTATCCTCGAAATTAACATACCTGATTCCGTAAAAAGGAAGGGTAAAGCTCTCGAATCTCATCCTCTCGCCCCCAAGGAGCCTCACAACGACTGTGATTGTTCCACTGAACCTTGACTAATGAATAGCTTAGTTCTAAGGACTTGCTTCTTGCGATCCACAATAGCAACAGGAAGATCATGATAAGAAGCATCCTCTTGAATCTCGAGGGGGTGCCAATCAATAACGTGGGATGGGTCACGCTCATACTTACGTAACATCGATACATGAAAAACGTTATGAATCCAATCCATCCCTGGCGGTAAAGCTAAACGATAAGCAACACTCCCAATCGATCCAGAATCTGGAAAGGCCCGACGAACCTAGGTGCCAACTTACCCTTTTACTAAAGCGCATCACCCCTTTCATAGGTGAAACCTTTATAAATACATGGTCCCAACCACGAACTCCAACGGTCTTCGACGAACGTCTGCATAGTTTTTCTGTCGACTTGCACTGTATGTAATCTATCTCTGATCAGGCTAATACTCTCGGTAATTTGAAGAACAATCTCTGGTCCAAGAAAACTCCGATCACCAATCTCTGCCCAGCAGATAGGAGATCTACACGGCCTACCATGCAACGCCTCGAAAGGTGCCATGCCAATGCTCAACTGATAACTGTTATTGTACGCAAACTCTGCTAATGGTAAATAATCAACCTAATTCCCTTTAAAATAACCACACAAGCACGAAGCATGTCCTCCAAGATTTGATTAACTCGCTCTATTTGGCCATCAGTCTGTGGGTAAAAAGCAGTACTACAATCCAGCGATGTACCAAATGCTAACTGGAGGCTCTTCCAAAACTTAGATGTAAACTTAGAATCCTTATCTGAAACACGATATAGGTACTCCATGAAGTCTCATAATCTCCTGATATACAACCATACTAAGTCGTCAAAAGACGATGTACTACGAATAGCTAAGAAATGGGTCGACTTCGTCAAGCGGTCTACAATAACCTAAATAGAGTTAAAACCTTGTTTTTGATCTCGATAACCCCGCGATGAAGTCCATCGAGATGTTCTCCCACTTCCACTCTGCTAGAGGTAAAGCTGGAGCGGCCCTGCTGGCTTTTGATGCTCGGCCTTCACCTGCTGACATGTCAGACACTTGGACACATAATCAACGATCTCTCTCATTTCATATTGTTCCACCAATAGTGCCTACGCAAGTCACGATACATCTTAGTACCTCCCGGATGAATGGTGAACCTAGATCGATGAGCCTCGTCTAGAATCTCGCGTCGTAACTCTTCAATATATGGTATACACAATCTACCTCGAAAATGAATACACCCATCGTTACTAATAACCAAGTCAGACTGACTGCTATCTGCAGCCCTATCATGTAACTCCCCATCGACTGACTGAGCCTGAATGATCCTATAATTAATAAAGGTTGAACTGAAATCCCAAACAAGAATACCCCTGTAGATCGAGAAACTAACTGTGGATCAAACTCTGAGATTGTCTCTAACATCTCCCACTCTCTAATCATCAACTGCACCACGATGCCATGCGGCTTGCGGCTTAGGGCATCCGCTACAACATTAGCTTTACCCGGTGATACACGAACTCGTAGTCGTAGTCCTTAAGGAACTCCATCCATCTGCGCTGCCCCATATTAAGCTCGGGCTAGTGAAGAGGTACTTCAAACTTTGTGATCTGAGAAAAGCTCAAATCTCTCTCTATACAAATAATGCCTCCAAATCTTTAATGCATTGACAATTGCCGCCAACTTGAAATCATGAGTCGGGTAATTTTTCTCGTGGATCTTCAGCTGTCTAGACGCATACGCAATAACCTTACCATCCTGTATCAGTACATAACCCAACCCACGTATTGAAGCATCAGAGAAACCACAAACTTCCCTCCCTCAGATGGAATAGCTAACACCGGAGCTGAAGTAAGTCCATCTTTTGAGTTTGGCAAAAGCTGTCTCACATTTGTCATCCCAGACAACTTGACCTCATTCCTAGTCAGATTGGTCAAAGGCGCAGAAATCTTGGCGAAGTCTAATATAAATCTGTGATAATAACCTGCCAATCCCATAAAACTACGTATCTCAGCAACCGTAGATGACCTCTGCCAATCAAGAACTGCCTCAACCTTGGAAGGATCAACCGCTACCCATCCCTTGACACGATATGCCCTAAAAACTTGACTTCCTTTGCCAAAAGTCACACTTCTCGAGCTTCGCATGCAACTTGTGCTCTCTAAGTGTCTTTAAAATAATGCGTAGGTGTTTGGCATGTTCTTCCCTCGAAGGAGAATATCAAGATATCATCTATAAACACCACAACAACTTATCCAAATACAGTTTAAAAACCCAGTTCATAGGTCCATAAATACAGCTGGAGCATTAGTGAGTCCAAAAGGCATAACCTTAAACTCGAAATGACCATATCTAGTTCGAAATGCCGTTTTTGGAATATCCTCCTCCCTAACTCTGAGTTTGTGATAACCAGATCGTAAATCAATCTTAGAAAAGTATTGTCTCCTCGCAACTGATCGAATAAGTCTTCAATTCGTGCATCGGATAACAATTCTTGATTGCGACTTTGTTCAACTGTCGATAATCAACACAAAGCCTCATCGAACAATCCTTCTTCTTAACAAACAGAACTGGTATACCCCATGGCGAAGCACTCTCACGAATAAAACCCCGCTTCATCAGCTCTTCAATCTGCGTATACAACTCCTTAAGCTCAACTGGTGGCATACGATAAGTTTCTCGGGAAATGGGTTCAGTCCCCGACGCCAAATTGATGCAGAAATCAATGTCTCGCTTCGGCGGAAAGCCTGGCATCTCTTCAAAATATCTGCAAATTTGGAAACTGCCGAAAGTTGATCAATAGACATTGGCCTTGGAGGCCCACCTCAGATGTGCAATCATCGAACAAATCAAGTCCTCAGTACCTGAACTCCGGAATCGAAACGGTTTACTACCCAGAATAGAAAAAGTGACTGTCTTCTCAAAATAGCTGACATTGGCATGATAAGTCGATAACCAGTCCATACCAGAATGATATCAAACTTTTGAATCGCTAACATGATAAGATCCGCTGGAAACACTAGGTGACCAACGGTAATAGGACAGTCTCTACAAACTCGGTTGGTCAAAGTACCACTTAAACCGTGAAACATAATCATTTTTCACTTGGACTATCCCTATAAATATAAAAAAAGGTAAATACATAATTTAAATCCTAATGCAAAGGGTTTGTTTGCAATAAACTTGATAACCACATCAATTTCAGAAGCAATAATAATAATAAGAGGTTTACCCAAAATCTATTCAATAAGACAATATAAGAACATGGGTGACATAATTTTATCAATTCAGATGATGAATTGCTAAATAAAAACTAGGAATTTTTTGGGAAAGACAGAGCGATTCTATTACCTAATCTAAAATCCTCGTGATGGTGTTTCGACAAAATTTCCTCTTCGTTGCTACAAGGTTTTTTGGGGGTGGGCAAGAACGAAGGATCCTAATCCAAAGCAGTGGCAATTTTTAAAAGAAGCACTCAGAGTTTCTCTAGTAGAAACATGAGGAAAAAGCTTTGCCTAGTCCTCCGTCCTACCCCCAATTTTCTCTGGCATTTGGCTTTAAAGAAGTAGTTGTTTCAAGCTGTCGTTCATTAGTCTATTGCTATAGTAGTCGTTTCAAGGTGCGTTCTCTTCTTTGGCCTCCTAGCTATTAATAGCCTAGAACGCAAACAAGTAAAATCCCCCTTTTAAACGGAATTTTCGCTCTCCGTTGACCCCGAACTCACACGCGCATATAGGCTATGAAGGCTCCAACGACACTATAGGTTGAAGGTCTAGGAAAAAGAGTAGTTTCGTTCCTAGAGGCGCGCCCTTAACTACCCTCCTTCGCTCCTAGCTTTCCTTTTTCTCTGTAAAGGTGAAGTCACCGGACTCTTTGCTAAAAAAAAAGGTTAGTTATAGGAAACATTCCACAAAGGCGGACGGATAATGTACAGGAGAGTAGCCCCAACGGTGGA